>MU551652.1:1591081-1646081 GCA_024362625.1 Silurus asotus
ACTTTTTTTCCAAAACAGAAAATAAGTAACTGTATTATTTGATTCTATCACATTATTTATATTTGAATAATAATAATAATAATAATAATATTTATTCTTGAATATCTATAAAAAAATGTCAAAGATTTTATAACATTAATAATATTTGTATATTTTTATGTGCTTAAATAAGGTACTGTATATCATATAAGATAAATAATTCTAAACTATTTAGGGATGCAGTAACTGATATTTGTGAAGGTAGTACAGACCATGTTTGATACTGAACACACACACACACACACACACACACACACACACATTGATCATATTAAATTCCTTAATGCACATACAGGTGTGGCTATTACAAAGTCTACAGAGGTTTCAGTTTAATACACATAAACATCTAATTTAGGATCCAGATCTGTGAAAACCTTCATGTCAGAATCCTGACCAACTGTGTCTACACCAGTAACACACATCACCAGATTAATGATGCTTCTGTTCGTAAGAGACTGCGTGCTTGGCCTTCAGGGAGCCAAAACTTTCGCACGGCCAGTCGAGCCCGGTGCAGGATCGTTTCAGCTCTCTATAAATCCCAGAGGCAGCTGGAAAAAAGTTGTTTACTCGGGTATTTGTACATGCTCAGACATAAATCTTTGCAGTTGTCCGTATTTTCTTTTTTTGGAGCAATTAAACAAAATATCTACTTACAAACAAACCATTCTGTCGTTTTCAAACAAGTGCCTTTTTGTTGTGTTTTGCTTTTCTTTAATTAACTGGGAACAAATCGAATGACTTCTTTCCAAACGACGTAAAATCCCAATTAAGTGTGGATGAGATTTATGGAAGCGATGCACTGAATGTTCAGCATCGGCGTGTGTGTTACGTGAAGTGTGCTCTGGTGGGGGGAGGGGGGGGGGCACTGATTTACGGTCACTGAGAACTTACTAATCAATCTTTTAATAACTTTGAGTGCAAACGTTGACTAAACTGTACATCTGAGCATCTTCCACATTGAGTCTCTATTCGATGTTATAACATCCTCCACTCTTTTGGGAAGATGTTGTGGAGATTTGTGGATTTTAGCTACAAGGTGTTAGTAAAGTCAGGTAGTGATGTAGGTGATAAGGTGAGAAGGCCTGGGGTGCAGTTCAATAGGGTTAGAGCTCTATAGCAGGAGATCTTCCACGCATTTCCAACCCGTGTAAAAGCAGATCTTCATGAAGCTCGGCTTTGTGCACAGGGGTATTGTCCTGCTGGAACAGGTTTGGATCTTCTAGTTCAAGTGTAGGGAAATTTACAGGCCTTATACCTTTGGATAAAATCAGTAAATAAAAGATTGTTCATGCTCACATGAAAGCTGCCTTCCCACTTTTTCCTCCACCGCACCCTGCAGAAATCCTACAGGAAGGTCACCATCCCATTAGACTCCTAGTTTACTTGTACGATATTCAATGCTGGTTAGTGGTGGGCATGTTTGTGGGCGGAGACAGAACTTTTTTAAGGCGAAACGCATGTTTTTCATCCTCAAGCCATTACACCGAATGGACCCTTTGCGAGCTGCTGTTATAGATTTTCAGTGCTGGATCACGGAGCTCGCCATTATCTTCCCCTCCGTCTTCCCGAGCACCCATGTGAGTGACTGAAGCTCCGCCCACACCATTTACTGTAGGAGTGTGTTCCATTAAAAACGTGGCGGGCGGACGTCAGGGTGCGATTTTTCCACATCATCAATCCACAACGTTTCTGCAAAGAGAAAATGTCTGCTGTGCCGTGCTTCGTGTCGTGTCACAGCCTGGAACCGAAATCGATTCATTTGGGAGGATATCACGTAAATCATTTATAAATAAACCGTGCATCATGTACCACTACAAAAAATGGTGGAATTGGCAGAGACACTGGTATAATTTGCTAATACAAAATTTTGAAGCGGTTTACATGCTGCAGAAGTATTTACTCCTGTTGCACCGAACAAATGAGAGGAGGCCATGAACTATATATAAATGACCAGGTAAAGAAATGTTATTTTCTCCCCGGGGATTTATGGTAAAGTTACGAGTTTTCTGAAAGGCACATTGGAAACTCGGCGAGTATATTCAGAAATATGCAGTATATATTTATAGTTTTTGAGGCTAGTTTCGGAACATGCCAACAGAGGGCAGCACAAGGCTGTACGCACAGTCACAGGGAGCACCAACCTTTATATATAAGTCACTGTGTACATCGGGAGCCGTGCGACCGCTGCTATTCTGAGCGCGTGCGTTACCTAGACTGGATGCTCCACAATGACGATGCACCCTGTCACCGAGCTCTCACGTGAGTTTCTCCCCAGAAACCAAGATTTCACTTCCGCGGAGACACCCTACTCACCAGGTTTGGCTCCTGCAGACTTTGCAATCTTCACGAAGATGAAGATCCGGCTCGTGTTTTGGCAAAACAAAAAAGACTTCCAAAAATAAGACTTCCAGGATTCATTCCAGAAGTGGCAGGAACACCAGGAACACTGTATGATCCTAAATATACAGATCTACATTATATGTCTGTTTATTTATATTATAGTACCTGACTTTTTCCAGATATATGTGGTTCTTCACCATTTTGCACACAGTTGGAGGTACACAGTTGTACAAAAAAAGGTTTAGATGAAGGAACATCCAGTTTTCACTTGAACTAGGAACCCAAACCTGTTCCAGCATTACAATGCCCTTGTGCACAAAGCCAGCTTCATGCAGATCTTCTTTAAATGAGTTGGAGTGGATAAACTCCTGCTATAGAGCTCCATCTCTATTCCACACCTTTGGGATGCATGTAAATGCTGACTTCATCCTAACTCACTGCATCCTAACCCCAGACCTCCTTACCTTCTCACCTACATCACTACCTGACGTTACTAACACCCTTGTGGCTCCACAAACACTTTCCAACATCTAATAGAACATCTTCCCAGAAGAGTGGAGCTTATTATAACATCAAACGGGGACTGCATGTGGACTGGGATGTTCAAAAAAGCACCTACGAATGTTCTTATTGTATTAAATATTAGGGGGGCAGAAGGGTAGATCAGGGATCGTTCATGTTTTCGATGGAATTGAAGAAAAGGGTCAGTCTCAGGTGCTGCAAAGGTCAATTAGGAGTGCACTTAATGTGGATAAATATGGCCTTTTTTAATTATTCCAAAAACATTCCGTCACCCTGTGGAATAAAAAGCCCTGGCTTGTTGCTGGTGTTTTTGCATAATGGAAGAAGACATGAAGGAAATAGAGCCTCTCGAGCGAGAAGAGAAAAAGCTATTAGGGAATATTTGACTGGTTAAAAAGAGGGGAAGTGAGGGAGCTGTCTGGCTTTGGCGAGCGCAGAGAGGCACTTTGCGTCCTGATAATCGCTCCGTTGCCTGCGGAGCTTTTGTAGCGAGGCAGCTTGGCAGTTGTTTTCGGTGAGTGTGATAACACACAAAGCACCAATAGCCATCATCAAACGACCGCGAGGTCCGTTCGAGCCTACTCAGCTCAAAACAGCGTCACGACGAGGGTGAAATCAGTGTCTTTCGGTGTTAAGTATAAGTATAGAGTTGTCTCTTATCGCTCGTATTGTGTTCAGATGGGCAGGAATGTGGGAGGATAAATAAACTCTTGATTTAATTGAACAGCAGCTCCGACAGTAAGAAGGATCGTGTGTAATTTTTACTGTTATTATTTTCTTTTAGGGTTGTGCATCTCCATAACTGAGGCTGATGTGATTCACATCTCATTGCACATGCATCCTCTGCAAATAAATGCGGTACAGATAGTCTGCCTTCATCTCTTTGGTTCGGACAGACAGCAAATCAATCGACTTAAGTGCCTTTTGACTTAACGCGTGGCCCCTTTTAAATACTTTGTAGTGCGTTTTTTTTCCTGTTGTGTCTGCAGAAAGATGCAGCTCTACCTCTGCCATGTTAATCTGTATTCTGTGTGGACACGCCTCGGTCTCCGTGGCAGCAGCGGTGCTGAAAGAACGCGCTCGAGAAACAGTTTAAATCAAGTCAAGTCAAGTTTATTTCTATTGCGATTTTCACAACAGACATTGTCTCAAAGCAGCTTTACAGAAATCAACAGTGAAGGTGAACAATGTGTGTTTATCCCTAATGAACAGCCGTAGCGACTGTGGTGAAGGAAAAACTCCCTTAGATGTTATGAGGAAGAAACCTTGAGAGGAACCAGACTCAAAAGCAGAACCTCATCCTCATTTGGGTCACATCAAGAGTGTGATTATAGTCTTTAAACACTACAGAACACTGGAGAGTGAGAACTAACATGAGCACTGGAGTGTGTGATTATGACTGATGATCTTTCTACAGTCTTTTACAGTCTTTATGGTATTAAAAGTAGAAGTTACTGAGCAACTCATAAAATAGCTCAACATCTGTAATCATCACAGATCCAACACCAGCTTCTCCATGCCAGAGCCTCTAAACACTCCAGGAGGTCCAATGTCCAAACTCCACACATGTAGTGGGATTCAATTGGCACTGAAACGTCTCTAGTGAGGAAACATCAATCTACATATTGTATATTGGTCACTTTATAACTTTATTTACTTAAGCAAATATGTTAAAAACGGTTCATCAGTATACAAATGCCAACTAAGTGAATCTGACCATCCGTGCGCTTTATGCAGGAAGGAAACCTGGAGAACACTGGAGGAAACCCATGTGAGGAAACCCATGTGAGGAAACCCATGTGAGGAAACCCATGTGAGGAAACCCATGTGGACACAAGGAGAACATATGAAATTTTTAACTTTGCATCAAATCAGTATCAATACAGTAACATCCCTAATGTATAGAGTAACAGCACATCCACAAAATCGATCGCACGGAATACAGTCGCACACGGAGATCGACCAGAGATCGTAGGAACTACACATTACAAACAAAAGTATTGGTACCCCTGACTTTTCCAGCCATATGTGGTTCTTCCTCAAACTGTTACCACGATAGTATCGGACGTCCTCGGATGCCTTAACATGAAATTTTATAACATGAAATTCACTTCACTTGAACTAAGAAACCTGTTCCAGCATGTACATTTGATCATGTTATTTATTATACCAGCAAATGGAGACTAAATGTGGAATGAGATGTTCAAAAGTCCCACTACATTTTCATTAACATTTACAAAGTCAATGAGAAAAAAATGCAGATTTAAAGCCTTCATTTAGGAAATAGATGTTAATTGGATGGTAAGAAGGACATTCTGACATCATAACCGTGAAAGATATTTGCTCGCATCTCCACCGGGAGAGAGTTTTAACAAAAAAAAAACCTAATGGCTTTATTATTTCTATCATACAATTTTGCTGAAATGAGTCCTGGTCCTCGGTGTAATCACACTGAGTGATGTGCACCGAATCCACACGAGCGTGTTTTTACTCTATATGATGATTCAGACTCATTTCTGCTTGGGTTTTTATTTTATTTTTCTGGACGTGCGCCGACACACGAAACAAATCGTCCACTTTCCCCTGATCTCGTTCTGGCATGGACGGCGCCGTACGTAGCAAAGCGAAGCGGCTATTAGCTTGATTTAATGCCTCTTTAGACACAATCGTTTGATTTATTGTTTAAACTCAACCAATCGCTTTTAATGAAACACAATAAAAATGGAATTTGGGGTATAATTTCATTTTCGTGCCGTGATCGTTCATTCCGGTGCTTTTTATATCACTTGGCAACCCCCCATAAGGTTTATATACATATTATGTCTTTATGTATTTAATTATGTTTATCTTTTAATTCATTGATTGTGTTTAAATAAAAGATAAACTGGAGACGGTAATAAATGATGAACTGGTTTGAAAAAAAAAATATTTCTAAATGTTCACACTCGAAAAGAAAACAGTTCAATGCCACTTTTCACTGAGAGAGACAGAGAGAAAAGCACTGCAGTGGTGTTGGAGGAATCGAGTGTAAGGACAAGGACTTCCTCCTCCGAGGTTTATTTAGTGTTTCAGAATCGAATGTGTTTGCTTCGTTTTATTTGCTCCGTTATTTAATACTGTGTTTTACAATATACCGTTGTATATAATAGTTGCTGTTCTGATAACCTTCACTCTTCTGGGAAGATGTTCTGCTGGATTTTGGAGTGCGCTTGCGGAAATTTGTGATCGACTGTTTTATCGGTTCATATATTTTTCCGACTTCCGGTCTGCTGTCATTACGAGAGCGCCCTCTAGAGGTGAATCACTAACAACGTGCTATTTGTTTTTACACGAGAGACTGCGCGCTGCACGGAGAGCGCTGTATAATATTTATTTATAAATGTTATCATTTCTTATGATATCCTTTAGTCATTAATCATATAATTTACTTGTTTCATTTCCGTTCTCAAATTTCAATGATTCAGTACTGATTTTTGTTTTTTTATTCGTTATAATAAAGTTCAGAACTTTTACATGGAGTGTTTATTTATTTTTTTTTTATCTAGGATCCATTAAAAAAAACTATTGGTTATTAAAAAAACTATTATATCATCATCAGTAAAACTTGAAGTCAGACACAAGGGTATTAAAAGTAAAGTCAGTTAGAGATGTAGGTGAGAAGGTGAGGAGGCCTAAGGTGCAGTCAGTGTTCACATTCATCCCAAAGGTGTTCAGTAGGAGTGGTGCTCTATAGCTGGAGATCTTCCACCCAACCCATGTACAGCAGATCTTCATGAGCTGGATTTGAGCACAAGGGCATCCTCATGCTGGAAACAAAAGTAAAAAAGTAAAAGCATTTTTGCATTAGTGTTAAAAGTGAAAATTCCAGTTCCACTCGAGGACGATGCACTGACCTTTTACATTTATCACCTGATGAGTGTGAAAATTATATTGTACATTTCCAACAGCGTTGATGAGAATAATCCAAACCAGTCTCTCTCTCTCTCTCTCTCTCTCTCTCTCTCTCTCTCTCTCTCTTTTCCTATTTCACTCTCTATAATATTGGCAGATAAACTCATTTTAGGTCACGTCCTGATTTTTTTGGTTGTTTTTCAGAATTCAGCTCCCGCTAGTTCTGCCAGGTTTTTCAGCAATTCATTGCATGCTTTATATCACTTTTACTCCACTGAAGATTTTGTCTATTTTTTTAACGTCTCTGATTTTAGACGTTGTGATATTTATACTCTTCACACAGCATTGTGTCTTAATTATAAGATAAGACCATCACCTGGGTTTCTTGTTCATGATTCATAATTCATGAAGGATGTAGGTCAAAAGGTTTGCTCTCAGGAATGAATGCGGTGATATTATCTGTAGATGTATGCTATTATCCCTGATCTCAGTGAGCTTCCCCTTGAGTTGAATGCGTACTGAATGCCAAGACCAGAATAAATAATGTGATTTAAAGCTTGCAAAATCTCCATGTGTGGTATTGGGCGTAGTGTAAACGTGCTCCGGTACTGCAGGTGGTGCTGTTGTGTTCAAGAAACTGAAAACAAGATAACAAGATAAAATTATGAACACAAACGGCTCAGTAATCACAACAAAACTGGTCTAATAGTTCAGACTTGTTTGCTTTCACAGTGCATTCTTTCACTGCATGATTCGGTCTAAAAAAATGCATTTAGTACGATAACAAAATTCAAGATATGAAGGCAGAAAATGTGTACATTTATATAGTTAATCAAAATCCCATTTTTTTCCTCTAAAAATCAATTTTTTAAATATTTTTTACAATTTATAATATATTATATTATATTTATATTGCATGATTATTGTTATTATTATTAATATTATAAAATACTGATTTAATTTGATTGGGAGAAGCCCACATTTTTTGAAATGTAAGAATTTGACTCCAAAGATGATGCATATGCTTAGAAAAAATAAAAACAATTTAAACTTTAGAGATAATTAACCCGTCCCTGCTGTAAACTGGCCACCACACAGAATATGAAGAATATCAAAACTTTAAGGCGTCAGCTGTCCACAGTGCTCCTCAAGTTGCCAGGACAATAACACACTCAGCAAAATGTTAAATTATCGTCATCGATAAAATCCCAAAAATTATAGAGATACCTTTTATTTGTCACTAAAGCAAACCCCAAGTGGCTACAAAAGCTCACAAGTCTGTAGCGCTGCAAGCCGGCATGCTCTTCGTGGTACTGTAGCTAGCGATCAGTAAACTAAGCAAGAGGCAATAATCGTCTACTTCTGTATGGAATTGGAATTTGGTGTTACTATGGTTACAGGTGTTTAAAAAAACGTATTCATTGTGAACCCTCATTCAACCGACCACAAAATACCTGGATGGTTAACACTCCGACATTCAACTACCAGGCAATCACAATCCAGTCACGATCCACATTCTAATTCTTGTGTTTTTTTTTCTCTACTTTTGGATGTAAGTAAACGCTGACGAATCCGGTATGTTCTTTTTCAAACATTTATAAAAAATAAAAAAAAAGGAAATATGTTGAATGGTCAAAAAACTGTGTCGCTACAATCTTAACGCCACGTAATTACGTTTAACAAAACAATACAATATTTAATTGGAGCTTCATTTTTCATAACAAAATAATACTAGGCATTCAATTCACTTACTTATAAACCATAGATAATAAAATGAATCTCTCTGTTTGGCTCTTATGTGTTGTGAAAACCACACCATCTTGGATAAGTGCCGTGTCTCACTGTGGGTCTCCAGACTCACCCGTCTGACAGCCTTTCAAAGTTTCAAAGTTTCTTTATTTTGTATATTGCTTTTATTAATAAATTCAAGCCATACCCTTTAATCTTGTGGTAGCGTCTGGTACTCTTTCAAGGTTTATCTTTGCCAGGGTTTGTCATTACCTCTGGCAGCTGAGGTGCAGTATTTGCAATTTAAAATTTTTCTAATATAGGCTAAAATTATTATTTTTTTCTCCACAGGTCTGTGGGTGTGTGCCAAGAGATTAGCTTGCCTCCTCTCTCTCCTTGCCTCGTTCCTCCTGCTTCTCTGCTCTGGGGAGAAAACCTGTCCCTACAGCTGCCGCTGTGAGGGGAAAATCGTCCATTGTGACTCAGCATCTTTCATCGATGTGCCAGAGAACATTTCAGTAACTTGCCAGGGTTTGTCTCTGCGAAACAATGACTTGCACACAATGCTCCCGTACCAGTTTGCCCATTTGAACCAGCTCCTCTGGTTGTACCTGGACCACAATCAGATCTCGTTTGTGGACAGCCGTGCTTTCCAAGGCGTACGACGGCTAAAGGAGTTGGTCTTAAGCACGAACAGGATCTCACAACTGCACAATGCTACGTTCCATGGTGTGCCAAACCTTCGCAGCCTGGACCTGTCTTATAACAAACTCCAGGAATTGCAGCCAGGTCAGTTTCACGGTCTACGAAAGCTACAAAATCTGCATCTACGCTCCAACGGGTTAACGACAATCCCTGTGCGGGCTTTTATAGAGTGCAGAAGCTTGGAGTTTCTGGATCTGGGGTACAATCGACTTCGCGTCCTCACTCGTACCACGTTCCTGGGTTTGTCTCGGCTGATGGAACTGCACCTGGAGCACAACCAGTTCTCTCGGATCAATTTTTTTCTTTTTCCACGCCTTTCAAACCTCCGAGGGTTGTACCTTCAGTGGAATCGTATCCGAGCAGTAAACCAAGGCCTCCCCTGGATGTGGTATACCCTACAGAAGCTGGACCTGTCTGGCAATGAGATCCAGAGTCTGGACCCTGTGGTTTTTCAATGCCTACCAAATCTTCAGGTTCTTAACTTGGAGTCTAACAAGCTGGCTAATGTGTCTCATGAGACGGTGGCGTCCTGGATTTCTCTCTCAACAATCAGCCTCGCAGGGAATGTCTGGGATTGTGGGCCGGGCATTTGTCCTCTCGTCGCCTGGTTAAAGAATTTTCATGGAACTAAAGACACAAGTATCATTTGCAGCAGTCCGAAACATCTTCAAGGGGAAAAGGTTATGGAGGCTACAAAAAATTATATTGATTGTGATGATTTTGAGCTCATCCCCCAAACACCATTTCCTCACCACAACTGGGAGTCAAGTATGGAAACCTCCCCTGAGCCGATCCTGCCTATGACAACTCCTGAACTACCCCTGCCTCCATCCACCTCTGAACCACCCATCCCACCAATGTTGGCTCAACCTCTCCCTTATCCTACAATTCCTGAAACTAACCCCAGAGACACCCGTCTGAATACACCACGACCCTCGAACAGCCTTCTGGTGACACCCTCTCCGGAACAAGAAGACTTATCCTTCCATAAGATTGTGGTTGGTGGTGTGGCACTTTTCTTCACAACATCACTTATCCTGACGGTGATATACGTCTCCTGCAGACGATATCCAGGAGCCACAAGGCTGTTGCAGCAGCGCTCAGTGGTTGGACGGAAGCGACGGAAAAAGAGTCCTGAGCCAGAACAGAACCTGAGCTCCCAACTGCAGGAATATTACATGAGCTACAACCCTGCTGCCACACCGGAAGCCATGGATGTACTGGCCAATGGGACTGGTACTTGCACATGTACCATATCCGGCTCCAGGGAATGTGAGGTATGACACTGTCAAGGGCAACCTAAAAACAAATCAAATCAAAGCAAATGAAACGGCTCTGGACAGCAGAGGTAAACTTCTTTATTGTGTCCGCCGTTCCTACTCACGGAAGCATCTGGATAAGCACCCTTGACTCCTTTTAGTCATATTTATTCCCTTTATTCCCTTTTGCACCTTTAAAGCCGGCTTTACCCTGTACGATCTCCAGCTTGATTTTACTTTCGCAGGCAAAAAAATAGCTCATCCTGGATCCTGGAGGAATTTTCGGGGGTTAAGTTGAGATTTCTGGTCTTAGATTGTAAAGGCCGATTTTTACCTTGTGGCTGATAGACTGATGATCTGACAGCTTCAGAATTCTTTAAGTAAAATTTCTGAGCAAGCATTAAAGCTGTTAATATCAATAAAATAACTAAAAATCTATTTTATTTCAAATTTTTCCAAACCGTCTCTAAGCTTCTGACGTAATATTAAAATCTCGTTTTTTTTTTTTGTTATTTTTAACTTAAAAATGCAAATAAATTAAAAAATGACCATTTTATAGAATTTTTTAGGTGGGGATTTTGACTTTTGGAAATTGGGCACACTGGGAAATTGTTACCTACTTAATACTTAATATCGTAGGTCCACCATCAGCGGATCTTTATGATGTATGTCGACACGGAGAACTCATTGTAAACTGAACGTATTGTAAATGACGTCATCATACAGAAGTACTTATCTTCCAAGAGAGTTGAAAACGCACAGAGTAAACCCGGCTCGCGTTCACCAATCGTACAACATAGCATTTTCCAATTACTGAAAATTAGGAGTCAACGGTTACTTAACCCGAACCGATCCGATCGCAGCAAAGCTTCACTCACTGTTTTTTTGCACTTCATTATTTTCTTCTGTTTGCTCTGCCGCAACATTTCCGATCGGCTACGCAGGATTTATTTCAGAAAAAAAAACAGAGCTCTGAAATCCGGAGGCGCTAGAGTATGAAACATTTTTTTAGCCCCGGCAGTAACGAGCCCCGTATTAAATACGGTCAAATTAAAGCTTTCCATCTGCATTTCACGGAAGACTTGACGGTCACGCATCTCGATGTTGAACTGATTTTTGCTTGTTGAATTACTATGAAACAGATGTGGAATGATTCATTTTCAGCAAAAGGCCCAGAAGGCTCTCAAGATATAGATATAGATCTGCAAGGCCTGTTAGCGAGAACGGAAAATGCTTTTCTCCTGCCTAACTCTGATTAGTTGTATTTAAAGGACAAGATGGACTTTTTGACGCTTTTTAAATTCATTTTTACTTCGTGATCCATATTTAGTGGAATCGTAAATGGAGAGATTGAAGGGCATGTAATGTGTCTTTGTTGAAGAGAGTGTCTGGTTTTAGGGGTCCAAAGACATAATGGTATGAATCGACCAGTTAAAGGCACATGAATCTTAAGGGGAAATATTTATCAGGATTTAAAAATGTTTTGCATCAAACCTTTCGCTTTATTAAATGTTAACAAAAAGATCAAATTTTCCAATTCTGTTTTGACAAAAGTATGTGGACACTAGTCCCAATTTGCTGTTATAATAATCTCCAATCTTCTGGGAAGATGTTCAGCCACAAGGGTGTTTGTAAAGTCAGGCAGTGATGTAGGTGAGAAGGTAAGGAGGCCTGGGGGGCCTGGGAGGGGTGCAGTCAGCGTTCACATTCATCCCTCAGGAGTTTAATAGAGTTAGAGCTTTATAGCAGGAGATCTTCCAGTCCAACTAATTGAAAACAGATCTTCATGAAGCTATGCTTTGTGCCCAGGGACAATGGAACAGGTTTGGGTCTCCCAGTTTAATTTAAGGAAAATGTAATAGTAGTGCATCCATATTGTGTATGTGTGTTGAATGATGTTGATGGAGATCATTCTGATTTTTGGGATAAGTCTCAACACCACACTGGACTCGAGGCTGAGGCTGGGTCACAGCAAGAGAGCTGTCAATCAAATATCAATTCTGCTTAAATATAATATTAAGCCACACCCCTTAACCAGTTCAAGTACTGCTTAAAGTGAATCAAGGTGATGTTCAAGATATTAATGTACCATATAAACTTACACAGGCTCAAAAGCAGGAGTGTGAATAAACATGATGAGTAACCGAGAGAGAGGTGATGAGAAGAGACGGTACTCTGTGCTAAAAGTAAAAATCACTACAATCAAAATGTTGTTTTTTTTTTTACAACTAATCATAAACCATGACAAACCATAAAACTACACAAAATCTCACAACATGGCTCATCGTCCTGCTGCCAGAAAGCAAGTCTGTTTACGCCAACTATCTCAGTAATTACTACATCCCTAATAATAATAATAATAATGAAAACTGTAATGCACATGTAGACTTGCATTTTGATCTCTGAAAACTCATTCGAACTCTGATTTCTTTCAGCGTGGAGATTTGAGACCTGTTTTTATTTGCGCCGGAGAACAGCTTGCGCATTTTTAGGCATGAAATGTGTGTATTAAAGCAGATGAACGCCAGGGGAAACAAAAACAGTGAAATAAAAGCAGATAAATGCGGTAGATGTCCAGGTTGGGTAATGAGGATGACCGGGTCGCATTAATGGCCTAATGGATGAATAATTGATGCTTTCATCTGTTTTATGATTTGGAAAAAATAAAAAATAAAACTGAAGCAGATTCCTACTGCATGTTCCATTTTCTAACCCAAGTTTATGAAAAAAATAATATCTAATATAAATACATATTAATTCCTAGCTATGCCGCCAAATTATAGTTCGCCATGCTGCATGACTAATGCCTTTGGATAGCTTTGTCACCTTATGTATCTAATCCAGCGAGATTGACCATGTGCTTACAGGCAATATATCGCTTCAGATATAATTACTTCAACCATATGGACATACATATTTAAATAAAAACGCCAGGACCGGATGGCTGATGAGGCAGAGCCTGTAATACCTTCTGTAAATTAAATAAAAGCTGTATAGGAGAGAAATCCCATTACCTGAGGAAATCTGTGACGAGCAGCCTTATATATATATATATATATATATATATAGATGATGAATTTCATGAAATTACACCGTGTTGCTTTATTTTTTCGGAGCTAAAGGAGTTTTTAATAATAGACGAACAAGCGTCTGTTATGGTTTGGATGATGAAAGCGGCGTGTAGCCGGACCTGGGTCTGGGTTTTTCATTTCAACTTTGCCGGTGGCAGGAGTCCCTGTGGAGGCTGGTCTCACACACACACACACACACACACACACACACACACACAGAGAGCAGGGAGGGATCACGTTGCACTGTAGTGGAAACACACCTAGCCGTTGTATGGTACTAATAAAGGCTTGATGTTGAATAAATTTGGTGCAGGATGTGAGCAACTGTATGTACATATTAACAGTTATAACATTAGAACATTATGAGCTGTGACGTAAACAACACTGATTATCTTCATCATGGCACCTGTATGTGGGTTATTAGGCAGCAAGTGAACATTATATCCTCAAGCAGGAAGAATGGGCGAGCATAAGGATTTGTTTGAGTTTGACCAATTGTAATGTCTAGACGTCTGGGTCAGAGCACCTTAAAAACTGCAGCTCTTGTGGGCTGTTCCCAGTCAGAATCTATCAAAAGAGCTCGAAGGAAGGAACAGTGGTGAACCGGCGACAGGGTCGTGGGGAACGAGGCTCACTGATGCACGTGGGGAGTGAAGGCTGGTCCGTGTGGTCCGATCCAACAGACGAGCTCCTGTAGCTCAAACTGCTGAAGAAGTTCATGATGTTAATGATCGATATGCTGCTCCAAATCACACCCGGAGATAAACTAGTGCCAGAAGATCTGTGCTGCGTCCCGACTGATAATGAAAGTGTTGGAGTGAACTCCTGTTGCTGTTTTTCATTCTTATTCTCATTTGAAGGTTTTCTTCTCCAGATCGTCTCCAAATTTCTCTTGTGCCTCGAAACATTCATTAGTCAGGAAATGTATGAACCTAAAACTTAACGATATTATGTTCATGTAAGTAGCACATTCATTTAAAACACTGATTTTAACTACACACAAACCAGCTGTGGGTCAGAATGCAGGGTTAGTTATGATACAGAGCAGAAATGGCTACATGCAGCATGACAGTGTTGGGGTTTGAACACGTCACCAACCAAGAGCCTCACCATTAATCCACCACTGCCCTTTAAAACAGTATATAATAAACATACTAAGTATATATTAAATATGATAATAGAGATGTGTTGAAATGTCAGCGAACAAACAGTGCAGAAAATGGGCACTTTTGTTTTTCAATTCAGAAAGAAATAGAAAAGAAAATTCTAATGCGGATTTAATGCACTTCCTCAAAGCATGACTCTGTTTTCAGAATCTTTTTTTCCCCCTTAAATTCATGACTCAGTTTTTTTTTCGAGTTCATTTAGAAGGACAGATTTGCTCATCGTAGATTGCAATTTAATTATTTTGTTAATGCCTTTTATTAACTTTTTTTTTTAATTACTATACTATACTATACAATACCTTTGCATTGCATAATTTTTAGCTACAGTCACAATGTAGGTCAAAAGTTTTGGGACACCTGACATTTCCAGCCATTTTTTTTGTTTTTCCCGAACTGTTCCACCAAATTTGGAGGCACACAGTTGTATAAAATGCAGCCTAAGTAGCCCCTGTGTACAAAGCCAGCTTTATGACGATCTGCTTTACATGAGTTGGAGTGCAACTGCTATAGAGCTCCAACCTTATTGAACACCTTTGGGATGAATGCGAACGCTGACTGCACCCCAGGAACCTCCTCACCTTCTCACCTCCGTCAGAACCTGACTTTACAAACGCCCTTGTGGTTGAAATCTCCACAAAATCTTGTGGAACATTTTCTAGGAAGAGTGGAGTTAACAGCAAATGGAGACTAAATGTGGAACTCAAAGTTTAAAAAGAAGCACATCTCAATCAAACTTATGCTAAATATAGCGTAAGTGACATGAAAATCTTTTTTGCGTCTAAATAACATCTTTAATAGAGATCGAACTGTATATTGGAAAACTTCTGCATGTTTGTAAACGAGAGCACTTCCATTCAGCGAGCACTGAGCACCGAGACGAGACTTTCGCAGCTCATCCCATCTTTCGATCATTTTAATGCATCACAACTGATGAGTATGAAAAAAAATACACTAATTACATCGATTTATTCGTAATTCACTGGATTAACATCTCACATTTAGTCTCCTATGTGGATAAACTCTTCTTCCAAGAGTTTCTTTTTCTTCTCAGCACTGGTTTTCAGCGTTTTAATTATCTTCTGTTTACATGCCACATGAGTTATTTTCTTCCCGAAGAATATTGCTCAGCTCCAGCACCAATGAATAATTATGACTAATTATGCAAAACTACATGACATAGCTGGGAAAAAGAGTTCATTATTGCCTATCTGTAGTTACTTAGCTGTAACGACTAAAGCAGCACAAACACAGCAGAGGGTGAAAAAAAACATCAATTTCTCCCAGAAAACAGAATGCTGTTTGAGTTCCTCGTGTTTTTGGTTTGTTTGATTTAGCAGCTGATGCTCAGGTAGCTGAGGGCGTAGCATGAAGAGGCAAACGTGTTTCTGGTGATACTGCATGTCTGAATTAATTACGTTTTACACACTTTCTTCCAAAATGTTCAGGATGAAAGATCCGCTGTGCCATTTAGCTTGACTTTGATTTGACTAGCAACAAAACTAGCATGTGGGTTTCCGATCTTATGCGGCGACGAACCATTTCTTATTATTTATGAAAAAGGACACGCATAAGTGGCCAATTAGCTCCATCAGAGAAACCTGTGCAGACGGCAGAGCTCCTGAGGTGATGTACGTGAAGTAGATGTTCACAGCAGTGCTTCTGTTTGTCCTTGTTTAGCCTAGCAGCCATTTCTCAGCATGAAAAACGGATTTCGTGAGAAGCCAGGCTTGTGGAAATTGAATTAAAAGCGTTCTGCACTTTAAACCAAAGGCTACACGGAGTCTGAATTCACAGCAGATATTAAGTAGATTTAAACTCCGACTTACATTTACTTTAAAAGTTTTTTGGGTTTTTTTCGCGCTCATTAATAAAACGTTAACACAATGGTGTATGGCTTCACTGTTGCTCAAAACTTTACAATTTATCATTTTTTTTAGCTCCAGCTTGGTGGTATTTTTCAGTTGTTGAATGAAGTGAGCGCTAACGGCTAAACTACCAGTCACGTAATAGAAATTTGCGCTAAATCTGGATATTTTTGGGTGGGGTATTAAGGTGGTAGGTGAAATTTGGGCAGGTAGTTATGCTTTTAATGCTGTAAGGGTGAGTGAGTTCTTATGGTGGTTATGTGGTTTCGTTTTGGTGGTAGTTGCGATTAGGGTGGGTGGCTATTGTGGTGGTGGTGGGGGGGTTGTGGTGTTGGGGGATTATGGTTAGTGGTTATTGTGGTAGGAGGTGTTTAGTGGTGGTAGGTGGGATTAGGATCTGTGTTTATGGTGGTAGGTGGGTTTTTTGTGGTGGTATGAGGGATTAGGTTTAGTGCTTATGGTGGTGGGAGGGATTATGGTTGGTGGTTATAGTGGTAAGAGGCTTTTTGTGGTGGTAGATGAGATTAGAGTTGGCAGTTATGGTTGGTGGTGGTGGTAGGTCAGATTAGGGTTGATGGTTATAGTGTTTATGTGAAGGGGTGTATGTCACCATCTCTCTGGCAGATTTGTCCAGTTTCACGCAGAATTTCACATTCGCTCTTTGTTCTAATTTGCTGTCCATGATGAAATCGTAGACGTGGTAGCGCATGTGGTCAGAACAGAAGTTACACTATTCGTCTTAAAACTTTTTGAGGCCAGCTCATATATATATATATATATATATATATATATATATATTTGTAGTCTTGATCAGAACCGGCTGTCTGACCTATACTTTTTGTACATCCTAGCATCTTTTATGTGCTTCCCACAGCCTGTTGCTTCTGTTAGCCCACACCCGCCCAAAATTACAAGCAATAATTAAAGGACAAGGTAGGACTATTAAATCTTGCATACAATCCCACAAATCTATCTCTAGCATCCCACATTAAACTCAAAGTGAGCTGTAAATAATAGTGGTTGTGCTGACATCTTCAGAATTGCTCAACATATGTCAGCAATGAGATTCTAAAAAAAAAAAAATGACTGTAGAAAAATATCCAGCTGTATTTGTCTGAATTTGACTGAATCTTGGCAAGGGTTCTCCGACAGAAATCTCCTGAAGCTTCACTTCTGACATTTTTAAGAATGTGGGAGTATTTACTTCCTCATAGTCACTTTCTCCAAACAGCGATCTCCCTTTCAAGTGTCACTCAAGCTACACAGAATGAAACATTAATATCTCTTGGAGTGATGTGAAAGGAAACCGGTTAGCGTAATGTACAGAAAGAAACTTTTTCCACGCATTCACTCCATGTGACAGGTTTCTGTGTTCCAACATCAGCATATCTTTCATCTTCAGTCACTTCATGACTGCAAACTTTTTCCCCAAAGTCTTCAACATGGAATCTGTAAGTCATACAGTATCAGAGACTTCTGCTGTTGCACGAATAATAACAAGATTATTTGTTAAGCGAAGGTGGATTATTTCAAATCCATAATATTTTCATAGAGAAGCACCACTAAGATTAAAGAGATGACTATCAGTGGAGAATGAATGATGTACACCAACATTATAACCACCAGCGGTGGACAGTAGGGAAGTAAATGTAATTTGTTACTGTGCTTAAGTAGTTTTTTCACGTATCTGTACTTTACTGAAGTGTTTCCATTTGGGGAAAGTTTTGCTTTAACTACATTATAATGTGAATTTATTTATTTTTTACTCAGCTACATTTTGTGAAATCAGTTGTTTCTTTTTATTTATTAATGAGGATAAAAATGTAACTGGTCAAACACACAGCGAGTCACCAATCAGGATCGAGCGCAACTGAGCACCAACATACAGTTCAGCATCAGTTCAACATCAAGCAGAACATATAGAGAGGAATAAATGATGAAAAAACTCCAGACTCGAACTCATCACCACACACGTGACCTCATTTCTAAGGTTGCATTTTGTAAAAAGAAGGTTTTGTGCTCATGATAATTGTAATAGACATCATTCAGTGTTTGACTCATTAATATCATCCTATTAATAGATCAGTGTGCTGAGAGTCACAGAGTCTTTTCACATAAACTGAGGTGATTAAGTAAAGAATCGTGTGATTAAAATGATAACAGGAACATTATAGTCATTATAAATCATAGTACTTTGGATACATAAGTACATTTGAAGTAAAAATACTTTTGTAAAAGGGAGCACTTTTACTCTCACTGGTGTAATATTTTCCAGAGTGTATCTCTACTCTACCAAGTACATGGTTTGTGTTCTTCTTCCACCACTGATAACCACCACATAGTGTCTGGTTATACACACTTCTCAACAACGAGCCTCACTAAAGAGAGTTGAGAGGTGATTAAAGAAAAACACAGTGCACCCTCTAAACTGTGATTAATCTCAGGATTTATTATTAATCCTGAACAAGGTGCTTGAGATGGGCTTTGCTGTTTTAGAAGATTAGTTAAAATGCCAGATATAAAGCATTCACAGTGCTGGTGTTTGGTTTGATAGAATGAGTTGTATTTTGGTGTACGGAGCAAAACCCAGTATGCAGAGAGTACGGGTGGATAATTATTGTGGTAGGTGGGGTATAGGTAAATAAATGTGGTGGTAGGTGTGATAAGGGTGGATAATTATGGTGGTAGGTGGGGTATAGGTGGATAATTATGGTGATAGGTAGGGTATAGGTGAATAATTATTGACCTAGGTGGGGTATAGGTGGATAATTATGGTGGTAGGTGGGGTCCGGGTGGATAATTACAGTGGTAGGTGGGGTAAGAGTGGATAACTATGGTGGTAGGTGGGGTATGGGGGATAATTATTATGGTAGGAGAGGTAGGAGTGGATAATTATAGTGGTAGGTGGTGAACAGGGGATAATTATGGTTGTAGGTGGAGTATAGGTGAATAAATATAGTGTTAGGTGGGGTACGGTAGATAATTATGGTGGTTGGTGGGGTACAGGTGGATAACTACAGTGGTAGGTGGGGTAGGAGTGGATAATTATGGTGGTAGGTGGGGTATGTGGGATAATTATTATGGTAAGTGGAATTACAGTGGATAATTTTGGTGGTAGGTGGAGTTTCGGGTCGATAATTATGGTGGTAAGTGGGGTATGGGGGATAATTATGGTGGTAGGTGGGGAACGGGTGGATAACTACAGTGGTAGGTGGGGTAGGAGTGGATAATTACGGTGGTAGGTGGGGTTACAGGTGGATAATTATGGTGGTAGGTGGGGTATGTGGGATAATTATTATGGTAGGTGGGATTACAGTGGATAATTTTGTAGTAGGTGGGGTTTTCGGGTTGATAATTATGGTGGTAGGTGGTGTACAGGGGGTTATTTTTGGTGGTAGGTGGAGTATAGGTGGATAAATATAGTGGTAGGTGGGGTACGGTGGATTAATAATAAACCCGCCACCATAAGCTGAACAAAGTGCTTGATATGGTGTGTACTGTTTTAAAAAATCAATAAGAAATGCTGGATTCAAAGCATTCACAGTGCTGAAAGGGTTTTTAAGGAATCAGCTGTATTTTGGTGTACAGAGCAAAACCCAGCATGAGGCAAGTAGAGCTTTTAAAGAGAGAGAGAGAGAAAAATCACGAATGCAGCTACTGTCCTTGAGTCCGTTTATTCGTTGTGACTTTTTTAATGTGACTTTAGATTTTTACCTCTCAGTGAACATCACTTTCAGCCGTCGGTGTGCATTAAGTCACAGTCGTTATGAGTCAGTCCCATCCAAAACACATTTTACCTGTTCAAGTCAGAAAACATTTCTATTTACTTGATCCATCTGCCAGTCAATGCAATGCAATGCAGGTTCAAACCTGACTGACTGACTGACTGAGGGCTGAATGATCTCGAACATGTATT
This sequence comes from Silurus asotus, assembly GCA_024362625.1. Classification (NCBI taxonomy): domain Eukaryota; kingdom Metazoa; phylum Chordata; class Actinopteri; order Siluriformes; family Siluridae; genus Silurus; species Silurus asotus. The sequence goes on from MU551652.1 coordinate 1,611,584, forward strand.
TATCTCAGCATTTAGTGCAGTTCATCACCAACACAATGTGCCAGACCGCAGAACAAAGCATTGCAAGAATCTAGAGGAACCATTAGAAAGGAAATGTTATTGTCAGGTGAAAGAACGTGCCGGAAAACCGAAGTGTAATCCACAAAGGTTTTTAATTGAAGAAATAAAGAGCAAGGCAGAAAATGGCAAAACCGCAACGAAACTCCAGGTTCGATAATCCTGGTGAAAACTATGGGCAGACAAAACACACAGTGAGTCCTGTAACCAATAATTATCTTAAACTGAGTGCTAGGATAGTCCAGCAGTGTTCTTAAGCCTAAGCTGTAGAAAGGACAAAGACCTAGTGGGAGAACAGGGTTTAAGTAGAGTGCAAACTGATAAGGGCCCGGTGTAGCTGATTAGTATGTGGAAGAGCTGCTTGGAGTGATAGGTGGAGGTGTGGCTGGTGGATCCCTGACAGTTATAGAAATCTCGACATAATTAAATTGCTCTATTCTTCTTTTGGATTGGTCAGAAGATCAAATTATCGTTTCTATAGTAACATCTCATTCGGAAGATAGTATTAAGTCAATATTAAGCTCAGAAATAAAACAGAAGTGAAATAATGTGTCTACTAGTGGACATGGTGAGGTTTGCTAGTAATAGAGGATTATTTAGCATTTAGGGAAGGAGTCTCTAGTATTGGTAGTGGATAATTATGGTGGTAGGTGAAGTAAGAGTGGATAATTATAGTCGTAGGTGGGGTATAGGTGGGTATTTATGGTGGTAGGTGGGGTAGGAGTAGATAATTATGGTGGTAGGTGGGGTATAGGTAGATAGTTATGGTGTTGGTGTAGTCAGAGTGGATAATTATGTTGCTAGGTGGGGTATGGGTGGATAATTATGGTGTTGGTGTAGTAAGAGTGGATAATTATGTTGCAAGGTAGGGTATAGGTGGATACTTGTGGTGGTAGGTGGGGTATAGGTAGATAATTATGGTGTTGGTGTAGTAAGAGTGGATATTTATGTTGCTAGGTAGGGTATAGGTGGATAATTGTGGTGGTAGGTGGGGTAAGAGTGAATAAGTATGGTGGTAGGTGGGGTATAGGTAGATAATTATGGTAGCAGGTGGAGTAAGAGTGGATAATTATGGTGTTGGTGTAGTAAGAGTGGATAATTATGGTGGTAGGTGGGGTAAGAGTTGATAATTATGGTGGTAGGTGGGGTAAGAGTGGATAATTTTGTTGCTAGGTGGGGTATAGGTGGATAATTATGGTGGTTAAGGTATATCAAGGTGATAAAGCAGATCTTTATGGAACTGCTTTGTGCAAAGGAGCATTGCCATGCTGGAACAGGATTCAAGTGAAAGGAATATTACATGCTCTCGCATCTAAAGACGTCCAACAATTGTGTGCCTTCAAATCTATGCTAACAATGCAGAGTTGTGTTCTCAAGGAACCGCTGAGATCTTTCCTAAGCTTTTCCGAGTCTCGGTGTTTTTTTCCCCTCCGTTTCCCAGACACACACATTTTCCCTGTGTTCAGATTAATGTATCGCTCACATCTTAAACTCTCAGCATTTCGCACGAGGCGTACTGATGAATATTCAGCTTTGCTCTTTTTCATGTTCTGCGGCTGTTTTAATCGAGATAACGTACTCTCAGCAAGTCGATTTTTAACGCACAGCTCATCAGGGTGAAACAATAAATCGGGAAGTACAAATCGCTGGAAAATGTCGTTTCGTGCACCTCATCTCTGAGATGGATGTTTCTTTTTTTTTTTTTTTGAAGAGAAAGGAATAGAGGTGCAACGTGAAGATATTTTTCCTCTTCGCCGTAATCAAGCGTGAGCGCCTCGGCTCAGCGGTGCGAACGGTATCACGAGTGCTGCAGCAAATTCTGGCCCTAAATGGACTGCTAAGTGCACACACACACACACACACACACACACACACACACACACACACACACACACACACACACACACACACACAGGAGCAGCCAGAGGGGTTTAATAACCCTGTCCTTGCAGTTTGATTTCCCCTCCAGTGTCTCCTGCACAAGCAGTCTGATTGAGTCGTGTATTAATAGCCGCAGCTGCCACTTCCTTTTCAAATGACGTCGGGAAAAATGGCCGATGTAGTCCCTGAGGGAAAAACAAAGAGAGATAACAGATTTTAAAAAGAGAGATTTTGATTCTAATCTTCTGCTGTGATAGAGACCAGAGGAAGTAAAAAACGAAGCAGGAGGGGGAAAAAAAAACCTGAGACCTGAAAAGTGACACGTTTATGTTTAACACAAATCTCAGTGCTTTCTCAGAGCTTTATCATTCATTTTCAGATAAATGGACTGATATTTAACGATATCAAACCCAGCCTCTAACATCACGTGCCTGTAAAACCGGGGGCCGTGATTCAGGAATGATCCATAGAGTTCGCTCAAAATACAAAAAAAATACACTGTAGATTACACTGTAGATAGATAGATAGATAGATAGATAGATAGATAGATAGATAGATAGATAGATAGATAGATAGATAGATGGACGGACGGACGGACGGACGGACGGACGGATAGATAGAGACCAATACAATATTGACAATGGGCCTTAATTAGAACCCTGTGGGACACCATGTTGTATCTATGTCAGAAATTTCCCCATTGCATTATTAGCTCAATGCAAACACACAACACTAATACATAAACCTAATCCTGTCTTTAATAATGTCTCCACTCTGGTTTACTCATTGTTTCAGGTCTTTAGGTATCTTCCCGTTGATAGCTGATTTCAGTGTCTGGTTTGGTTCATGTCTGTACTGTACTGTATATACTGTATACCCTGTTTGTGTTTTATGTTTGCAGAGTAAAAGCTCTGAATACTACTGTGTATCCAGATGTTTTTTGCTCCTTGTCCCATTTTTCACGTTTGGTTTTAATCTGGTTTTGTATCTCTTGATCTCGTTCTTAATTCGTTCCTTACGTTTGCCGATCGCCTGTCCTTTGCCTGTTCCACCTTTCGTTTCTGCTCGGCGTTTCAGTATGTTTGCCTGTTTTTTATATTTCATTAAATGTTCTTATTCAGCACCTGAATCATGTGCACTCGCATTACATAAGAGTCACTTTGCAGGAGTTAGAAATAAAGCTGTAACTTCTACAAATTCAGGACGGACGAGATGTAACACAGTGTCATCTCAGTTATTTTACATGGGAAAAGTGAATACTTTGAGTGTTGTCAAATTGTTTTGTTAAAGAGGAATAAAACACTTAGGGAAGTTCTATTGATCTCTTTTCCTTTTTCTGTTGATGATACTCTGTATAGATAAAATGATTGGACAGTTGACTTCTCCAGCCATGTGCGGTTCTTCCCCAAACCATTTGGCACAACGTTAAAGGCATGCAATTGTACATGACATCTTTGGATGCAGAAGCATAGATTTTTCTTTTTACCTGAACTAGGAGACCCAAACCTGTTCCACCATGACACTGCTCCTGTGCGCAAAGTTAGCTCCATGAAGCTTTATGGGTTGAGTAGAAGATCTCCTGCTATAGATCACTGACCCTCAACCTGAGCCTTGAACACTTTGGGAAAGAATGTGAACACTGACTCTCCTCACCTACATCGCCTTATGACTTGTGGCTTAATAAATTTCCATAAATGTCCACAAGCAGACTCTAAATTCTAGTGTAATGTCCAAAAATCACAGTCTTATGCTCAGGTGTCCACAAACCGTATATTGTACATTTTCCTATGATACAAGTAACATAATTTTAAATTTTTTACAGATTTTAAACAGAATCTTTAATAGAGAACAAACTAAATATTTGAAAACTATGGTGTCAATAAGAGCACCTCCATTCAGCGAGCACTGAGCACCGAGACGAGATTTTGTTCGCAGTTTATGCCAACTAACGATCATTTAAACACAAAAACAGCAAATGCGGACTAAATTTGGAATGCAATGTTTAAAATGGACAAAATAAACTTTAGCGACTTCGGCAAAAATCGCCAGAAGATATTCTGTTATTAGTCCACATTCATATGTCAGTTGTCAGGGGAAGGCCGTGGATCTGAAGCAATAAAACGAGTGGGTTTGGAAGAGAACATTTCATCACATTTGGTGAAATTTCAGGCAAATTCAAACCCTGGCTAACTCGCCTTATCAATTACAGACATAAATATCTGCAAGCGGGCGTTTTGATTGACAGCAAAAACACAAAAGAGCGCCTCGTTTCCAACATGTTCCTCTCAGCTGGAGAGATAACGATCTCCTGAGGCTCTCGGCTCATTGTCCCAATGTCTGACACAGATACGCTAATCTCTGCATCTCTGTATGGGAAAAAAAAAAACAAGGGAATGATGGTGGTGGTTTATTGTGTTGAGCGTGTGTGTCATCGTCAGTGCTCGTGGTACATCACGGAGGGTTTCGGATTGAACTTCCTGAAGGCCATAACCGTCATCTTGTCAACCTTTTTTTTTTTTTTTTTTGCAAGAAAGATATAAACGAGAGTATAATGAAAGAGGCATCAAATTGAAAATGAATCAGTGTGACAAAGCAGAGTTTCTCTTACTGTTTAAAAAAACAGTCTAAAAAAACCCAAAAGTTTTAGATTTCCCTCACACCGCTTCACATCCACTTACTCTAAACACAGCTCTATACGTCCCCCTGAACCTGCTGTTACTATAGAAACGATCAATTATTAGAGCGAACACATTAATATAAACCTGTGATTTGCAGTTTCGCTCCACATTTAAAACCTTGATTTAGTGTATAATTAATAGCGATAGCAAGTTTTTTCCCAGCAGGTTGAAAGCCTTTAGAGATGTTCTGGCAATGCGTCTAACCCCCAAACTCTCAGGAATACCAAGTCCTCACCTCAGCTCTCATTCCCTCTGCAAATGTTTGAATTATTGAAGGCTGGAGCTTAAGAGAGGACGGATATGAAGCCTGTATTTCTTCGCCTGCAGGCACTCGAAGGCATGTTGCACTCATACTCACACACACACACACACACACACACACACACACACACACACACACACACACACACACACACACACACAGGCTGCAGCCAGACTGCTGAAAGAAACTACACCGTTCTCACTTTCTCATTTAGTCACGAGAGACATCACAAAGCTTCTTCTGCTTCTGAGGCTCCTCCTCAGCTCCTGTTCTCCAAACTTTACCACACTGTCGGATCGGTTTAGTGCCAGGGAGATCTTTTCATTTATCTTTTTATTTATCTTTTTATCGCATGGTATTTACAGATTTTGCAGCGACACTCTGACGGTTTGTCTGACTGTAAAAAACAATTTATCTTTTTTTGGAGTGATTTTTTGGGGTTTTCCAATAAACGTGACAATAACCAGGAAACGTGTGTTCTATTAACGTTTTTTACATGTAAATAATTCCTTGTGACTGCATCGTTTTTTGTAATAATTCAGTATGTGTTTATTTTACCTGCTTTTACTACTGGGTGCCAATAATTCTGAAAACTGATAGTTATTTGATTGAAAATTAAAATATAAAATAAATAGTCTTACTAAAATTGTCCATGTGAATGGATGGATGGGTGGATAAATAGATAGATAGATAGATAGATAGATAGATAGATAGATAGATAGATAGATAGATAGATATGCCAATAAAGTTCATTGAATTAATTTAAGAGAGAGAGAGAGAGAGAGAGAGAGAGAGAGAGAGAGAGAGAGAGAGGGAGGCGAAGCAAAAACAGATAACATGAATAGAAAGAGAAAGATAGAGAGATACTGGACCTGTTGTAGCAGTCATGCCAATAAAGCTCATTGAATTGAATTGAGAGATGGAGATAGAGAAGAAAAAAGACAGCAGAAGATAGAGGGAGAGAGAAAGAGAGAGAGAAAGAGAGACAGATAAACACAGAGAGACTTAGTGTCGTTTGTTATATAGAGTGAGTCAGAGAGCAGTCCGGGTAACACAAAGCTTTCGCTCTATCACATTCTCACCCACGCTCTGTTCCTCCATCTTCCTGCCTGAATTTATTTGTCATCTGTCTCTCTCTCACTCTCTCTGTCTCTTTCTCTCTTTCTCTCTCTCTCTCTCTCTCTCCTTCTGTCAAAACATAGCTCCAAGGTCACTCTCCCGTCTTGTCAGTGACGGCTCTCCTTCATGCAACATGCACTGTTTAAAATCGAAGCGTTGTCATAAAATCTTATTAAACGCTTAGGGTTGTTTCCTAACACCACTCCGTCCACCTGCTCTGAGACGGGGGTGGAGAGGCCTCTCGGCAGCCGGGCGCATGTCACTCGCGAGACACAATGAGATAATTGGCGCCCCGGACAGGAGACACGCTGAGGGGACGACTTTAGCCTGTCACATGTCTCGCTCCTGCTTTTGTACACGCCTGACACAGTGCAAACTAATTGCTCCGTGTTTACCGCCAGGCAATTAAACCTCACAGTTATGATCTAATTACTGCCTGTCTGCACTTTCGCATGAGGGCCAACGTTCCTGGCGTATTTTTATTTTTATTTTTGTATTATTCCAGCTTTTATTATTATTATTTCGCATGCTATTAGCCTGTAAACTGTCCCCGTCTTCTTTGGGTCCTGTGATAATTACAAGCCGCCAGGGGTCTCGTCTGTTCACGTACACACCGAGTTCTCCTGTCCTCGTCGTCATCGCTGCTAATTTGCTCCAGGTTTACTGGGTACGAGGCGACGAGTTCGGCGATCTCATCAACCCAAACCGAGGCAATTTCCATCTTATTTTCACAGAGCGGATTAACTGCGATCACAGACCAGTGTGAGGCAGGACCCGAGTGTGTAAACGCAGTGTTGTGTGGATTCAGGGTTAAACAACAATCATCAGCTCAATCCAAAGCAAAGGGTCAAAGCTCAGATATGCAGCGTGAAAAAAAAGCAAACTAATCAGAAACACGAACCCAAAGATGCAGGAAGGAAAATATGGAAACGCTGATAACAGAAAAAACAGATAACTAACAAAACAACAGTGAAGACAAGACCAGGACATGAAAACAAGCAATATCAGAGATAGCAGCGTGACCTGTGTGTGCTGAGAGATAAAAAATAAAAAGATTTGTGAAGTTTGCAAACTGCATACTCCTAGTGAACTTCTGACCAAGTTCTCACCCTTCCATCCACTCTTCTGACTCTTCTGATCTGACCAGTTCCTCCAACACCTGAAGGAATTCTGACCAGTTCCACATCTCACCCACTCATTAAGCAAGTATGACCAATCTCACCTACTCACCTAACAGATCTGACCAAATTCATCCACTCACAAAGCAGATCTGACCAGTTCCCTCCAACACCTGAAGGAATACTGACGAGGCCCCTTGCACAAAAAGCCGGTCTGACCAATCCCACCCACTCATGAAGCATGCATGATCAATCCCAGATTCTCACAAAGCAGATCTGATCAATCCCACCTACATATTAAGGTGGTCTAACCAGTCCCATCCATTTACAAAACAAGTATCACCAATCTCACCCACTCATAAAGGAGACACAACCAGTGCCTCCAAACCCTGAAAGAATACTTACCAGTTCCTCACACTTAGCAAGCAGGTCTGATCAATCCCAGCTTCTCACAAAGCAGATGTGAACAATCCCAGAAACAACTGAAGGAATTCGGATCAATCACAACTACTCACAAAAAAGATCAGATGAACCCCACCCCTGTTCAAAACAGTTCTTACACCCAAAGAACTTCTAACATTTGCCATCACTCATCAAATTTAGATCCATCCCACTCACACCAGGGGGAATTCTGTCCATTCCTGCCCTCTTTTAAAGAGATTCTATTAAATCCCACTCACTCCTGGAGGAATTTGAGAAATTCTTCCCACCAACAAAGCAATTGTGAAAAAATCTCAGTAACACCTGAAGGAATTCTGATTAAACTCCTGCCCCCCATCGCAAACCCATGCACACGGTCCTAAATGAACTCTGCCCACTCCTGAAGAAATTCAGTCCAATCCCACCTTCAGTTCATTTGGACACATTTGCAATATTTTGTAATAAATGTAGTTATTTCTGTAACAAACCTTATGATGATGGTTTCCTTTTTGAGTCTGGTTCCTCACAAGGTTTCCTCCTCATAACATCTAAGGGATTTTTTCTTTCCACAGTCTCCATGGTGCTCATCAGGGATTAACATCGTTGACCTTCACTCTTAAATTCTGTAAAGCTGCTTTGAGACGATGTCTGCTGTGAAAAGTGCAATAGAAATAAACTTGACTTGACTCGTTACTCAAATTAGGATCTGATTAATCTTTACTGCAGCGTCACTACTCAGGATAAAGCAGGAATTTTGAATCCCATGTTTAATCATGTGGCTTCTTTGCCAATCAGAATTGAGATTAATGCATATTTTCTGCTGAACCCCACGAGATCTCAGTCCCAATTCACACCTCGTATTCCCGGCTCAGTGTGAACTCAAGGCTGTCACTTTTTTTTTTACTATTTTTTTTTTTCTATCAAATGCAAACACCTGGCTATAAAATCGGAGTGCAGTTAAAACCCGTAGCTTATCTGAAGGGCTGAGGGTGATGAGTGTTCATGAGTGTTCATTTTTATAAACCTTGTGTGTCGGCGTCAGCGATCTGAGCCTCACAGTCGTTTCCTGTTTACCAACAAACCCACGCTCGTAGCATCTGTGGCTTTTTTTTTTACAATCCAAACACAAATTCTGGTGTTCAGTCATACTGTATTTAAAGATAAATATGTTCATAAGCTTTGTTCATGTTCTGAATATTATAATTATGTAAACAGTATTCAGTTTGGAGTTAATGGCAGCGATGGGCAGGATTTATGAGGCATGTTTTGAATATAAAATAGGATTTTGTAATTGGTTGATGAAAATGGCTTCGTATTTTGTATCAAAACACGTGTTTGGTATTTTTGTAGTTTTAAAATACTGTGAAATACTTTGTAAGAAGTTCTACACGATGACATCATAAAATGGCGGCCTCTGATTGGTGCCTACTCAGTATTTTTCTTAACCTTGTTGAGATCAGAACAGAAAATTGATGCGTATGGATTCACCTATAATTCAGCCTGAAACTAGTATCAATCTAAAAAATTCCATCAACACCGAAAGGAATTAAGATCCAATCCACCAACACCTGTAGAAATTCTAATCCACCCCATCAACACCTGGAGTAATTTTGTCCAATCTCATCCACACTTGAAAAAATGCTAACCAATCCCAACAACACCTGAAAGAAATCTGATCCCTCCTACTAACACCTGGAGGAATTCTGACCAATCCCACCAATACCAGGAAGAAATCTGTTCAATCTCATTAACACCTTATAGAACTATGACCAATCCCACTGACCATTTCTGCCTTCTCCTGTTTCATCTGATCAATCCCACCACTAATCAAGCTAATCCCACCTACTCTAGGAAGAATTCTGATGACTAGTTAACTATAAATGTTATCACTGGCTACAGCAAACACAACATGTTCTACAAAAATATGTCATATTCTACAGGAAATATAAAAACAATATCTATATAATATAAATATGATATTTTTAAGATTATTATGGAAACAGCCGCCAGAGGAAATGTTTCCCAGCTTCCTTTTCCAACTCGTTGTACATTTTCCGAGTGCAGAGAAATGCTGATTGTCGTTTTCCCTCTGGGAGATTTTAGTCGAGCTCCGGAGTAATTAAGCCCGGATTTCACCACACTTTCTTTTTGAGCCTTTTGAGCTCTGAGATTAGTAAAATAAGGATTTCGCCTGATTTTTTTTCTCCTCACGGGTCAAAAACTGCAGAGAAGAATTGTGCTTCAGAGAAAACACAGCAGATCCTCCTGTTCCACCAAATACCTTTAAAGATTAAGCTTTCGTTTTCTGTGATCAGAACCAGAAACATTAATTATAATGTTCATACCGTTCATCACAGATCACTGGGATTTCATATTTCCCTTCAGTTTGGGTTTTTACAGAAGCAGGAGATCCATATGAACTTCACATGATAGAGCTCTAATGTTTAAACACACAAGGCTGAAACTGACAATTATAGTTTCTCTATTATAAAACAACCAAATCTGGACAAAAATCAAGATATCTTGGAAAGAAATCTAAAATTGGTGCTTTATTCTACTGGTGTTTGTTAGTGAAATCTGAGTCTCCGGCTGTGTGTGAGCACCGTTTCCATGATTTAATTAATACAGTATTTTAGTGATTTTGGTTTTCTTTACATCTTTAAAACAAGAATTAAAAACATTCCAAACATTTGATTTGCCGTCATCAGACACAGTAAATAGGAAAAGAATCATATAAATGAGCTTCAGTGTGTTTTTTTGGGGATGCAACCTGCTGACTTTGGTGATACACTGTGGATGTATGAATGTCCAAAGGAGCCCACATTATTCTAACTCTATCCCTAAACTTAATCCTAATTCTAACCCTACCCCTAAACCTAATCCTTAATCTAACCCTAAAACTAATCCTAAATCTAACCCTACCCCTAAACCTAAACCTACATCTAACTCTAAACCTAATCCTAAATCTACCCCTAAACCTAATCCTAAATCTCACCCTACCTTTAAACTTAATTTTTGGGGATGCAACCTGCTGACTTTGGTGATACACTGTGGATGTATGAATGTCCAAAGGAGCACACATTATTCTAACTCTATCCCTAAACTTAATCCTAATTCTAACCCTACCCCTAAACCTAATCCTTAATCTAACCCTAAAACTAATCCTAAATCTAACCCTACCCCTAAACCTAATCCTAAACCTAATCCTACATCTAACTCTAAACCTAATCCTAAATCTAACCCTACCCCTTAACCTAATCCCACATCTAACTCTAAACCTAATCCTAAATCTACCCCTAAACCTAATCCTAACTCTAACCCTAAACCTATTCCTAAATCTACCCCTACTCCGAAACCTAATCCTAAATCTTACCCTACCCCTGATTTTACCCCAATCCTTGTCTTAACCCTATCCCTAGCTCTAATCATAAATCCAAACCTAACCCTACTCCCTTTAATCTTAATCTTAAACCTACCTAAATCCTAAATGTTATTCTAAATTATAGCCTTAGCTCTACCCCTAAACCTAATCCTAAATCTAACCTTACTACTAAACATACCCTTATTACCATACCCCTAAATTAGTCCTACCTTAATCCTACCCCTAACCCTAACACCTAACCCTACTCTTAAACCCACCACTACTCCTACCCCTAACCTTAAACTTAAGGTTTAAAAATATAAATCTAAATATAAAACTTAACTCTAATCCTAATTTTAACCTAAAACCTACACCTGAACTTAATCCTAAATCCAACCCCACCTCCAACCCCTAAACATAACCTTGACTACAACTTAAATTTTAACCTAACCCTACTTCCAATTTTACCCTTAATCCCACCCCAAACCTTAACCCTCAAGTTTAACCCCACCTTAGTGATCAAAATCATTTCCATCAGTGCATGTGACTGTGATCTATTTTTTCATGTCTTGATTTGAGCATAAAATTTGACTGTATGTTTTTGAATACTGTGAGATTTTTATCCACATCTGTACAGTGACAGATTTTTATCCACATCTGGACAGTGTTTTAGCAGTGGGTTTGAAGGCTATCGGATCTGTTTGTTCTTGACCTTGTTTTAGGATTCGTTCACACAAATAATCAGTGAAATCCAGATTTTCAGTTGGTCTTACCTTCAACTAAAATTGTTCTGGATTCACCTCAAACCTTGGACTTGACATTGGTTGGGGTGTTGAGCAAAAAAAAATCTGATGGACATGAATAATTAAAAATGGTACATAAATTCATCAGGCAGCAATGAAACTTAATTCCTCAGAATTTTTAGTTTTGTATCCAATTTTTACCGCTTTGATTCTTTTATGAAATGTTTTGAAGGATGTGATGAGCCATTAATAACATTCCCATTTTCTTTGTCACAAACAAACTTCTCTTCAATTTCTTCTACATTTTTGACCAAATCTTTTAGTTAATTACTTCTTTCTACATACATTATTTTCACAATTTCATAATCTTTCTTTTTTTAAAGGTTAGATACAAAATAACAAAAAATAGAATGAAAAATAAAGAATTTAAAAAGACCAGATTTTCAGAAAACTTTCTGAGTAAAAAACGCTGCTCGAGAGTGAGTGAGATTAATCTGTTTTTATAGAATCATATTCCAGTTCTTTTTCTCTTTTATTTAACATTCATGCCAAGTTCAGTTTCTTTCTTTCTTTCTTTCTTTCTTTCTTTCTTTCTTTCTTTCTTTCTAAAATTTTTCATAATATTCCTTTCTTCCTTTTAAACGCTCAGACATAAAATAACATAAAGAAAGAATTTTAAAAAAGAAAGAAAGAATGAATAATTTCAGGATTGTAGACATCACGACTCATCATCATGTTTAATAATGAAGAAGTTCAGCGCTGGTTTTTGGATCATATTCCAGATTTATATTCAGGTCCTTCTTTCTTTCTTTTTACATTCATGGAATGTTAGAATCTTTCTTTCTTTTTTTCTTTCTTTCTTTTTACATTCATGGCAATTTTATTTTCCCCTTTTTCTTCTCCTTTCTTTCTTTCTTTCTTTCTTTCTTTCTTTCTTTTTACATTCATGGAATGTTAGAATCCTTCTTTTTTTTCTTTCTTTCTTTTTACCTTTAGAGCAATTTTATATTCCCTCTTTCTTCTCCTTTCTTCTTTTCTTTCTTTCTTTTTCTTCTTTCTGTCTTTCTTCCTTTTCTCTTTTCTTTTTTTCTTTCTTTCTTTCTTTCTTTCTTTCTTTCTTTCTTTCTTTCTACATTAAAATCGTTTTTTGTCTTTCTCTCTTTTAAAAGGTAATACATAAAATTGAATAAAATGGAATACAAAAAAAGAAAGAAAGATTTAAAAAAAAATCAGGGTAAAGATTTCAGGATTATAGACATCCTGACTCTGAGTTATGTTTAATGGTGGTTCAGCGCCGGACTCGAGGGTGAGTGAGAACACAAGCTGTTTTTTTTGGGGTCATATTCCAGATTTATATTCAGGGCAGTTTGCAGGTAATCCATTTAATTCTGACTCTTTCAGAATCTTTCTTTTCTTTTTATTCTAAAAGATTACATGGGGTATAATAATGCAGCGGGACTCGAAGGTAATTGAGATCGCAATCTATTTTTTTGGGGGGCTCATATTTCCGCTTTGTATTCAGGGACGTTTTTAGGTAATCTATTTAAGATAAAGTGCTCACGGTGGCAAGGTCGGTCTGTCCGAATCGAACCGCTTCACTCGTTCACCTGCATTTTAATTATTATCCCTCTGAGCGATCTCAGGCGAGCATGGCGCTTCTTCTCGGGGGGTTCATCTCACGTGCACCATGGCCTTCTGTTTGATCAAAAACCCAGCCGTGCATGCTCCGACACTCTGATTAACCTGACCGTAATGAACGTTTCTGCTCATGACGTGAGGAAACACCTGGAACTTTGTGCTAATCGTGTTTTTTTCGTGTTTTTTTTTCCAGAATGAATACGTGTGTCCCAGGCCGCTGCCTCGAGCCTGGATCGGAGACGTTCCTAAAGTTCACTAGCCGGACTTGTATCTTCATTTTATCTACTGAAACAGGGTTCCTGAAAAGAATTTTCATCGCATCGCATCACATCGCGTCACACTTCGGCCATTTCCTTTTGTTCGGATTGTGGGAGTGTACCAGAGGAGCGAGTGAGCGAGCGAGCGAACAACTCGTCGTTTCCCAGAATCCCTCGCTGTGAAGGCATTTTGTATTATAATGCTCGAGACTGATTTTTGCATTCAAAAAATCTTTTAATCGCCTGCCATTTTTTTAAAGGAGCTTCTCAACTACAGCTTTGTGAGACCCATGAAGGACAACGAGGACATGGACGAGGAGGAGAAGGAGGATGAGCAGGAGGTCATGGATGGGGAGGAGGACGTGGATGTGGATGTAGACGTAGACGTAGACGTGGAAGGCTTCAGTGGTGCCTTTTTGTGCATTTCGTTCTCGTCAATTTTTATCAGTCAGGAATAAACGTATTAGAGCAAACGAGCCAATCAGGATCGAGGAACATGGAGATCATCTCCTGGATTTTCCTCTGTAATCTTTTTCATCTACGTCATCATCAGAAAGAAATGGATTTTACTTGCAATTTTTCCCCCCGCGCTATTTAACGATCTTACGTATGCGAATGGTGATGACCTTGTGATGACCTTCGTGCGGGATTTCTATTCAGTTGGGCGCGATCTAGTTTACAACCTCAGCATGAACATGGAGGGTCTGGAACACTTTCACAATGACTGCAAATCAATGTGTGTGTGTGTGTGTGTGTGTGTGTGTGTGTGTGTGTGTGTGTGTGTGTGTGTGTGTGTACATACTTATAAGACAAAGGCGTGTGCATGACATTCGGATGTCAACTTGTAGGAATTTTCTTGTTGGTTTTTCAGCTTCTTTACTCCGTGTAACGTTTCAGCCTGCGTTCACACCAGCGAGCGACAGAAACCACATCATTCCATCCTAATCTGTACAATAAACGCAGTGCGACTGCAGACGGCTGTGACGACCAGAGCGAACAGCAGACGGCAAAATTCATCTGTTTTCCTCATAATGCATTATAATGATTTTGACTTTGATATAAACAATTTATTTAACGATAAAAATCAAAAGAATACAAATAATTTTATAATTAATTAAGCATTGAAATTAAACAGGTAACGAATTCAAATAAATTAATTAAATAAATTAATCATAAAAAATTTAACAGTTTGGTATTGGTGTTTTTTTTTTCTTCTTTATTTTTTATTTTTATTGTTTTATTTATTAATTGTGTTGTTTTGTTTTTTAAATTAACGCAGCTTCACAATGATGCAATTTCTTTTTTACATTTTTTTTTTTTTTTTTTTTTTTTTTCCCCCCTTATTTGCCCCACTGAATTTTTTTTTCCACTCTGAAATTCGCCACACTATTGTGCCCCATTATAATGGTTGTCTTTTATTTACTTATTATATTTTCCCATTTTTTGCTCCATTGTATTTTAGTTTTTTCTTTTTTAACATTTAGAGGTTAATTTTTTTTTTGTTTTTTATGCTTTTTAAAAAAAAAAAAAAAAAGAAATTTTATTTGTATTATATAATAAATTCATCTTTAATGTAATCTCTTTTTTAGCCACATTTTCTAACACATTGTTTAAAAAAATACCTGATACCAAAATTAAACTAAGAAAGAATGAATGTCAATATAAAATACAATATAATATTTAAAAATAGGATTTTTAAAAAGTAATAATGCAGGTTTTTATTTGACACACCGTAGTAAAGCAACTCTGGGGCAACAAAAGACCAATAGGTAAAAAAAATACAATTACTAGATATTTAATTTTGTAATTAATTCAATATGAAAAAACTTTTTTATTTATTTATTTTTATTTATTTTGGCAGGAAGTGTTTTTTTTTTCGTATTATTTTATTATCTCTTCTCTTTATACTTAAACTTATGTATACATGAGCAGGTGAGGGTTAAGGACCTCACTCAGGGGCCCTGCAGTGGCAGCTTGGTGGGGCTGGGATTCGACCTCCCAACCTTCTGATCAGAAATCCAACTTCTTTAAGTAGCAATGATTCAGGAGTCGCCTGAACTTTACTGTAGCATGACTCAATGTGGTGTTAATGATAACCGGTAATATTATTATTATTATTATTATGATTATTATTATTATTATTATTATTATTATAATTATGATTATTATTATTATAAAATGTAAACGTATGTAATAACAGAGCAGGAGATTCATTTGCTGTGCCACTGATGAGTAATGATGGTGGTGGTGTGTCGACCTTGTCGCTTGCTTGTATGAACAATGTGTGTGTGTGTGTGTGTGTGTGTGTGTGTGTGTGTGTGTTTTGCTTATGCTGCCATTTTTTTTACCCTCCACTCGAGCTTCACTCGTCCTTTTCCCACATCTGTCCTTTGTACTTTCTTCTCTCCACACTTTGACTCCTGAACTCATTTTAATTTTTTTTTTTTTTTTGGGAATGAACTCCAAGAGTTTTTTTTTTTTTTTCCAACACACTGTTCTGTTTTCTAACACTGTCAGAATCGATAGTGAGAAATACACACTGGTCAAATTGGAAATGAGTATTGATGAGTCGTAATGAATTGCTACCAACAGAGTCACAGAAAAGGCGAAAGAAACAGTAAAGAAGAGTGAAAGTAAATGAGTAAAATGGATCTTTTCCTCAGACAAAAGACTCAAAGATCTGCTGCTGCTGTTGAGTTTCAAAAAGAAACGTAAATTAAAGGTCCTGATGGTAATGTGAAGTAAAAATGTCCTGCATCCAACATAAATGAATAACTTTTTACCTTTTTTTAATTCAACACTCTTAATGTTTCATTCGTTGCTATAAATTTCCACACGTTATTTCACCTTTACAGCTTTTATTTTATTAGCGTTGTGTTTTCAATCTAAAGGCTGAGAATAAAACTCTTACGAAACTCGTCCACTCGTCTTTAAACACACTTTCCACTGCACAGATCACAACTAAAGATAAATCTCTAAAAGTCTGTGGAAACACTTTCTATTTTTCAGGAGATACCTTCAAGGCCAAATGTATACTTTATTAGCCATATGTGGTTCTTCTTCAAACTGTTAGCACAAAATCGGAGACCTTTAAAATGCCTATATCCTCCAAGTAGAAGTATTTTAGGTCCATAAAAGCATCTAGTTCTCCAAGTAGAACTAATTTAGGAGCAAAAGAACCATCACGACCCCCAAGTGTAACCCTTTTAGGAGCATAAAAACCTTTAAGCATCCAAATAGAACCCTTTTAGCTCTGCAGAACCATCTAGTTCCCCAAGTAGAGCTACTGTAGGCTAAAAAGAACCTTTAGGGTTCCAAATAGAACCCTTTCAGGAGTAGAAGATTCATTAGGCTTGAAAGTAGAACTATTTTAGGAGCAGAAGATACATTAGAGAAACATAAGATCTTTTAGTAGAACCTCCAAGTAGAACCCTTTTAGCTCCAAAAGAACTTGTAGTGCTTGCAGTGAAAAGTAGAACTATTTTAGGTTCAAAAGAGCCTTTAGACCTCCAAGTGAAACCGTTTTAGGAGAAGAAGAGCCTAGAGGCTTTCAAGTAGAACATTTAGGAAACAGAAGAACCATTAGACCTCCAAGTAGAACCCTTTTAGAAGCATAAGAACTTGAAGTACTCCAAGTTGGACACTCTTAGGAGCATTAGGACCTTTAGGCCTTTTAGTAGAACCTTTAAAGGACTATAAGTATTTGTAGTCCTCCAAGTAGAACCATTTTAGGAGCATCAGAACCTTTAGGTCTTCAAGTAAAATGCTTTAAGGAGCATAAGAACTTATAGATTTCTAAGAAGGAGCAGAAAAACATTTAGGTCTTTACTGTTATTTGTTTTTGGGTTGAGCTGTTTGTTGAGATGGTGTGAGAAGTGCGGGACGTAAAACAAATTCTCCAAGAAATTCTGTCATAACTCAAAAGTGTAATTAAATTAATCCTCAGAAAAAAACAAGGCGTTGACGGTGACCTGCAGCAGATCTTTATTTCACGAGAAATCTCTCCGTTTTTTAAACAGGAATTCTCCAGTGTTTTTCCAGAATAATGGAAATGTCACTTTTACTTGACCAGATGTAACAAATGCTAATATGTCTGTCAGTGAATAAAAGCTAGAAGTGAGGAAAAATATTTCTTAAAACCATCATCATCATCATCATCTGTCATTCCCACGCGTCAGTTGGTGACAGCAATATTACGCCCTCCGGCTGATATTCAGCAGCAAAGCAGCGAGATAATCACCTCACATCGTTCATCGTAGCTTCCTAAACTCTGCTACATTCTCTACATCGTCTCCACGGCGTCTCCATGCCGTCTCCGCGCCGTCTCCACGCCGTCTCCACAGAGTTACAGGAAGTAAATTTTGTTTATATAGCAAATTAAACTCACTAATGTTTAGCCCGAATGCTTTAAAACCTTATAACTGAGAGTCACATACACATAAAACTGATTGATGCAACCACGAACCTTTACACATTCACTAGTTTCCAGACGCTGTGTAGAAATACTGTTGGATCCATAAGTATTGGCACCCACCCTCAAAATAAATGCAAATGCAATCACTATAAAATATGTGTGTGCCAAGAATAATATGTTCACCATAAACATATAGAGCAATAATTTATGGCAGAAAAACAGGTGGAATATTTCAGCATGAAACTGAAAGTGTGGAAACTTTTGTGTCTTTTATGGTGTTTAAGAGACACGTGAAGGTTCCTTTTGTTTCTATGCAACAAACGCGATAATGTAACAGTATAATTTACTTCGAGAAACAAATCTTTAAAGGTCCAGATGTTGTATTTTATTTTTAGTGAAAAATCCTCCCTTAGTATGAAGAACAGCTTTACACACTTCATTTCTCCAAACATTCAATCTAAAATATTCTCCTTCTAAGAGAAATTCTTAAAACTGGATATAAAACGCTAAAGAATCCATATCGCTAGCATTAGCCGCTAACCAGGAAGTGGAAGTGGCTAGCGGCTAATGCTAGTGCTAGGAATTCTTTAGTGTTTTCATGCATGTGCAAAACTAATCTTATTTCCAGGACGGGGTAAATCGCCACGGTGACACTGCGCTAACTCTAGTTCCTTTTTTAAACCAGTGGCATTGTTGTGTATGTTTTCATTTTAATAATAATAATAATAATAAAATGGACTCAAAGTGCGAGGCAGAGACTAAACAAATGTGTAGTCCGCCAATGAATATGTTCCCAAAGAATTTAAATTTTACTTTGCACTTAAAAATGATTGCAATCAGTACACGTGTGCACCAAACTAAAAGCCCTCTACATCCCATTCCACAATGAGTCTCCATTAGCTGTTCTAATCA
Source organism: Silurus asotus (assembly GCA_024362625.1). Classification (NCBI taxonomy): domain Eukaryota; kingdom Metazoa; phylum Chordata; class Actinopteri; order Siluriformes; family Siluridae; genus Silurus; species Silurus asotus. The sequence continues at coordinate 1,630,444 of MU551652.1, forward strand.
GCTTCACTCTTTATAGCCGGAAATGTCAGATGTCACAATGTCTTTATGTAGGTTTTTTCCTGAATAAGAGCTTCTTGCGGTAAAAAAAAACACTTTTAAAAATATTTTTCGCTACGTTTTTATTCAGACATTTATTTATTTATTCAATCTGTGTGTTATGGTTCATTCAGACGGTCACACAAAATGAATAAATCACTCTGGTTGCTGTGATTGAAGCAGATTTACTGTTACAATGCCAACATTCATTACTTTCCTTATTACGCCATGCCCTAGAGTGGGGTTGTTGTTTTTTTTTTTTGTAGGAAGGTGGTAGCTTAGTGGTTGAGACATTGGAATTTGGTCATGAGTTCAAACTCCATCCACACCAAGCAGCCACTTCTGGGCCCCTGAGTAAGGCCCTTGGCCCCATAACTGCTCAATTGTATAAGATAAATGCAAGTTGCTCTGAATAAGAGACACAAATTACATAAATATTAATATTTACTATAAATACAACAGCAATTACTTAGACAGACAGACAGACAGACAGACAGACAGACAGACAGACAGACAGACAGACAGACAGATAGATAGATAGATAGATAGATAGATAGATAGATAGATAGATAGATAGATAGATAGAACAGTCTTTTCTTCACTAGCCTCACTTTGTATTCCTCTTGAGGGTGATAAAACATTTCCCATCTGTCCTGATGATATCAGGAATGTTACAGTTCCGACTGTTTAAAGAACTGAACCTGGAGACCTCAAACGTTAACTAAACCTTCCCTTACACAAAACCTCACCACATCACACTGTACCCACATCCGTCTAATTATTTCCTTCTTACGGCATTCCTTCACTATTATTATTCAGCCAGACGTGTCTGCGTGCTCCGATGAATTTTACGGCACTTCTGCGGATGATAACAATTAACCGAGTAATTAAAGGGGACAGGAGGCGAGGAACGACATCATCAAGCGAAGCAGCTCTCTGTGGCTCATCAGAACGTGGCTGCTGATTGCTCCGTCACAAGTAATGTTCACTGAATTCACACGGAAAGCTCATCTGAAGGACACAAGCTTCTGAAGCTTTTTTTAATTTTATTAGACTAGTCATGCTTGTAATGTATCACTGAGTTCGGCGCTGTGACAAAACTGACTCGGTTCATGAGGAGCTTTATGATTACTTAATGATCTGAAAAAGTCATGATGATGCAGGAGTGAGTGAGCTGAACTTCAATCAGGTAACAAGATCTCAAGGTTTACGTTTATACCTAATAAGTGAGCAAGTGGTTACAGTGGCAAGAAAAAAACTCCCTGAAACTTCATTCGGAAGAAAGCTGGAGAGGAACCAACTTCGAAAAGGAACATAAGCTTCATCTGGTTAACACCATTGTTCATTACAGTTCCACCATTGTTGATGTTTCATCTGTTCATGTTGGACAATTAATTGCAAAAACTGTTCGCAAAAACTAATGGCAGCCCTTAAACCACTGTAACACACTGTTTATAATCAAGTTCAAATCCATCTTTATGGTTTTTCAGTTTATCCTCCACAGTAACCTCAAGGATCATGAGACTGTTCATGAGGAACCATCTTCAACTGCAGTGGGTTACAGTAACGAAAAAAAGAAAGAAAGAAAGAAAGAAAAAAAGAAAGAAAGAAAGAAAGAAAAAAAGAAAGAAAGAAAGAAAGAAAGAAATGAGTGTGTGTGTGTGTGTGTGTGTGTGTGTGTGTGTGTGTGTGTGTGTGTGTGTGTGTGTGTGTGTGTAGGGTGGGTGGGGGTGGAAGTTCTCGCAGTTCTGATCATTAACACCATTCCTCCTCAGCTTCTTCCCCTCCACCCTTGCACTCATCCTTCCTTCCACAGCCTCTACCACTTCACCCTTCCACTCCTCTACTCTTTTACTCATCCTCCAATCCACATCCTCTACCCCTCCACCCTTCAACTCTTCCCCCTTTTCACAGCCTCTATCTCCCACCCTTTAACTCCTCCCCCTCTACACAGCTTTTACCCTCCACCCCTTCACTCCTCCCCCCTTACACAGCCTCTATCCCTCCACCCTTTAACTCCTCCCTCTTTCCACAGCCTTTACCCCTCCACCCTTGCACTCATCCTTCCTTCCCAGCCTGTACCCTGCCACTCCTCCAGGCCTTTTCACAGCTCCATGTTTAATAACACAGTGCTGCTTTATGATGTATTATGCTGATTCATGACTGTTCCATTATGTACAGATGATTCAGCTGGAAGTCACCAGCGTTAGACAGTTGTGTAAATCTTGCACTTTTGGTGTGTTATTAATATTAATATTCCACTAAAATGAACACAGAGGGAAAAAAACAAACTCTTGGCTCCTCTGGATCGCTGTTTTAGATCAAATCTTTTGCTCAGTGCAGCATTTTACTTTAATTCCCTTTTAATTCACTTTAAAACCCTGTCTGAGCAGGACCACACTGAGAACATTCACCATCCAGATGTGCTGAAGTAAACACCCAAATCCACCATCACTGAGCTTCATTCTGTTTTCCATTCTAATTTCTCTGATTTCCTTCTCTAAATAACTGAAGCTGAAATCAATGAGAGCATAATTCTGGAGGGATGAAAGAAAGGAAGGATGGATGGATAAATAAATAAAAAAATAAAAGTGGGGAAGTTTGGAGGGAAGTTTGGAAAAAAGGAAGAATTGGGTGTGAGGAAAAGAGAAATCCAGGAAAGAAGTTTTGAAGGAAATGTGAAAAGAAAGGAAAAGCTGTTTGGATGAATGGATGGATGGATAGAAAGAAGGAAGGAAGGAAGGAAGGAAGGAAGGAAGGAAAGAAGAAAGGAAGGAACACTGGAAGAAAGTTAGGAAATAAGTTTGGAAGTTTGTAAAAAAGGAAGAAAGGAATAAAAAAGATGAGGGGAAGAGAGAAAGGAGGGAAGGAGGGAAGGTGGGGAAAGATAGATGTATGGATGGATAGATGGATGGATGGATGGATAGACAGGCAGATGAAAGAAAGAAAGAAAGAAAGAAAGAAAGAAAGAAAGAAAGAAAGAAAGAAAGAAAGAAAGAAAAAAAGAAAGAAAGAAGAGAGGAAGACAGTTTTGAAGGAGGTGTGGAAGGATGATGGATGGATGAATGGATGGATGGATGGATGGATGGACAGAGAGGAGAGAAAGAAGAGAAGATTTGAAGGGAATGTGGAGGAAAGGCTGTTTGGATAGATGGATGGATGGATGGATGGATGGATGGATGGATGGATGTTTCAAAAAAGTGTGGAAGGAAGGATAATTAAAATCTCCTTAATTTTATTCAGCATTACTCATAATAAGGTAAACTACTGTAGCGACCATGCTAGGCTAGTTATTTGGCTAATACTAGCTACAAATGGTGCAGGTGTTGCTATGGTTACAGAACAAATACCAGATCTATTTTTTATATTTTTTTTACAAATTCCGTTTCTGTCATTGACTAAAGTAGGAATTTAATTTAATAAAAAAAAATAGCAAAACTAAAAAAAAAAAAAAAAACACCTCAAATCATACCAAAAAAACTAAATAGATCATCTGAACAGATTGATTTTGTTCTTTGAAAGAAAGAGAGAGAGAAAGAGAGAGAAAGACAGAGAGAGAGAGAGAGAGAGAGAGAGAGAGAGACAGACAGAGAGAGAGAGAGAGAGAAAAAGAGAGAGAGAGAGAGAGAGAAAAAGAGAGAGAGAGAGAGAGAGAGAGACAGAGAGAGAGATAGAGACAGAGAGAGAGAAAGAGAGAGAGAGAAAGAGAGAGAGACAGAGAGAGAGAGAAAGAAAGATAGATAGAATTTCTGCATTTTCTTCTAACATTTCCATGGAAACTGCTAAGCTGCTAAAGTTGTAATGCAGCCCGATTCCTCTATTTATTTAGCAGAACTCAATCGTAGCCCATTATTTGTTCCAGACGTCGTTACTGCACCGCTTTTCACTCTGTTCTCTGCACTAACACACATCATACACAGTGTGATACGTTGAGAGCAACGAGGAACATCAGACATTAATGAGGTTAGAAGATAGAAGAGTTGGGGCTGTGGAAGCGTTCAGGACGTATCAAACCTGATCCTGATCCATAAACAGATCCTATAACTATATATATATAAAATAACCCTAACCCTATTTAAAAAATATACAAAATTATAAAATTATAAAAATTTTTAAAAATTATAAAAACAAATGTATTTACTACTAAAATATAAAACTATAAAAAATTTAAAAAATTATACAAATGAATGTATTTACAACTGTCTAGACACTGGGTAAAATGTAAATAAAAACAGAACGCGAAGATTTTTAAGAAAAACACAAAATGCAAAAATCATTTCGAATTATTGTATTTTGTACGTATGTTGTATTAAAGGTGAGAAGGTGAGGAAGTCTGGGGTTCAGTCAGTGTTCACATTCATCCCTCAAGGTGTTCAAAAAGATTGGAGCTTTGTAGCAGGTGATCTTCCACTCCATCTTATGTAAAGTAGATCATCATGGAGCTGGCTTTGTGCACAGGGAGATCATCATGCTGGAGCAGGTTTGGGTCTCCTAGTTCAAGTAAAGGCAAAAATCTCCTGCTACAGCATCCGGAGATGTACAATTGTGTTTCTCCAACTTTATAGTACCAGGAGAAGAACTGCATATGGTGGAAAGTACAGTGTCCCATACTTTTGTCTATACAGTGTATTTCTGCCTATAGGGTTATTCCTGGATTATTTATATTTATTACAAATGCAGAAAGCAGCAGGTTTTGCAAGTCGAACGAATCCGAGTAAATGGAAGCCCCAGATTTTGGGCATGAAACGCGACCCACGTCACGTCACAGCCGAGAGGAAGGTATGCAAATTCACGTTCTAACACCCGTCACTGCTGTGACTATACACCGCAATATAAAATACGACCTTCACCATCAGACTCTGTTCTCTCACTGCTAACTGTGATTCAGATCCTCTCAGTTCATCTTCAGTTCATTCAGTCATTTCCTCCAAAGCGCACACACACACACACACACACACACACACACACACAGTCACAATGTGTCAAATCCATGTTGAGGTTTTTTACAGCAAATCTTTTGCACCTGGGTGTGAGAGAAGAGAGGAAGAAAAAAAAAAATCATGGAGGAGAGCCTTCATCTGTTCGAGAACACTCGTTCCATTAAGGTCAGAAAAATCTCGGACAAAAGAACCTGACATGACATGACATGGAGGCGCTCATGAATGCTGAACCCGCTTTTAGGAACCGAGTCGCGTTTCTAAATAATACGAATAAAAGCGCTGATTATGTGAAGGTCACGCTGAACATCATGAACACGGTGCTGTGAAAGAAGATACACCACTCGAGATGTACAGCATCTCCATTGTTCAGGAAATGAAATGCTTTCTCAAGGACCTTTAAAGTGCTTGAAAGGTTGTGGAACATTTTAGGAACACGGATGACTTTCTTCTCATGCAGTCTTTAGTAACAGAGAAGTCAAGTCAAGTCAATTTTATTTCTAAAGCGCTTTTCACAACACACATCGTCTCAAAGCAGCTTTACAGAATTTAAGAGTGAAGGTGAATGATGTGTGTTTATACCTGATGAGCAGCATGGCGACTGTGAAAAAGGAAAAAAAACTCCCTTCAGATGTTATGAGGAAGAAACCTTGAGAGGAACCAGACTCAAAAGCAGAACCTCATCCTCATTTGGGTGACATCAAGAGTGTGATTCTAGTCTTTAAACACTACAGAACACTGGAGAGTGAGAACTAACATGAGCACTGGAGTGTGTGTTTATGACTGATGATCTTTCTACAGTCTTTTACAGTCTTTTGTGGTTATAAAACCAGGAGCTACTGAGAAACTCATAAAATAGCTCAACATTTGAGATCATCACAAATCCAACACCAGCTTCTCCATGCCAGAGCCTTTAAACACTCCAAGAGGTCCAGTGTCCAAATTCCACATGAAGTGGGATCCAATTGGCGCTGGTACGTCTCTAGATGGTTTGTGGGCATCTACTTCTTTAACAGTCCACAATCTTCATGAGGTGGGACGTGACTGGAGCTGGAGCAACCTCAGGGTGTCTCGGGATGGGGAAAGAAAGAGAAGCAGTGGAGAGGAATTAGTGTAGCTGCTGTTCATGATATTACCAGCACAAGTTGATAATGTGATGTGATCAGATGTTCTGGAGCACAAGGTTATGATGTGATGTGTGTTATGTGTAGGCTTTGCTAAAAAGATATGTTTTTAATCTGCACTTAAACTGGGTGAGTGTGTCTGAGCCCCGAACACTGTCAGGAAGACTATTCCAGAGTTTAGGGGCTAAATGTGAGAATGTTCTACCAACTTTAGTGGACTTTGCTATTCTAGGTACTAATAGAAGCCCAGAGTTTTGAGATCTCAGGGAGCGTAAAGGATTGTAGCGTGACCATTTAGTGTTTTGTAGGTGAGTAGCAGTAGTTTGTAGTGGATTAGAAACTTAACAGGAAGCCAGTGTAGGATGAGAAGATCAGGGTTATATGGTGAGATTTTCTCGACCTTGTGAGACTCTGACTGCTGCATTCTGGACAAACTGTAGCTTGTTTATTAATGATGCAGGACATCCACCTAGTAATGCATTACAATAGTCCAGTCTGGAGGTCATGAACGCATGGACGAGCTTCTCTGCATCAGATATAGACAACATGTTTCTCAGCTTAGCAATATTTCTAAGGTGGAAGAAGCTGTTTTTGTAACTTGGTTGATATGATTTTTAAAAGACAAGTTGGAGTCTAAAATAACTCTTTGACGCCTCGTGATCTTCGGGTTTGTTTATAAATTATTACATTTCTTTTCACATTATTTGTTTCAGTAAATATTTTTTATTCGCATGCTGTATTTTTTTAATGTGGTTTATTTATTGCCATAATTCTACTAATGATTTCTGTGTAATTGTCATGTAGTGTGCGGATGCACGCTGGCGGAGGCGGAGGCGGAGACGAGCGCGGATTAATTGGAAGGTTTTATTTTATGCTCATGCTGACGAGTTCAAATGAGCGGGCATACACATAAACAAGAAAACAGGCAAAGGTTGGTGACAAATAATGAACAATGAAACAGCGGGAAAACGAGAACGTGAACGTAAAATGAAAAAAGAACAGGAAAAAGAGAAACGTAAAATGGTTTGTATGAACAGGCGGCAATCACTGAACAATAGTTCATGATCTCACAACAGAAACACACAGGTTTTTAAACACAAACTAAGTACAAGGTAAGTATACTTCAAGGCTCTTCTCTGTTCTGGCACTGAGGTGGTGGAATAAACTTCCCCTAGATGTCCGTACAGCAGAGTCCCTGACTATCTTCAAGCGACGATTGAAGACCTTCATCTTCCTGAAACACTTAAATGAGCACTTTCCAAGTTTGTAGAATTCAAGAGTTATATTTATATTAAGTTTGTAATCTTATGTACCAGTGTAGATTTATTTATTACTAGAGACTCAAAGCACTTTTGTACGTCACTCTGGATAAGGGCAGCTGCTAAATGCTGTAAATGTAAATGTAAACCTGTGTAAGTAAACACTGAAATAAAAATCTTCAAATGCAACTTTGGTTTACATTGGGTTCATTAGAGTCAACCAGTATTTTCTGTTGAATGTCCCAGATCGGGTTTCCGACCTTCGCTGACCAGCTGAGCTCCTGCCTGGCTCGCCAATTAAATATGCAGAATATGTGTATGTTTCGGTTAGAGTTTCTATCCTAACAGATTTCAGCCGTGACATCACATGTTTCTGTGGTCAAAGGCATCCATCTGCCTTAAGACTTCACTGTGAACCGCAGGAGTCCTTTTTGCTTTAAATCCACATTGGTTTTAACTGTTGCTTTTACCAATCGGATTGCGACTTGTTTGCTCCGAGGCCCAAAAACGTCAATTTTAACATCCTGTGATGATCAAACAGATCACTAGTCAGAACTCATAAACTGCATCCTAAGTAAACTGCACAAGCTCAGATATATGCGTGGGGATTTAATAGCTGTTTTTTTTTTTATTATACGACTGACCGAGGAGAAGAAAGTAATTTGGTTGCCGAACATTTACAAGACGGACTTTTCAAGAAAAATCGGACATCATGAGAAAACGTCACCCAAACAGTTTAAAACAGTTGTAAAGATTTTTTCGAACCAATTATAGAAAAAATACACATGGTGATTTTATCAGGTGAATATCGACGCGTCTTCTAAAGATGATATATGCGGGAGGGGCAGTTGTGGCTCCAGTGAAAGGAGACGTGTTGAATTGTGTTCATTAGGTTTCTTGCTTTAGTAAAAACAATTATTTTTACTGTATGAGATCATGTGTGTGATGCAGCTCTGTTCTACTGCACTTCTCTATTAAACTGATGGTTTCTTTAGCCGTGGCGTTATAATGAGGCGATTAAGAGGTGCAGTGATTAAGGTAGGACATCGCTGAAGGCCTGGGGGTTAAATGCACACCCCGTCACTGCTACACAGGGGCAGAGACATTAAAGGAATCATAAATAGTGTTAGAACATCAAATTTACATTTATGGAATTTAGCAGATGCCTTTTTCCAGAGCGACTTTTATGTTCTGTTTCACTCATACAACTGAGCAGCTGGACTCTTGAACAAGTCTAGAGCAGCAAAGGGTTGGTATTTGAACTCATGACCTTCTGATCAGAAGTCCAACATCTTAACCACTGAGCTTCACCTCACGGAAATTCCTCCTCACACCTGACGGTAATCGTTACTCTCCACTACACTAGATTATGAAAAGAATAAAATACGCTGGTGTGCCTCGTGGAGTGTTTCTCTGATTAGCATGCTCCATGTGAACGCAAAACAACAGCAGTTTCGTCTTTCTTCATCTTCTCTCATAATAACTGCAAGGGATTTAAACATTTCCTATTGCTTCAGAAGTGTTCAATTATTCAGACAGTTTGCTTTATGAATTTATAAAATGTCCTATTAAAGCAGACGAGGTGGAAAACTCTGAGATATTTATTCTGTATGTGGTGTCATTAGCTGTTTTTTAGGTTTATTTATTTATTCATTGTTTTATTGCATTCCAATATTTTATTAAACAAATTTTTAAATGTATTTTTTTTCTCATTCTCATATACATATATTAGATTTTTCTCATTTATATATATATATATAATGTGTGGCAGTGTTTAAGGACATGGTTGTAATTTTCTCTTTTTTCCCTCTACAGACATGGGGAACTTTATGAAAAATTCACGGTATGTTAACACAAAAAAGCCTGCTCTCCTGACTTCTCTAACTTCTCTGACTTCTCTGACTTCTCCAAAGGTTCAACTCAGTGGATATAAATTTAACTGGAATTGAATTCTTAAATTTTGTGTCAGGTTCAAACACGCCTGAGAAAATGTACTGTGGTTATCTTTCCCCAACACATTCAACGTCTGAACACCGAAACCACTTTTCAGCCATTTGCCTGGATTCAGCAGAAGAGCAGAGCTCAGTGGGAAGGTTGAGGAGAAGGTGGAAGGATAAAGTCCTAATGAAAGTTTGAAGGTGAAATGTTTGACAATAAAATGTAAAAGAAAACTCTGTGTTAAACAAAAAAAAACCTTAATTTCTACCTGTTTCAACTCACATGAAGGTTAAATGTGTGTAAGGATCATTTTTTGTTTCATGGCCATCTGAACTTTTTAAATTTTTGTATCAAAATCCAGAACACATTGTTTTGTATCTTTTGGCACCAGTAAATTTACTCCATTACACCCTCCTTATTCATTTCATATAACATGATACGAGTTATAACAACAGGAAATTGGTTGATTAATTGATGTTTAATTGGCCTGTTGTTGTATTGAATGATTGATTGATTGATGTATTAATTGATTGATTAATTGATCAATTTGTGTATTGATTAGCCAGTTTCTAGATTGATTGATTTGTTGAGTGATTGATTCAGATATTAAACAATTGAGTTATTTGTAAAAAATTGATTTGTTTGTTTGGTTGGTTGTTTGTGTGATTATTTGATTAATTTGTAAATTGTTACTTGATTACATGGTTGGATGGTTGATTGATTGATTGGTTGGTTGGTTGGTTGGTTGATTGATTGATTTTGGATTGGTCGCTTGGTCAAGTAGTCATTGTTTATTTGGTTCTTTGGTTAATGGTTGGTTGGTTGGTTGGTTGGTTGGCCAACTATTTAATTGATTGGTTGCTCACTTGCTCGCTTTATTACTTGATTTGGTTGAGTGGTTGGTCGGTTGGTTGGTTATTTGTCATTTGATTAGTTGTTTGACTGATTAATCTGGAAGTAAATAAACGAGAAAATCTGAGTATTGTCTTTTTTATTTAAAAAGAGTGACAATCTAAGTGAAAGTGCAAAGTGTTTCTTTTTTCACAAATCTTAATATACTCAAGATTATTTGATTGATAAAGTATCCCAATGCAGGAAGAACAGAAAACACTGAGAAAACACTGAGTAATGTCAGCCCTAAGCACACCTGGGAGCTGAAGCACTGCTCTGTACTGCAGGTTTGCTGAATAATAAACATATTTTGTGTACATTTGAGAGAAATTGCTGCTGTAGTGTGTTGGAAAGGCAGGATGTGAGCACATCACACGTTTCCAGATTAACATGCTCGACTTCAACTCGCCACATCAGCAGTTTTTCCGCTGGACATAATTGCGAGGATTTGAGAAACATTTCCTGTTCCTTTGAAAACATTCAGTAATTCTGCTTTACTATACACAAATGAGCATTTCATCTTACAGACCAGTGTGTGGTATTACATACACAACCCATAAACGAACCCTAAACAACCCCTAAACAACTCCCAAGACCTCAGGTTTATCTGCATTCCATCAACTCAGAGTTGTGTAGATCCATATTAACATAATTATATTTCATCATTACATAAGTATCAGTTAGAAAGATTTTTAAGCGAATTTATGAATTAAATCCAAAAAACTGGATTCACCAAAACCATCAAATCTGTATTTTTAAATTCTGTTTGTAATTTAATTTTAATAAGCAAAGCACAAGCACAAGCTCCACCCTTCACTTTAACCATTGTGACCTTTAACAAAAATTCTGCAAATCTGATTGGTCAAGAGATGAATGTAATATTTATTTGGTCATTTATGGAAGAAGTCTCGAATATTAAACTTCAGTGTCAGGTAACACGTATTGTATATATGAGGAATAAAACATTTCACAGTATGCTGTTATAGAAAAATAATGAACTAATTAGGTGACAAAAGCAGCTCCACTTCAATCCGTCTGTGTTTTCTCCTTCACCTCAATCCCATAATGATTTTTTGTTTCATAAATAATAAAAGCCAACTGCAGATGGCTAACAGGGACAAGCTGACATGTGGTTAAAGAGCGACACATGGACTCGATCTATCAAAAGAACCAGAAATGCACAATCACAGTTTTGCTTTTGGGTCTTTTTGTTTCTTTATCCACAGGTGACGGATGAAGAGTGGGTTGTGTTACATTTCCATCTGAAAGGCCTCATAAACCGAGCAGGGAGGAAAAGTGGAGTCTCTGAAAACCGATAACAAAGACATACAGACGAGCGTCTGGCCCCATCCCCCACTGCACTCAGAGGAAAAGAGAGAGGAGAAGATTTAGAGATCCTTGGATCTTGGAGAATTTCTATCAGTTCTCTTTAGTTTTATTTGTAAGACAATTGTAATAATAGACATTGTTGCAAAGCAAAACTATTGGGACACCTTAGTCTTTATATGCAGTCGCATGAAAATGTCTTCTTTACATGAATCTGTTCCAGCATGACGATGCCAATGTGCACAAATCCAGCTCCATGAAGATCTGCTTTACATGGGTTAGAGTGGGAGATCTCCTGCTATAGAGCTCCAACCCTTTGAAGACATTGGGGATGAATGTGAACGCTGACTGCACCTCAGGCCGTCTCACCTTCTTACCTACATCAGTACCTGACTTTACTAACACCCTCGTAGCTGAATGGATCTCCACAAAATCTAGTGGAACATAGATGGAAAAGTGGAGATTAATATATCAGCAAGTGGAGACTAAATGTGGAATAGGATGTTCACAAAGAAGTTCAGGAAGAACTTTTTTTCCATATATACAGTAGTATATTTTAGAAATATTGAGGCGATGAAAGAAGCCTATATGAAGAATATTATCTACATAAACATTAAAGGAAAGACTGAAGTCAATAACCACACCACTGATAAAACAAAAAGACCATCCAGAGATACGAGAGCTTCCTTCTGGATGCATATTGGCCTAAGAAATGTCTTCCGTCTTATTAAAACAGTTATAAGAAAGTGGTTGAATTTGGACCTGGTGTTTCTCATCTGGCTTTGCTGAAACTATAACTGTGTATCATCAGCGTAACAGTGAAATGGAAGTGTTTTTATTCACATTAATCCTCAGATTTTTTTGGATGTCTGTACGCTGTTTCCGGTTTATTAGACCTTAAGACGTCATGGCACCAGGATGGATCAGGCATCTACAGAGAGCAGAGACAGACAGGAACACTGGGATTTCAACCAGAGAAGCATTCTTCATCAAGAGCTTGTGATGAAATTGGTTTGGAAAAGATGTTAACCGTGATTGAGTGGATCGTTTATTAAGAGCTTGTTGTGTAGGTACATGAGTGTGTGGAATTTTTACTCTACAGTCTGCTCTCATTACAAAGCTCTCAGAGATCCCAGACCTGTTTGGGCACCTACTCATGCTGGGTATATTTATTCCTTATTTATAATTCTGCATCTGTATATAATACTGCATCAAAAAGATCAGACAGACAGACAGACAGACAGACAGACAGACAGACAGACAGACAGACAGATAGATAGATAGATAGATAGATAGAGACAGACAGACAGACAGACAGACAGACAGATAGATAGATAGATAGATAGATAGATAGATAGATAGATAGATAGATAGATAGATAGATAGATAGATAGATAGGAACTTCAGTGTTGCTAAAATGAAACCCCAAAAACAATCAGAGATTGTGAATGCAGATGTCAAGTGTGATACTTTTAAGTGTGTATCCAACATTGTCCCCCAACAGTTAGGGGAAATACAACATCTTTTTTCAGCTTCTCCCATTAGGGGTCTTCACAGCAGATCACCCATCTCCATACCCCCCTGTCCTCTACATCTGCCTCTTTCAAACCAACTACCTGAATGTCTTCCCTCACCACATCCATAAACCTCCTCCATTGCCTTCCTCTTTTTTTTCCCTACTGGTGGCTCCATCCTCAGCGTTCTCCTACTGATATACCCCATGTTCCTCCTCTGCACATGTCCAAACCATCTCAATCGAGCGTCCATCACCTTGTCTCCAAAACATCCTTCGCTGTCCTAAAAGGGCAAAACAACATATGGCTGGAAATGAATGTGTCCCAATATTTTTTGTTCATATACTGTAGTGGCTCCCGTTAGGCATCAATCTAATGTCTGATCTAATGTCTGATCTATTTTAAAGTTTAGTTGTGGCACAAACACACAAACAGCATCAGATTTGCGATTAGCTTTTGCATTTCGTGTTTATTTATTACATACACTAAAAACATTCATGAACAAATACTCAGAATGAGACACATGTAATAACAGAATTAAAGATTCTCCTGATGGAAAACCAAACCATCATCATTAATCATCTCTAAACTACAGCCAAAACATGACTGAGACAATTTTTAGCCAATCCTGGTTTGAGCAAGATCACTGCCCCGCCCACAGCGACAACCACGACAGTCAGACCAGCCAGGAGGCGGGATGAAGTGACGGAACCATGGGTGCAATCCCAAACCCGGGATAAATCCAGCGGTGCCCTTATAAGATCTGCTTTCACTTCTTGAAGTTCGCTCTGAGACAGAACATCTGGAGCAACATCTGCGAGAACTTCAAGAGCTGCCCGATGGCCAGACTGAACAGCACCACTCAGGTAACCGCACCACTGCATCGCCGTCTCTGTTCCCGCCCAGAAGATCCTGAAAACAATATAAAAAACTACTATATAAAAAACTACTATATAAGGAAATTTAATAAATAATTATAAATATGAATAAATAAAACATACCTACATACATACATACAAGCATAAATGCATAATTTAACATTATATTAGAAACTTTGATATCTTTAAATATCTTTAATATATGTGTGAGTTTATTACATTAATTTATTCAATTTATTTGCTGGTTTGGTTTGTTTGTTAATTTGTTTACATCAATAAATACGGATTTGTTTGCATTTAGTTGTAATTTGATGTGGATATTCTTTCTTTAGGGATACTGAAAGATTGAACTCTCTTTCTTAGGCCACTCTGTTCATTGTGAAACGCTTTCTGATCGAGATGTTACATCTGGAACATATTTCTCTGAATCCCATCTGACAGGTGAAAGTCCTTCTCTGATATTACAGCACGATCCAATCCCACAGCTCGCTGATCGCGGCTCTCCGTCTGGCTGCCGCATTAAACCGTCTCAGACTGCAGCTCAATTCTCCACTCTGATTGGTCAGGAGGTGTTAATTTATTTTCTATAACCACACCTTCGACCGTAGCACTGGTTTATATTAATGTCAGAAAATGTTGATAGTTTTAATGAAACCTAATAATAATAATAATAATGATGATGACGATGATGATGATGATTATTATTATAATAATTGCTTAGGGAAGGATGTAGCAGTTCTAAAACATGTAGTAATACACCTGGCTTGGGAAGCAACACTTCCTGGTTGGTGGTAGGTGAAGACTTGGTGATGGGTGGGGACTTGGCGGTGGGTGAGGACTTGGCGGTGGGTGGGGACTAGGTGGTGGGCAGGGACTTGTGTGTATTAAAAAAAAACACAAAAATATACCACACTGTAAATAGTATTATGTCACAGCAGGGCAGTATTGATGAAAACGTTATTGCATCACAACATAAAGAGTGTAAGAGCCAATCAGGTTTCAGTATGCAAATGAGCACCGTGTAGCAGCAGTGTTCGCTACTGTGATCAATTTATTCTGTTTGAGCGTTTTTGTAAACCTTTAACAGAAGATGTTCTATTGAGTGTAATGGAAGGGAAAAAAAGAAATGAAATGATTTTAAAAATGAAGGATTTGTGCGATTGTGAGAGGCGGAGCGTATACAGATGATGGAGTGATGTAAAATGATGTGAAATAAACATCTGTACAGGAACAGGAATAAACTCTGCATGACTTTCTGCTGTTTTTATTTCTCCCCATGTTTCTCAGTCTGATTCAATACACGTGATATGTGTGTGTGTGTGTGTGTGTGTGTGTGTGTGTGTGTGTGTGTGTGTGTGTGTGTCAGGTTTAGGCAGTCGTGAAACGCCCAAGGCATATTTCTCCACACTCTCTGTTCACCTGGGATGCTCTTGCGTGTGGATCTCTGACATTTTTAAGGCAGGTCTGGGTGGGTTCGGTTCCCTCTGGGCCTCAGCAAACCGCAGACAAAGCAGGAGGACCAGGGCCAAGTGTGTTTGTGTTTGTGTGTGTGTGTGTGTGTGTGTGTGTGTGTGTGTGTGTGTGTGTGTGTGTGCCACTACTTTTTCCAACATTCTGCCTCCAGCTCTGTTTTATTAAGTCCTGCAGCCTCTCTTTATTGAAGCCTCGACATGCTTCCGATAGATTGCGTATTAAATACTCGATCCAGGTCACGTCGATATAAACAGCTGTGTAG
>MU551652.1:1651081-1728581 GCA_024362625.1 Silurus asotus
CAGAATTTTCATAACCCGGACGGGAAAAAGACGCCATATCGTCGTCCCGTGGGTCCGAGATTTCAACCTTCATCCGGCTGCAGACTTTTTAACCGCGACGTGCATTTCGATGTCTAGATTTAAGAAATCCAACAAAGGAAATATAGCTTCAGGTTTCATATTAGAAACGTTATTAATAAAAAAAAAAAATAATTCTTATACTTTTGTAAAGCAGCGAAGTCGAAACCTCGCTTTGTGTTGCTTTGATTGCACAATTTTTCTGTTTCATGTTGTGAAGGGGTTCGTTACTGTCTTGTGTAACCTTCATTCCTTTCACTGTTCATTTTTCTAAAATAAAAAAAAATAAAAAAATCCATTGCTCTGGAGTGGTTTTAAAAATATCTACACTTTAAGGGCAAACATTTGTGGACACCTGACCATAACACTGGTTTGTGCTTCTTTTTGTTGTTGGAAAAATTTATGATCAAAATTTATGATCAAACTCTTGATGTCACCCAGATGAGGATGGGTTCCCCTTTTGAGTCTGGTTCCTCTCAAGGTTTCTTCCTCATAACATCTAAGGGAGTTTTTCCTTGCCACAGTCACCACGGCTGCTCATCAGGGACAAATTCACACCATTAACCATCACTGTTGATTTGTGTAAAGCTGCTTTAAGACAATGTCTGCTGTGAAAAGCGCAATACAAATAAACTTGACTTGACTTGACTTGACTTTGAACATTCCATTCCACATTTACTGCCCATTTGCTCTTATAATAAGCTCCACTCTTCTGGGTAGATGTTCCACTAGATTTTCAGGAGATTTGTAGAGATTCTTTCAGCCACAAGGCTGTTAGTAAAGTCAGGTATTGATGTGCTGTAAGTGAGAAGGTGAGGAGGCCTGGGGTGCAGTTAACGTTCACATTGATCCCAAAGGTGTTCAATGGGTTTTGAAGCTCTATAAGAGGAGATCTTTCACTCCAGTCCATGGATCCAGCTTAGTGCACAGGAGATGCTGCGAGTGTGTAAAGCTGTTCTTAAAACTAAAGCAGAATTTTTTTTTTTACTGAAAATTAAACAGAACATCTGGACATTTATAGATTTGGTTCATCAAAGTCAATCTTTATACTGTTACATTACCTCAGTTTGTCACATAGAAACAGAAGGAACATGAACGTGTCTCAACACACTTTTTACAGGCACTGTTTAAAAGTGACTACTAGATGTAAAAGTAAAGAAAAGTATGTATGTAAGTAAGTATTTCTATCTAATGATCATTTACAGACTTTTACTTAAAAATGTTAAACCTTTGTATACATTTAAGTTTTAAGAATTAATTTCGATGAATTTGATGAAAGTGATTTCCAGTTGCTGAAATAACGAAACCAAACGCTGCGTAAATAATTAATGTTGATCATGTTGGGAAACGAAGGTCTACGCTTCACCAGCACACGTCAGCACACCCACATAGCGAAAGGTTAACGTTTGCTAACGTGTTTAACAAACAAAGCACGAAGGCGTTAATTAATATCGCTTGCCTCTAATTAGCCGCTGCGAGGGTCGACAAGGTGACGATTATAAACATGCCGCCTTTTCTGTGCTCTCTGTGTGTGTGTGTGTGTGTGTGTGTGTGTGTGTGTGTGTGTGTGTGTGTGAAAAGAACCCATGCACCGAACATCATTTAAACCTTTTCTTATGTGTTTATTTTCTCTTTAATTAGAAAGATAGAGATGGAAGGTGGAAGCTCATTGGTTAAGGCAGTGAACTGTGGATCAGAAGGTTGCGAGTTCAAGTCCCAGCATCTACCAAACTACCCCTAGCTAGGCCCCTAACCCTCACCTACTCTGAATTACTGAGATAATTGTAAGTGTCTCTGGATAAGGGCGTCTGCCAAACGATGTCAATGTAAAACTGTTAATTATCCTCTAAACCTAAGAACCTTCTGCATAATGATCCTGCATTAAAACAGTAATAATGCCATACAAACCCGATAAATCCTAAAAAAGAACTTGTTTTTAGTAACGAGTGTAAAAAGGATGGATGGTATAAGATTCGTTTCCTGCTATTCCAAATTTATTTTTGATTAATATGCTGAACCCTTTAAGACCCCCAAACCACAATGTTGTGATCCAGTACCGGGCTGTGATCAAACTCCTACAGGGTCACGCAAGTACATTCTGGGGAAACGTCTGTAGATTTGATGCTGTTTTATTTATTGTGCATGTTGGCCTTTTAAGAGCCAATTTAAATTTACATATGACACCATTTCATTTCCAACAGGTTCAGTTCATTATTCGTACAAGTGTTCAACAAATATCCATCGAACGTTTCGTTAGTGAAGAAGAGAAGAAAAGACCAAGCAATGGTGAGAACAAAGAGAAAGAGCGAGAAAGACAGAGAGAGAGAAAGAGAGAAAAAGAGAGAAACAGAGAGAGAGAGAGAGAGAGAGAGAGAGAGAGAGAGAGAGAGAGAGAGATGAGAATAATGATGAGAAAAATGGGAAAGAAGAAAGCAGAAAATATGATGATAGGGATCTAAGATATGGTTTGGTCTCACACACACACACACACACACACACACACACACACACACACACACACACATGCGTATACACACACACAAATACCACCAGCTGCTCCATGAGAACCACCAGAGCCAGTAACTATCCAATAAACCTTTAAAAAAGTCTGGAAGTATCGTTATATAAACTCCAAGCTATTGGATATTTTTATATAAGGAATAATCCAGTTGTAGGTGTGAGGTGTTCCAGGATTTTGGTGCATGATGTGAAGGTGAAAACGTTCCAAGGTGAAGCAGAGAGCATGAAAAAGGTGTAAAGTCTCACACATAGTTGTGGCTCGTCACCCAATACAGTACCATGGACAGTTCCCAACATTGGGGAGTTAAAAGTGTTACTGGAGTTAGAAGAGTAAAAGTAACTGAATGAATCAAAAGAATAAAATAATTTTTCTTACATTTAATGAAATACATTTATTGAACTAAAATGAAAATAAATTTGATGATTAGAATTCTATTTATATTTTATTTTATTATAAAAAATACTTTAACCAGGTTGTTCAACAAGATTTTGGAACGTGAGAAGATGCCTGAGGAATGGAGAAGGAGTGTGCTGGTACTGATCTTTAAGAATAAAGGAGATGTGCAGACCTGCAGTAACTACAGGGAATTAAGTTGATCAGTCACACCATGAAGTTATGGGAAAGAGTAGTGGAAGCCAGGCTGAGAGAAGAGGTGACCATCTGTGAGCAACAGTATGGTTTCATGCTGAGGAAGATCACCACAGATGCATTATTTGCTTTAAGGATGTTGATGGAGAAGTATAGAGAAGGTCAGAAGGAGTTGCATTGTGTGTTTGTGGATTTAAAGAAAGTGTACGACAGGGTGGAGAGAGAGGAGTTGTGGTATTATATGAGGAAGTCTGGTGTGTCGGAGAAGTATGTGAGGGTGTTGCAGGACATGTATGAGGACAGTGTGACGGCAGTGAAGTGTGCAGTAGGAACGACAGACTGGGTAAAGATGAAAATCGGACTGCATCAAGGATCTAAGCCCACTAGGAAGGAGGAAAAGATCAAGGAGGAGGTTTAAGGATGTGGTGAGAGACATGCAGGTAGAGACAGATGATCCGCTGTGGAGACCCCTAAAGGGAGCAGCCGAAAGTAGAAGATTTTATTATTTAAATATATTTATTTACATTTTAATAAATATACTTCCAGCATACTGTTTTACTTTTTATATCAAGTTATGGAGAATTATATGTCATTTAATTATTTTTTTAATTGTATTCAACAATTATAATTAATTACATAAAAAATGTTTTTAATTTATTTTATTATTATTATTAAAGCTGAATGTTCCAAAAGCACATATGAATCTTACGATCAGGTGACCAAAAACTTTTAGAGTGACTGGTGATTGTTCTACACTGTTTACACACGTCACAATCTTCTCCTCGCTGCAGGAGACGGAGGTTAATGACGAATCAATCCGCTCGCTCGTGCCTCGTTAACGAGCGTATTTAACACGGCGTGAGTCCATGTACTCGCACCTTTCATCACGACGCCAATCAAACCAAAGTTCGGTGTGCGGAACATTAAAAGCACCATATAATTACACAGATGTAGGCCGAGTCCTTCCAGCGCTGCTGAGTTCTCCACTCTGATTGGCCAGGAGGTGCTATACCAATGTGTCACACAGGTTTATATTAATATAGTGCTTTAATATGTTACGGTTTCTATAGTAACGGTTCATTCACAGGGAGATGCAGAATAGAAGCAAATATTAAAACTTCTGATCAGTCTGATGTTTATTTAATGTGTGTGGAAGGAGTCTCCAGTTCAAGTGCTTTGTGAAATCTTTAGGGCAACTAAGCATATGATAAATGCATCAATTATATATACACACACAAACTCACACACATCGTGTAAACAAAAGTATTAGTTGTATTGGTGTTTTTTTTTTTTCATCCATTTGTGCTTCTTCTCCAAACTGTTAGCACAAAGTTTGAGGCACACAATTGTGTCAGACATCTTTGGATGCGGTAGCGTAAAATTTCCCTTCCAGCTTTTTCCAGCATGACTATGCACCTGTGCACAAATCAGGCTCAGAAAGATCTCCTGCTATAGGGCTACAACCCTATTAAACATCTTTGGGATGAATGAAAAAGCTGACTGCCCTCCAGGCCTCCACACGTTCTCACCTACATCCACACCGCACCTGACTTCACTAACACCCTTTCGGCTGAATGAATCTCCACAAGTTCATTCCAAAATCTTTCAGAACACTTTTCCAGAAGAGTGGAGATTATTTTAGCAAATGGGGACGGATAATAATTTAAGAATTTTCAGAAGATTTAGATTCAATAATTTAAATTATTAAACATATTTATACTTTATATATAATGTTTAATAGTTTAACTCAATTAAATCATCTCCAAATCTCCTGAAATATGTCACTTCAGTAACTCTGATGCTGTCCATCTTTAATAAATTTTTATAGTTTAACTAGTATCACTTTTTTTATTTTAAAACATTTTAAAATCAGATATATATATAAATTATTATTATTATTATTATTAATTTTTTTTTTTTTTTTTTTAAGGAGACTCATTGACCGATACGTGTGGACACGTATGCATGAAAAAAAAAAAAAAAACATTATCATTTACTCCGCTTCATCACACTCTTGCTATTGATAAATATGTTCCTGTAACTTGGAGAGTTGTACTGAAAACAACTAATAATGTCATGTAGCTTCAGTGTAGAGAAAAAATCCTCAGAATAATTGCTTTAATGTCCAAATGGGTGTTAGAAGTTCATCCTCGGAATGATAAACCAGGCGTTAGTGATGGACAGCGAGAAAAAGAGAGAAAAAGGACAGAAAAACAGAAAAGAGTCTCGTGTCATCTTGAGAGTTCTGTCGAGTTTCACGCTCAGAGGGCGTCAGGATCGAGGTGACGAACACGTCTTGTCCTTAACGGCTTACTGCGCTCCTCCTCGAACTTCTCGCCGAGATGTCAAGCTTGCACCGGGGAGTGATTTCACATGCTTTATAGTGACGTGTCTGAACGAGCCTCAGCGACACGCCGTGCTGAGAAATGGAGCCGAACTAATCATCTCAACCGTCTTCACCATCGCGTTCGCCATCAGGACCAGACATTCGGCCGAAACGCATCAGCAGGGGCGCCCCTTAATTCTGAGATTTCTACTAAAAAACCTTCAAGCTTAAGAAATCGAGAAATTCAAGGTGCTTTATATAATATTATATAACCCCAGAAGCAATCTCAGCACATGTGGTGCCTTTACTCGCCTTAAAATTGTCTGGGATGCCATTTCTTTCTTTATATTTGGTATATTAACTTCCTATATAAGAACATTATACATCAGGTAACATCAAGGGCAGTGTTGGAGCATGTGGTGCGTTCACTCGCCTCCAAATTTCCCACAAAGTTTTTGTTTACATTTTGTATGAAACTTTCAGCAATGTGAAATACAAGGAATTTTTGGAGTTCAAGTTGCATAAAATCTATGAAATGGATTTTTCTTAAAATGTTGTACTTTTTAATGTAAAAAAAATCCTTAATGAGCTCCACTTGGAATTTAATCAAATATTATATAACATCAGGAGCATCTCAGAGCAAATCCTATAAACTTATATCTTGACCATAGACAACTTTTTAGATGTTTAAACTGAGAAATTGTACCATGGTAAGAAAAAGATTGTCTCAAAAATGTCTCAAAAACATGGGAAAGTCTGGAAAAAACAAGTCTTAAAAAATAAACGGTTTGAAAAAACATTTTCCGACTAATGAGGTTATTTTACAACAGGTCAGTTAAATGATTGAGTATACATTGTGTATCTTAAAGAGGCAGAGTCTCTCAGAAGTAAAGATGGGCGGAGCTTCACCTTTTTTTTTACAATTTGAAAAAAATGTTCGACTGTAAATAAAATATGAATTTATACAATTTGCAAATCATTTGCATTTTGTTTTCATTTACATTTTGCACAGTGTCCCAATTTTTTTGGAACTGAAGTTGTAAATTTGTTGTAAAAACATAATTAATGAGAAATCCAGTAGTTTCCTACAATATTATATACCATGAGCGAATCTCGAAGAATGTGGTGCATTCACTTGCCTTAAAATTGTCTGTGAAATTAGACTTCGTTTTCTAATTCTGCACTTTACACTGTAAAAACATCACTGATGTGAACTACAAGGAATTGTATATGATATAATCCAATAGTAGAGGCTACACACTCGCAAAGACACTTACATTTTTCATTAAATTTCTGTAAATATGATGTTTCTTTCCCATTTGTTTTCCTTTGTTCACTTGCCTTAAAATTGGCTAGAATTTGGTTAAAACTGTCTACAAATTAAAGCTATTTCCATTGAATTCTGTTTTGTTTTGTAAAAATTCTAAATAATAAGACATAGAATTAGTTTAATACAATACTGTAAAGTATCAGGACTGAGCTTATAGCATGTGATGCATTCACTTGGCGTAAAATTGTCTGCAAATGTAATTTTTTTTCATTATATTCAATGTAAAAACTTCTACAAATACAAGGGGTTCTGTATAAGATATAATATACAACATCAGGGCCGATCTGCAAGCACGAGGTGCGTTCACTCGCCTTTAAATTGTTTGTGAATTAGGCCTGTTTCCATTAGATTAAGTTTTTTACGTAAAAAAGTTGTTTAAAATACTGTATATTGTTTTACAATATTATTAAGCATATTATTTGACATCAGGAACAAAATCAGAGCATGTGGTCTGTTGACTTGTCTACAGATGTCACTTAGTTTCTGTATATTTTATGTAAAACTTCATAAGTGAGAAATGTATTTTCTTTCTGTACATTATATTCTTGCCTTTATTCTATAAACATTTCCCATCTACAAGGATTATATTTTAGTTTTTTATATTCAGTGTAAAAACTTCATCAACAAGGAGTTTTAAATAATATCATAAATTCTTTAAGCATGTGAGGTGTGTTCACTTGCCTCTAAATTGTCTGTTAGTTTGACTGTTATTTTCTTTATATTTTGTGTAAAATAAAACGTTCTTGATTAAAAACACTCATTCAAGGATTTTTGGGAGTTCACTTGCTATAAAAATGCCTGTGAATGATTTTTTGCAATCTTGTGCTTTATAATGGCAAAAACCCTCAAGGATGAGATCTAATAGTGTTTAATATATTGTACAGCATCAAACCCTTAAAGAACATGGTGCGTTCGCTTGCTTTAAAATAGTCTTTTTTCTTTATTTTGTGTTTTCTTTGGCAAAAATAGAATCAATAAGAAAGACAAAGAGTTATATATATAACATCGCAGACGATCTCAGGGCTTGAGGTGCGTTCACTTGCCTGAAAAATTTCGGTGAATTTGAGTTCAAAATAAATGAGCAGGTACTACCGAGCCCTGCTTATTTACATTTTTATTCAAACTAAAATGATGGCATCCATGCAGTTGCGAGGAACATGTAAGGACCCAGAGGTGTCTTGCGTCACACCGCAGTATTTCTATGATGCATCAGGCAGCATGATCGCTGAAGCGTGAGCGGAAAAACAATCCGAGGAAACATTGTTTTTTTTTAGATACTCACCTGTAGCTCCCTGACTCATTTTTTTTAACTCCCTGTCAAAAATGCAAGTATGTGGTCCAAGCCTTTGCAGCCAAACACACTCTTTTCTCCTCTTCCTCCGCCCCTATCTGAACATACTAAATCTGACTCCTGCATTAAAGCCAGACGTCTCCGTGGCAATCCTGCTCTACTGGGTTTTTTTAAGCAATATCAATTAGCATAAATCCGGCTAACGAACATGCGACCAGACGCTGAGGTCTGGAGACGGAGCAATCGTGACTGTATCAGCCAGTGACTCAGAAATTTGTGTCACTTACTTTCTCCTGGTAGTGAATGTAGGAGGCGGCTTCAGGGCCCAGATACTTCACCAGGCTGCTAACAACAGCATCTCGTCTCTCCTCGGTCTGAAATGTAGCAAGAATAGAGCAGCTTTATTTAATGACAATGACATAAGCGCGTTATGAACTCGTGTGACTGATGACACGGTCAGAGAGAAACGCTTCAATTCGACTCTCCATTCTGATTGGTCAGAAAGCGTCATTGTAGTGTCTCGAACTGATATCAGATCTTCATAGAGCTGGATTTGTGCACCGGGACATTGTCATGCTGAAACAGGTTTGGATTTCCTGGTTAAGGTGAAGGGAAATTTTATGCCACGATGTCCAAACACGCCGTATACTAACACGTGCCTTTAATTTTGTAGTAACAGTTTGGGGAAGAACAGTCAGTCAATCAGTCTGTCTGTCTGTCTGTCTGTCTGTCTGTCTGTCTGTCTGTCTGTCAAACTATCTATCTATCTATCTATCTATCTATCTATCTATCTATCTATCTATCTATCTATCTATCTGTCTCTCTGTCTGTCTAACAGTTTGAAGAAACATATTTGGGTGAAAAGGTTGGTTGTCCAAATACTTTTGTTCAGACAGCATATGTATTTAAAGGTTAAATGATGCTCGAGCTGTGAAATGTGTTTTGACCTCGGTGTTAAAGCGTCAGTAAAATCTTCTCTATTTAATTTTATTTCTAAAGAACTTTTAACAAGGCCATTGTCCCAAAGCATCTTACCCTAACCCTGACCTCGAGAGGAACCAAACTCAACTTTATCATCAACACCGAATGTCTATTCATTACAGTTTATTGTTGAGGTGTTCAGTGATGATCGCTGAAATACCGAACTGTTCATGCAATCTGTGGCCTCAATCGACACCTGGGTGATTATATTCAAACTCTCCACATGATCGCAGATCTGAAACGTAAACACAAGCTGAGAGAGAGAGAAAAAGAGAGGGAGAAGGAGAAGAAGAGAAAGAGAGAGCTGACAGTGTGGATTAAAAAGCCCCATAAAAATACAAGATACCTGCAAAAGAAAAAAGGGGGAAAGAAGAAATCACATGGCGTGTCCACTCTTTAAAACCCTGCCAGCGCTCACCGGTGAGCGGAATGTTAATTAGCCGCAGTTTGCTAAATAAAAACGGAAGATAAACAAACAGCTCGGGGGCTCGGATGGCGGCGCGCGTCTTTAAAACAACACAATCACGCTGCGGAATCTGAATGAAGGCTCAGAAGGAGATCGCGCTGTGATGCGTCATCGTTTCTGGGCACTATGGTGGCTCTCTGTGGTGTGTGTGTGTGTGTGTGTGTGTGTGTGTGAGCAATGAGAAACAGATGAAGCAATATCACACCCGGTCAGAACACACGCGGAAGTTTTCTGCTTTGATGATTAATGGAATGAACAGTTTTTGTGAACTTTACTCCATTTTTTTTGTTCCACAGAAGTTTTTCCGGGTGTCTGGAGCTAGCGTGTTTAGCTTAGGGGTTTCGATGGAAACCAGCATTCTGTTAGTGATGAGTCGTTCATGATCGTCTTTCTGAAACTACGAGTTCATTTCCTGAGTCTCCTGACCTGAGACGTTTATTCTTTTCTATTATTGTAACTCAAACCGTAGTTTATCAAGAAATCCTGAAACTGTGCAGCGTCATACTGAATTCATGACCTACCATTTTGATGACTTTTTGTTTGTGAACAATGACAAAGGGACTTTTTTTATTCTGATGGGAATGAGATGTTCATGGACACTTTTGACAGATGAATTAAGGATTTTAGGAAAAGCACAGTTTTTGCAAGACATTTAATGTGTTGTGCTGTTTGTACAAATTGTTTTGAGAAATGCACCTACAGATTCCCAAATATTTGAGATTCGAGAAACACTCCAGAGCAGCTGAGAAAAAAAAAAAAGTTGATTAAGTAAAGAATCTTGTAATAAAAAAAAATAATAGGAAAATTACAGTTATAATAAATCAGTACTTTAAATACTTAAGTACATCTGAAGGCAAAAACTTTTGCTCAAGTGAAAGTTTAAAGGGACACTTTTACTTTTACCGGAGTAAAATTTTAGTGTCTTAATTCTGAGTAGATACTTAAGATACTCATCCAGAAAAACTTTATACTTTCAATTCTTTCTGGTTCTTTTTTTTTAAACTCTTTTCAGCCCCCATCTGAATCAGTGTTTACGGTGCAGATGTCGAAGATGGAGCAGAGGTGTTATAAAAGGGCAGATTAATTTAACACACTTCACCAAAGAGAACACGCATTGAAAGTCACCTCTTCGGGGACGTCTCCTGACACCCGAAACACTGCGACTGCATCCATTTTCACCTCATCATGGAAACATGCTTTGAAAGCTCAAAACCATATGAAGCTGCAAACCTCTGGGACGGACCCCAAAATCCCCCTACGCTGTTTATGACACTATTCCATTCCTGTTCTCTCACACCCTCTCTCATTTTATCTCTCTCGCATTTTCACCCTCTCCCCCTCAGTCTCTCACCTCTCGGCTGTTCCAGTAGCAGGCCTGAACCCCAGCGATGAAACCCAACAGCGCCGGGCTCCCGCTGGGACTGCTGGCATCAAAGGTGACCCCGAAAGGGCATTGGATAGAGGGACGTGCCAAGATTTCTCCCGAGTAGCCTTTCTGCTTCCAGAATGCCTGCAAAGAATATACATTTATTGCTGATATCAAAATAGAAACTATTCTCATTATACACCTGACTTTTCCACCCATATTCGGTTCTCACTGAAGAGTTTGTACATAAAAACCTGTCAAACATTTTTTTGTAAGTTCCATATAAAACCGTGTTTTGAACCTTTGCATACAGAATAAATGTGTGTGTGAGAGACAAAAAACAACTTGTGGGTACTATTTTATTTTTTATTTAGATCTACACTCATAGGGTGCTTTCTAAAATTGTTTGATAATAAAGGATTCTGGGACCTTTCTGACTGGTAAACACTTTCATGCTGGAAATTTAAATGAAGATTGAAGTCCTTTAAAACTTTCTGTAGAGGAATGACTGAAAAAACAGGGCTTCGCTCAGCCTCTGTGCCCTGATGAGGACTTCTCTCAGCCTCTGTGCCCTGATGAGGACTTTGCTCAGCTTCTGTGCCACTAATGTGGACTTTGCTTATTCTCTGTGCCCTGATGAGGACTTCACTCAGCCTCTGTCCCACTGATGTGGACTTCACTCAGCTTTTGCCTGGGTGAAGATGTCACCCCACCTTCTAGCTTAGTAAAGAATGTTGCTCCCCTCTGTGTTTTACAGAAAGCAGAGTTCCCCTGTTAACTTTACATGGCCTGCAGCCCCTTGTTTGTGCTTGTTTACTGTTTCCGCACTCACAGGGATCCGCAAAAGGCAGAAAACATCTGCTTGGGCTCTTTCAGAATTATGGACAACAACTACATTTCCCACAGACTATTGCACCACTTACCCCATGTCATGTGGTTGTTTGAGCACCTGATTCACGTTAACTATAATTAGCACACACGTGTATATACACAACTAACAGCATTCATTGTCTTATTCCTGTTTCACATTCAGGTTATGATTTTGTGTTTCTTTTCATATAATTGGTTTCATGTTTTTTTTACACATTACAGTTTCAGTTGCAGTTTTCCAACCACTTCCTGCTTCATTACATGACAGTTAGATGGAAATTCTTGAATGATGCATTTTGTTTGTTTTCTGCACTGTCCCTTAAAATGCTGCTGAAAGTTTTCTCTAGCTTTGGATTGTTAGTGACGTGCCACCAGAGAGAAGGTTCTTAGCAGCCCCTCACTTAAATGTCCAATTGTGCACAAATCCATGCATTTATAATTATTCCTTCTCATTATCTCCGCCTGTGAATACACAATGTGTGCTGAGTTCATTACATAACTGCGGCCAGCTCTTCCCATTACTCCTCACTTTTCTAAAGAATGTTAAATCCCTTCTGCTAAACTTCACCACAAGCCGACGAGTCTTTAACGTATAACGTTAACGTTCCGAATTCAATTCAGAACACGAGTTCCTTCTCGTTAGCTTCCTTCCTAACGCAGGAAAAACTTCATAAATAACTGATGAGTCATAAATGTGCTAAGCTTCTCTGATAAACACTCGTTTAATCAGACATTAATGGGAAATGACTAATGTAGGGTAAAGAACATTTACAGCCTGTTAAACACTAAACCCGGAAAGTCGAGTAAAAATCCAGTCGGAATGAATTTCAGCCTTCAAATACTTCTTACACCTATATTTATTTATATTTTAATTAAGGGCAGGGTGAAATAATAAAAATATTGTATCGTGTGATATTAATAAAACATAATATTCAACATGACATCTTTTTAAGTTTGCAAAAATAAAATTCCAGAATATAAAGAAAAAATTTTCAAGAAAAAGCCCTGAAAAAAAAAAATACATTTTCTGAATAGTTAAATAGTTATTTATTTTAAATAAAAGTAACTTATGAACGAAATAAAAACAAATGAAGTTAATAAATTATCAATTATTTTTATTTTTATTTGAAAGATTTATTTAAGAGTTTTTTTTCGACAACACGAGTTTCTTGTACCATTTTTATGCCTTTTTTTTATTTACTTATTTTGGCTTTTCCAAATTGTTGGAGCCACACAAATTTATAGGACGTTTCTGGATACAGTAGCATGAAATTTTTCCTTCACCTAAATTAAGACATCCAAACCTGTTCCAGCATCACAATGCTCCTGTGCACAAAGCCAGTTCCATTAAGAGCTGTTTTCAATTGGTTGGAGTGGAAGATCTCCTGCTGTGGAACTCCAACTCGATTAAACTTTTTGGGATGAACATGAACACTGACTGCACCCCAGGCCTCCTCACCCTGTCACCTACATCACTACCTGACTTGTGGCAAATAAATCTCCACAAAATCTAGAGGAACATCTTCCCAGAAGAGTGGAGGTTATTCTAAAAGCAAATGGGAACTAAATGAATTAAATATATATATAATGTAATGTGTAACTGTAGTGGTGAGTCCCCAGTGGGAATTTGTTGGACCATTATGGACCATTAGGACATGAATAAGTCTCTAGTTAACATTAGTTTCTATTCTGGTTACTTTGTTTGACAATGGATATTAATTTGAATAGTATTTGTAGTGGAAACTATTAAAATGTCAGTGATAGTGAGGGGGTGGCAGGTTTGGTAAGATGTTTTTTATAATATAAAGACAAATGTGCGAGTGTGTGCGAGTGTGTGTGTGTGTGTGTGTGTGTGTGTGTGTGTGTGTGTGAAAGCCACTGTGCCAGTGAAAACAAGTTAAAAATAAAAATATAGAGAGCGAGACGAAAAGATAAATGAGAAAGACGGAGAGACAGACATTGTTTGATTGATGTCTCAGAGGAAATGGAATAAAAGGCTTAGAGAAGACGGATGTCACTCACTGTAGGATATGTGATGATAAACTTGGTCATGTGACCCACGGGCATGGACTGTGCAAGACGCTGGCGCTCCAAAGGCAAGGCGGGCCGGTACTCGATCAGAGCTGGGAATGACAGGAAGAGGGCGCAGTCAGTGTTTAATATTTTATTCCATTAACGAGTCAGGAAGGAATACAATGCAAGTCATCAAACACAGTGATCTAATCAAAGTTCTCTAGAAACATGGACCAATCCCATATAGGTGGTGGTGGGACTTGAAGTTTAAGAGCTGATTGGGACGGAAAAATGGTTGCGGTTGATTGGTAAATAAGAGGGACAATGTCCTCGGAGGACAGCGGGTTGTGTGATGATTTAAACAGGTTTTTCTCCGATGCCAAACTCTTGGTTATAAACTTCATGATCTGTAATCTAAATTTATATCATATTCATAAATAAATGTTCTGGATGAAAGAGAGACAAAGAAAGAGACAGAAAAACAGAGACAGATAGAGGAATAGTAAGAGAGACGATGAGTCAAAGAACCAATGCAAAAAATAAAGAGGAAGAGAAGGGAAGATGTGAGAAATACATAACAAGAGAGAGAGAGAAAGGGACAGAAATGGACAGAATAGGAAAGAGAAAGAGAAATAGAGAGAGAGACAGGGAAAGAGAAACCCTGAGAAGAACAGGGAAAGGAAGACAGAGAGAGGGACCATTCATGACAGAAAGAACAAAAAACAGAAAAAAAGTAAAAAGGGCACAGAGAGAAGAACAAATAAACAAGACCCTAAGAAGGAAAGAGAGAAAAAACACATATGGGGAAAGCAAGACTAAGAAGGAAAGAGAAAGGAAGAGATGCACAGAGAGAGGCAGAGAAAAAAAAGAGACAAGCCCCTGACAAACTACACCCCCTACTGGGGAAGCACGGAGAGAGCTGCACACTCACAGCCTACTACATACACACCTGCCACCAGGTGAGGGACAGTGTGTGATTATGTCACTTAGTGTATGTAACACAATCACACACACACACACACACACACACACACACACACACACACACACTATAAACTACGTACTTATTCAAACTATTCTTCTTTTTTTTAACTCCATAGTTTTTATTATTTCGTTCTTATAGTTATTATTATTATTATTATTATTATTATTATTATTATTATAGATTATTGTTATCTGTAACTGACTTATTTCTGGTGTTATGTGTCTGTATGTTTTATGCTTTGGCAATACAAATGTCCATATTTGTCATGCCAATAAAGCAACCTTTGAGTCTTGAGAAAGAGAGGAAAGAAAAGAGAAATAAAGAGATAGGGATAAAATGAAGTAAAAGGAGTGAGTGAGAGAAAGAGATGAGTAGAAAAAGGGAAACAAACAGGAAACTGAAACAGTGAAAGGACACAGATGGAGTGACACGATGGAGATTCAGTACAGAGAGAAAAAAAAGAGAGAGAAAGAGAGAGAGAGAGAGAGAGAGAGAGAGGGACAGATGCGGTATGAGCTGCAGGATGAGGACATCGAGGCGTACAGTGTGTGTATGAGAGAGAAATGTCTCGCAGCACTCTGATCAGCTTGTCTTATCGATCTGAGTGCTGCACTCTTTCATAATACAGCACTCTGCTAAATTGGATGCAATGCCTCAGTGCCTGGCTCTCTGTGAAACGACCAATCTGGAAAAGTGTGTGTGTGTGTGTGTGTGTGTGTGCGTGTGTGTTTGATTTAACAGAGTGTGTGTGATTTAACACTGCTATGCCATAATTAAGGCGTATCCATTTAGCCCAGAGTGATGCCATCCAATATGCTTATGCTCGACTCGGACCGTGCATCGGGGAAACACCCGCAGGCCCCCACTGACCCACGCCGGACCTCATTACCCAGCATGCACCACTTTCAACACCTGGCACAGTTCATTCTCTCCCTGCATGCGATTCTTTTCTCACTTTTTCTCTTTTCATCTCCTCTCTTCTCCTCTTTTCTTCTTCTCGCTTCTCATTTACTCTCCTCTTCTCTTCTCCTCCACTCTTTCTTCTTTGCTCTTCTCTTTCTCCTATTTTCTCCTGTTTACTCTAATCTTTTCTTTTCCCCTTTTTACTTTTCTTCCTATTTCTTCTCTTCTCCTTCGTTTTTCTCAACATTTCTAAACACATTTAACAAAATATTAAATAAAAATGTGTGACATACTGGAGATATCAGAATATTTCATCTTTGTTCAAAAGTGCTGAAGTCTCTGTTGTTGCTATAGAAACACAATATACTGTATTTAAATATAAATAAATATATTGATATACTTCTGAAAAAACATTCTATCTGTTGCTTCCTGATTCATCAGGAACAGAACAAATCACATCCTATTGTGTTCTGGTCTCTAATATCTCATTACACTCGCACAGTAATTATCAATCATGTCATTAATAGATTTAAATAAACGACAATCATCACCTATTCTTCATCACCACAATCAGAGTTCTGCTGATCATCTGTACTCACACGTCCTCGTTCAGTTTCCCTGTCCCTCTCCGTCTCTCTGTCCTTTATTCATTATCCGTTATTATCCGAACAGGACAACAAATAGTGCAGGCGTGTGTTAGCGTCCGGATTCCTGCTGAATGGATGTGATTTGGAGCAGATTGGAGCCTCTAATGTTTCTAATGAAGCTTTGTGATCTCTCAGTAATCAATAATCATCACTCACACACTGCACCAGATCTTCATCATCTCCATCATCCTCATCTTCATCATCCTCATCTTCATCAACAATGCATGATAGAGATGAAGGTGTATGATGGAGAGATGAAGGTGTATGATGGAGAAATTGAGGTGCATGATGGAGAGATGGGGGTGTATGATGGAGAGATGGAGGTGTATAATGGAGGTGTATGATGGAGGTGTATGATGGAGGTGTATGATGGAGAGATGGAGGTGGATGATGGAGGTGTATGATGGAGAGATGGAGGTGTATGATGGCAGTGTATGATGGAGAGATGGAGGTGTATATTAGAGGTGTATGATGGAGGTGTATGATGGAGAGATGGAGGTGGATGATGGAGGTGTATGATGGCAGTGTATGATGGAGAGATGGAGGTGTATATTAGAGGTGTATGATGGAGGTGTATGATGGAGAGATGAAGGTGTATGATGGAGAAATTGAGGTGCATGATGGAGGTGTATGATGGAGAGATGGGGGTGTATGATGGAGAGATGGAGGTGCATGATGGAGAGATGGAGGTGTATGATGGAGGTGTATGATGGAGAGATGGAGGTGGATGATGGAGGTGTATGATGAAGAGATGGAGGTGTATGATGGCAGTGTATGATGGAGAGATGTAGGTGTATAATAGAGGTGTATGATGGAGGTGTATGATGGAGAGGTGGAGGTGGATGATGGAGGTGTATGATGGAGAGATGGAGGTGGATGATGGCAGTGTATGATGGAGAGATGAAGGTGTATGATGGAGAAATTGAGGTGCATGAGGGAGGTGTATGATGAAGAGATGGGGGTGTATGATGGAGAGATGGAGGTGCATGATGGAGAGATGGAGGTGTATAATGGAGGTGTATGATGGAGGTGTATTATGGAGAGATGGAGGTGTATGATGGAGGTGTATATTGGAGAAATGGAGGTGTATGATGGCAGTGTATGATGGAGAGATGGAGGTGGATGATGGCAGTGTATGATGGAGAGATGGAGGTGTATGATGGAGGTGTATAATGGAGAGATGGAGGTGTATGATGGAGGTGTATGATGGAGAGATGGAGGTGTATGATGGAGGTGTATAATGGAGAGATGAAGGTGTATGATGGAGGTGTATGATGGAAGTGTATGATGGAAGTGTATGATGGAGAGATGGAGGTGTATGATGGAGGTGTATGATGGAGAGATGGAGGTGTATGATGGAGGTGTATAATGGAGAGATGGAGGTGTATGATGGAGGTGTATGATGGAAGTGTATGATGGAAGTGTATGATAGAGAGATGGAGGTGTATGATGGAGGTGTATGATGGAGAGATGGAAGTGTATGATGGAAGTGTATGATGGTGAGATGGAGGTGTATGATGGAGGTGTATGATGGAGAGATGGAGGTGTATGATGGAGGTGTATAATGGAGAGATGGAGGTGTATGATGGAGAGATGGTGGAGAGATGGAGGTGTATGATGGAGAGATGGAGGTGTATGATGGAAGTTTATGATGGAGAGATGGAGGTGTATGATGGAGGTGTATGATGGAAGTGTATGATGGAAGTGTATGATGGAGAGATGGAGGTGTATGATGGAGGTGTATGATGGAGAGATGGAAGTGTATGATGGAAGTGTATGATGGAGAGATGGAGGTGTATGATGGAGAGATGGAGGTGTATGATGGAGGTGTATAATGGAGGGATGGAGGTGTATGATGGAGAGATGGTGGAGAGATGGAGGTGTATGATGGAGAGATGGAGGTGTATGATGGAGAGATGGTGGAGAGATGGAGGTGTATGATGGAGAGATGGAGGTGTATGATGGAGGTATGATGGAGGTGTATGATGGAGGTGTATGATGGAGGTATGATGGAGGTGTATGATGGAGGTATGATGTGCACTGCATTAGAAATGAAAGTAAATTGAAGTGAAATTAAGTTTTGGGTCTCTCATTAATCACTTACACACTGTACCTCATCATCATCTTCATCACCATCATAATCATCATCATCACCATCATTATCATTATCATCATCACCATCATCATCATAATCGATCCCCAAATTACAGAGGTTCCTTCTCTCTTTGTTGGTAATTCACCTGCCTTACATTCTTCTTTTCTTTCTTTTTTTTTTAATTAGCTGAGTCTCGTGAAAATAATCACCCCGTGTTGGACGTGAAGACATGAAGAAGAACATGTCTGTGCTTTTTGTCTCACACTGAATGTGTCCCAGAGCCTCGTCCCTCAGCCACGTTTTCTTTAGAGGAGTTTATCAGGAACGAGATTAGAAAGTCATTACAGTCGCCACGAGACCACTCTGAGTGACACGATAATGTGAGGGAAGGTCACGAAGGAGAAGCAACAAAGGGGAAGAATGGAGAACAGACGTGGAGTAGAGGAAAGAAGGAATAAGTTGAAGGGAATTGATGGAGGTAAACGATGGAGGAGTAAAGATGGAGAGTTAGAGATAAATGAGGATAGGAAGGAAGGATGGATGATTCTAGAGTTAGTCGTAGATGAGAAAAAAAAAGTTATATGTCTGTGTGTGTGTGTGTGTGTGTGTGTGTGTGTGTGTGTGTGTGTGTGTGTGTGTGTGTGTGTGTAGGTGTATGTGCATATGTGCCTGTGTGTATGAGTGAGTGTGTGTGTGTGTGTGTGTGTTAATGAGGTGACTGCTCTTTCTCTAAATAAATCCTCCACACTAAGCTCAGCTCTCTCACTGCTGTAATTCCTTCCCTCTGCTTTCCTTCTGCTTCCCTTTGCTTTTTAAATCCTCCCTCCATCACGGAGGTTACCGGGGCAACGCAGGGCAGTAAGTAAGAGAAGCATGGCTAATGGAGCTGAAGAAGCGCTGATCTCACGCTCTACGCCTTAAGGCAATAGGGATGAGTGCAAAAGAAAAAAGAAAGAAAAAAAAAGTGAGAAATGCTTCCCACGCACGCAGTAAACACGCCGCAGAGGAGGCGAAAATAGCCGCTTTAATTAATGACCCAGAAATCACCCACACCAAAACCGGCATCAACGCCAGCGTCAACCTCGAAAGTTTGGCTTTTTTGGGGCCGAAAGACGCTCGCAGCAGGAAGCACGCCGGTGGAAATTCCTCGTCTCCTGGAAACGAATTCGTCTCAGATGCAGGAAAATAAATCACGCTGCACTTTTCAGAGACGGAAGATTGATTTCACATCGAGCCGCCAGACTCTGCGGCTCAAGGCGACTTATTAAAGACGAGATGTGGCAGAGAACGAACGCAAACGAACTGCTCACCTGGTCATTCACTACCCCCTTCAACCCCCCCCCACACACACACACACACACACACACACACACACACACATAGTGTTTGCAACTTAGCCTGTTGAAGCAGAGAAATGAGACAGCATGTCTGGATAAATATAGCACAAATGGGAACACTCTAAAAGCACACACACGAACACACACACACACACACACACACACACACACACACACACACACACACACACAGTAATTCTCCTGAGAACTAAGACAAAGTGTTCTGTCTTAAGGCACTCAACTAGGTAGTTTCATTTTGTGTGTGTGTGTGTGTGTGTGTGTGTGTGTGTTTCTGAGACTGTGTGAGCACAGCGCTTGCTAAACCAATACATTTAAATTCCATAAAAAAGAAAAGCTTTATCAGTTCACATTGTGGGTCTGAAACAATAACCAATCAGAATCCAGCATTTAGCAGCTCTGTGTTTCAGAGTATCAGCAAAATCTTTTTATTAAAATGCAGAAAATTTTAAAGTGGACACTATAAGGACCCATTGTTTGTGAGCAGCATTAGCTCAAACTCGAATACAGTAATAAACTAATGGAGCAGATGTCGTCTCAGGGGTAAAACCGCAGTGATGTGTATAGGACTTTAGGGCTATTTAACAAATAATGTTTACATTCAGCATTTGTTTATCTGTTAAAAAAATGCTGAATGTTTACATTCAGCATTTTTTTAACAGATAAACGCTGATGTCCTATCACTTCGTTTCATTTCTAGAGGTTGGACAATGTCCTAGTGGTCAAAAATGCAATGGAAAGTGCTAATAGATGTCCACTGGGACAAAACTCCTGCTGCCCCAGATAATGACTGGGTTGCTATATTGTTTTTTTAAATACTCTGCAATCACATAGGTTTTATTTTATGGTTCTCCAAATGGAATAAAAAAATTTCATGTGCAGAAATTTGTTAATGTTAGAAGACGTATCTGCTGTCAGTGCAGTCAGAATAGTTTCATATATAAACGTTTAACGTTCGACAGAAGGATCTGAACACACAATGAGACTAAAAAACACCTGGACCATGTCATCTTTCATTCACATGGGGAAAAGATGGTTGAGGTTTCTAACATTCTTTGAAAATAGAAAAATATATACATTAGTGCAGTTACTGTGAACTGTGTGATTGACTGGAAGTTCAGGTTTAAATAGTGGATTGTGATTGGCTGAAAGTTCAGGATTGAAAAATAGATTGAGATCAGATGGAAGCTCAGGTTTGAATAGTGGATTGTGATTGGCTGGAAGTTCAGGTTTGAATAGTGGATTGTGATTGGCTGAAAGTTCAGGATTGAAAAATAGATTGAGATCAGATGGAAGTTCAGGTTTGAATAGTGGATTGTGATTGGCTGGAAGTTCAGGTTTGAATAGTGGATTGTGATTGGCTGGAAGTTCAGGTTTAAATAGTGGATTGTGATTGGCTGGAAGTTCAGGTTTGAATATTGGATTGTGATTGGCTGGAAGTTAAGGTTTGAATAGTGTGCATTTGCATTTGTCAGTTGAATGAGTTAACTCCAACAGCTAAATCATTGGTAGAGATGCAGCACAATTGATTCTGTCTCTCTCTCTTCAATAACTATTTAAAATTGTGCACATAAATGTAATCTTCTGCCTCTACTTTATTTCTGTGTGTGATTTGGAGCATCAAAAATGTAGATGTAAAGAGATGTAGATGTCAGTTTTGCTCTGTAAACATCGATAACAGTTTTAACTCCTCAATGCTGGGAACTGTCCATGGTACTGTATAAAGTGGTAATCCACAGCTAGATGTGACGCCATTATAATGCTCTCCAGAGAACCTCTGGTCTTTTTTCCCCTCCGAATCAAACACTAACATACTGTCGCTCACACCTACACCTGGATTCTTACTTATATAAACACCTTCTGCCCAATCAGAACCAAACCTTTATAAATACTCTTCAGATTAAAGTGGAACTTAAACAACAAGATCATTGGGGTTTCTATACCGCTTATATATTCCAGTCTAACTGTAATTTCAATTCTATTTTAACCAGTTTAGCTCGCTTACAACATACACAGATAATGTGACAGAACAGATGGCATGCAAGAATCAAAAGAAGGAAATAACTTAATCCATCCATGACCTGTCAATCATTCTGCAAGCTAACAAGCTAAATTCTTCATGAATGGATCTGGCGTTTGAGTAATCATTTACAGTTGTGTGATTTTCCTCATTTAGAACAATATTCAGATTATGAAAGTTCACAGGGATTGAAAATACACAAGTATGATCTGTAAAAAAATACTTGACTTTAACATGATTTGTGCTTGTGGCATGAGCGAGTTTAAAAAAACAGACATATCAGCGATGGAAAAGTTTTTCTGCTTGATAGTGATAGAAATAATAATACTAAAAAATAGAAAAGATAAAGAGGTAATAAACCTGATGGAGAATAAAAACAGATTTGGCATCGAAGTTTTAGAGTTTTAGTTAACTTTAAGGTTATAAAAATCCTCCCACGTTTAATTTCATCCGAATGGAGGAGGATAATGTTTCCATCGCAGTCAACACTCGACCTTTGCCTTTTGTTCTATATATTAGGCTGGTGTTCGTATAACAGGTGGCCATCCAGGCTGAAATCTACACTAATCTGCACAATTGTTACTGAAAATCTATTCAATTTTATCTTGAACAAAAAAAAAAAAAAAACAGCTGCTTGTTGTAGGATCGAGTTCTTTTTAGAGACAGTGGGTGTTTTTTTGTGTGCGTTTTTTTGCTGAAGTCGAGAGCTGGTTATTAGACTCTCAATTTCTAAGCCAAAACTCTTAACAAAAAAAATAAGAGCGCACAAATGTTTGATATTGTGTCTTGTGCTAATAACGAAACTGTCAGTGAATATCAAGGAATATTATTATTATTATTATTATTCAATCATTACATTGTTATTGCGCAGCTTCTTGTGGTAACGACACGGCACTTACGTGAACAACACACACTCGTTTAAAGCTGATTTGTGATTACTATTTTCTATTGCTTTCAAGTACACAATAAAGCTGTGAACAGAAAAGCCGTCCTTCAGCCAATCCCCAGCTCTATCGCTCAAATCACACACACACACACACACACACACACGCACACACACACACAAAACAGTTCCAGTTCCTTCAGCCACAAGAGCATCGGCGAGGTCAGGAGCTGATGTCAGGATGTCGATAAAAGCCCGAGGTTCATTCGGTGTTCCGGTTTATCCCAAAGGTGTTCACATGGTGTTAAGAAGGTCAGGGTGCAGGTCCTCTGTGCAAGACAAGTTCTTGAGTTCGTCCACACCAACCTCAATTCGGATGCATTTTCATGCTGGAACTGTGCTTTGGGTCTCTTAGTTCCAAAGATCATCTATACATTTACATTAATGACATCTGGCAGACGTTTTTATCCAGAGTGACTGAATTCATCTGAGCAGGTGAGGGTTAAGGGCTTTGCTCAGCGTCCCATCAGTGGCAGCTTGGCGAGGCTGGGATTTAAACTTACAACCTTCCAAATCAAAGCTTTAACATCAGAGCTACTACTTTATAAACCACTTGCCACTTTGTGGTATTCATTTCTGGAAAACGTACATATGGTCAGCGATGCACCTGCTCTTTTCTCCCATATTAGTGTGCTTTTGTGCAAGTTTTTGGAAAATCATGAGATTTTAAAGGATTTTTAACCCGATGTTCTTCAATCAGCTGGTTTCTTGTTGCCCAGGTGTGTCTTTATAGAGCTACTCCTGTTCTGAACCTAACATGAAGACCAAAAAGCTGTCTATAGGAGAAAAGAGACAGGTAGTGATGTAGGTGAGGTGAGGAAGCCTGGGGTGCACTAATCGTTCACATTCATCCCGAAGGTGTTTTTAAGGGGTTGAGGATCGAAGCTTGGACAATTCAAGATCTTCCACTCAAAGCAGATCTTCATGAAGATGGAGACCCTTTGTGCACAGGGGCATCGTCGTGCTGAAACAGGTTTGGGTCTTTTTGAAACCTTGACACAGACGCAGGAGTGTTCATCCATCCATCCATCTATCCATCCATCATGCTGGTTCTATGTTTCTATATTATTTTGTTCATTGCCTGCATTATTGCTGGAACATCTGTAACTGCTTCTCATAGTAAACAACTAACAGCTGCTTCGTCTGCCCTTTATTTCGAAAGTCTATAGATTTTCACATAAACGGTTTCACCCTGCGGTTTGTCTTTTCGCGTCCCCTGGAGCAGCACTCATGTCTTCACCTGAGGGAGAGCCTCTGACTGAGAGAAGACAAAACACATTGTGACTCCATCATTCACTTCACATTGTCTGAGCCCTGGGTAAATATTTGTGAAGGCACCAGACGAGCTTTTTAGTGACTGTGAAGGAAAAAAAAAAGAAACAGGTTCCTGACTTCAGTGAGAAATGAAGGAAAAAATGCGCTAATGTCAGCTCTGAGTGAGCGCTCCATGCATCACTGAGATGTGAGAGACGAGCGAAGAGGCACACACAAGTCATTACAGGAGATGGATCGATGGTGAAGGTAAACCTGAGTGCCGCATAGTGAAGAAGCGCTTCTGAAGTAAGTGTGTGTGTGTGTGTGTGTGTGTGTGTGTGTGTGTGTGTGTGTGTCACTACAATAAGATTTCCCTTGAATAATGAATCCAGGTCCAATGTCAGAACTTTG
The DNA here is from genome assembly GCA_024362625.1 of Silurus asotus. Lineage (NCBI taxonomy): Eukaryota > Metazoa > Chordata > Actinopteri > Siluriformes > Siluridae > Silurus > Silurus asotus. The sequence continues at coordinate 1,675,504 of MU551652.1, forward strand.
TTACTGAGAACTCTTTGGATTTCACACGGGATTGTGATGCGCCATGTTCAGCACTGAAATCCCAACGTTAATAAACACGTGAAGCATCGCAAGAACAACGCACCATGGATAATCATGTTAAAAAGTAGGAAAAAAAACACGTGAAAGGAATTTAAACAATTACGTATTGAAATGAAGCAAACGAAAAATAATCTAAAAGTAAAAACTGAAAATCACATGAGAGCAAAAACGTAAAAATGGAGGGAAAAATTATTGTACAAATGTAACTAAATAAACGACATGAACTGAAATAAAACTTCAGTAGGTCCGAAATATAATACGAGATATTGCACGTGAAAATGAAGGCAAAAAAAATCACGTGTAAAAAAATAATAAAAAAAAAATGAATGTGAAAATGAAACCCAAAAAAATCTAATGCAATAATTTCCACACACGTTTATATAAAAAATAAATTGTGAAATATAAAAAAATATAAAATCACGTGTAAAAGTGTAGCAAAAAAAAACATCTTAAAATAACACAAAATCGTGTAAAAAGAAGAAAAAGTGAAGTGAAGAAAATAAAATAATAAAAATGCCATACTAAAAAAATCATCAAAAAAGTAAAAATATGATTTACATTTGGTTTATTTTAGTGCTTATTTAAGGGATTTTAGTCTGTATGAAAGATCGATATTTATTTTTTGCTTATCATTTAGTTGCTGCTCCAACCTGCAGTTAATATCATCACTGCCATGTCTGTTTCCTCCGAGCAATAAACTACTTATAGAAGCATTTCCTTCAGCAGAGTGGAGATGACGATAATGAGCAGGAGATTAGCGCTCGGGAACGCTTGAAGTTTGCGGCCCGCTCACGTAGAAGAATGATGAAAAAAAACATGTTCTGGATGGAGATGTGAAACAAAACCCAATCACCAGACTGCCACTGCTAATCAGAAAAAAATGAATCTAGGTTCAAAGGTGTGTGCGTGTGTGTGTGTGTGTGTGTGTGTGTGTGTGTGTGTGATTTTAAATTAATCCTGTCTACATTTACACAAAATAAGAAGTTCTGTTCAATGGCATCTGAAATGCTATTGTACCCATGTCAGGAAGCTTTTCAGGAACCATTGCAGAAAGCAGTGTAAAGTACAATTTTTTGTTCAAGATTCAGAACTTTTCAGTCCAGTATGAGGTCCACCGAAAACCTGTAACCTTCCTGTGAAGATTCCAGGTAGATTCCAGGAACCTGCAGGATGCTACACAGAATTCCTTAAAGACTCCCAGAAAGGCTGTATGTCCTCAAAGAGTTCTGGAAAATTCTACATTTTCCCACATTTGTTTCTTTCTGGAAAGGTTCTTGAACCTATAAAATATACATGTTCAATAAATAATTCTTTCCCAAGAGCTTCGGAAATTTTGAACATTCAATATTAGGCTGTTACATAAACATTTTACTAACCCTTTTTTTCCCTAAAAAGGTTCCTGTTGCTGAAGTATAATATCCAGAGTTTAACAAACATTCCCACAACTTGAGAAATTTGGTTCCTCAGATGTTCCCAGGAAACTTCCACGAGCTTTATGAAGTCCAGTAAAGAGTTACAGAGCAAACAAAATATAGCTGAGAACTGAGAACAGTCTCAAAATGTATTTGATTGGTTTAATTCAGTGTTCCATAAATAGTTCCTGAAAGTAGAACATGAGATTCTGAGTTCCACAAGGGATACTATATTCTTTAATCTCTCAGAACCAGGTTCCAGAACCAATATCATGCAGCAGATCTGAAAACCTGAACATACTTTACAGTGTTCAGTGAAGATTTCTGAATTCTAAAACTCTTAACTTCCCCCAAAGGACTTAGTCTTCTACCCAGAGTTCCAAAAGATCTTTCCAAACTTTTTTAACTCTTCAGAAGATTCTAGAACTTATTATGCAACTTTTATGCGGCAAGGATAATTTACTTATGTCCTTAGCATGTTTTCTCTATGTTATGTGATGTAGCTCTATGTTGTTTCTCTATGTTATGTAGCTCTGTGTTGTGTAATGTAGCTCTATGTTGTGTGTTGTAGCTCTGTGTTGTGTGGTGTAGCTCTGTGTTATGTAGCTCTGTGTTGTGTGATGTAGCTCTGTGTTGTGTGGTGTAGCTCTGTGTTATGTAGCTCTGTGTTGTGTGATGTAGCTCTATGTTGTTTCTCTTTTTGTAGCTCTGTGTTGTGTGATGTAGCTCTGTGTTGTGTGATGTAGCTCTATGTTGTTTCTCTTTGTTATGTAGCTCTGTGTTGTGTGATGTAGCTCTGTGTTGTGTGGTGTAGCTCTGTGTTATGTAGCTCTGTGTTGTGTGATGTAGCTCTATGTTGTTTCTCTATGTTATGTAGCTCTGTGTTGTGTGATGTAGCTCTGTGTTGTGTGGTGTAGCTCTGTGTTATGTAGCTCTGTGTTGTGTGATGTAGCTCTATGTTGTTTCTCTTTTTGTAGCTCTGTGTTGTGTGATGTAGCTCTGTGTTGTGTGATGTAGCTCTATGTTGTTTCTCTTTGTTATGTAGCTCTGTGTTGTGTGATGTAGCTCTGTGTTGTGTGGTGTAGCTCTATGTTGTGTGATGTAGCTGTGTTGTGTGGTGTAGCTCTATGTTGTGTGATGTAGCTCTGTGTTGTATTATGTAGCTCTATGTTGTGTGATGTAGCTCTGTGTTGTGTGGTGTAGCTCTATGTTGTGTGATGTAGCTGTGTTGTGTGATGTAGCTCTATGTTGTGTGATGTAGCTCTGTGTTGTATTATGTAGCTCTATGTTGTGTGTTGTAGCTCTGTGTTGTGTGATGTTGCTCTCTGTTGTATTATGTAGCTGTGTGTTGTATTGTGTAGCTCTATGTTGTGTGATGTAGCTTTATGTTGTGTGATGTAGCTCTATGTTGTGTGGTGTAGCTCTGTGTTGTGAGATGTAGCTATGTGTTGTATTATGTAGCTCTATTTTTTTCATAAGTTGTGTTGAGTGTTATGGCATTAATATGCAATGCTCAAGGCGAGTGAAAACATCTCCAGGTTCTACAGACGGCATCAGACCTCTATGGGTTAATTAGCGCCACTTCTCTTACCTGGGTGAACTCTCTGACTTTTTTCTCCTCTCAGTCAGAAACCCCATTAGAAAAGCTATGAAAACTCATGAAGCGTGCTGGTCCCTCAACCTGTGCAGTCTCCTGCAGCCTAGTTACCGAGCAACCACATCACACTAATGATCAGAAGCGTAATAACGGGGCTGAGGTTACTATGCTTCTGATGTGTCATGACACGACTCACACTACACAACGAATGATTAAGTTTTCTGTCGTGACCTCTGACAGCCCAGTGGACTGCAATCCCCTGACATGGTTTCACTTCGCACACAATGTGATTTAGACGTGTCAAAATATGTGTCAGTGAAGTCACCGTAAAACCGCATTAAGATTATGACATGTGCACATGCAGTATTGAAAACATGCATGTACGTGTGCAATATTGTTACATGTATGTCGGTAACATACATGTATGCATGCAGTACTGTTACATACATGTACAAGTGCAGTACTGTTACATAAGAGTACGAGTGCAGTACTGTTACATACCTGTATGAGTGCAATACTGTTACATACATGTACAAGTGCAGTACTGTTACATATGAGTACGAGTGCAGTACTGTTACATACCTGTATGAGTGCAATACTGTTACATACATGTACTAGTGCAGTACTGTTACATAAGAGTACAAGTGCAGTACTGTTACATACATGTATGAGTGCAATACAGTTACATAAATGTATGCATGCAGTACTGTTACATACATGTACAAGCGCAGTACTGTAACATACATGTATGCATGCAGTACTGTTACATAAGGGTATGAGAGCAGTACTGTTACATACATGTATGAGTGCAATACAGTTACATACATGTATGCATGCAGTACTGTTACATACATGTACAAGCGCAGTACTGTAACATACATGTATGCATTCAGTACTGTTACATAAGGGTACGAGAGCAGTACTGTTACATACATGTATGAGTGCAATACAGTTACATACATGTATGCATGCAGTACTGTTACATACATGTACAAGCGCAGTACTGTAACATACATGTATGCATGCAGTAGTTACATAAGTGTACGAGAGCAGTACTGTTACATACATGTATGCATGCAGTACTGTTACATACATGTACAAGCGCAGTACTGTAACATACATGTATGCATGCAGTACTGTTACATAAGGGTACGAGAGCAGTACTGTTACATACATGTATGAATGCAGTACTGTATAACACTACAACAACACGCCAAACCAACGTGGATGTGAGGCACCATACAGTCTACGCCCACCCTCTTCAGGTTTAAATAAAAAGAAACACTGCAGCAACCGTGCTCTTTGCTCTTTGTGGTAAGAAGAGCTACTGAGGACCATCCATATCCAGAGCAGTGTTTGGGTCCTGAATCTCGAGTGAAATCTCAGAGGCGACGTCTCGTCAGGGAGATAACCACATAACCATGAGAGTAGCTAACTATGATCAGTATTTTGATTTGAGCTTTCATTTTAGTTCTAGAGTTTTTTTGTATGACTATTTAGCCTTTCCATGTTTGCCAGGTGAGTCTGTTTTCTAGTTTCTGACTATGGATTTCTTTTCCATTAAGCCGCTGCTCTGACCCCTACCTGGAACGTGGGCGCGTGTTTCCAATAATCAAAATCCGAATCCGCAGCAGGGGTCAATTCACAGGCAGACAAATACAGTGAAGGTTAATCCATAACCATTAACCAGGATAACAGGCGAGAGTAAAGGAGCAGGAGACGGGAAATCGAGACCCAGATTTAACAACAAGCGCAAGGGAACAAGGTAATAATCACACAGGCTAACACACAAGAGACCAGGTGGAAAAAATATAAGGAGTATATTTTCCATACCAGTTCTTGCCATTGAAAGCCTGAGATAAACCAAGAAAAAATAAATATGAAACAAACATTCTTTTAATCTGTCAAGCTTCACCAATTAGAGACGATCAGCAAGCCTTGAAGTTCAAACATTTTTAGAACTCAAATCGGAGTTCCTGGAAGGGTTCCTGTTGTAATGTTCTAGCAGCGTAAAACATGCAGTAATGTTTAGAGGTCGATACGGGTTTTTCTCTGGTCGATGCCGATGCTGACCTGTAGCCTAAACTACAGCTGGTTAAAAGCTCACTAACAATACAGTTCCAACAAGTTATTCTTATTCTTTCTCCAAAAGTAGCACCAGATTAAGCAAATAAAATTAAGAAGGATGGATTAAGAATAAAGGATAAGAACTTTTCTTATCCTTTACACTAAGCCGATGGTCGGTGGGTAATGTCGGTGGTTTCAGGTAATCGGTGAGCTTTAGTTTTTCCACAGTTGGCTCTAGTCAAACTCTGATTGGCTATTGAACGCACGTTGTTATTCTTGCTCTTGTCTTTGAAACTTCCGCTACATGGATCCGTTAGTAATGATCACAGCAAGTGTAATCGCAGTTTAGGTTTCATATTCACAGTTCTGGCTCAGTTTCCCTGTTTGGATGCTGAATACAGACTACTGCCACCTGCTGGTATGGGTGAGTTATGTTCTCTCATGAGAGTGCAGAACGTACACACGGTTTGGTCATCCCAATCGGTCGACCTCTAGTATTGTTCAGACAGCTCGGCTGTTGAGTTCTGGATTCTGATTGGTCAGATTGTGTTGATTAGTTTTCTATAAAAGCAGCTTCGACGCAGATTTGTATTAATGCATTTAGTCTGACTCGTTGTGGTTTCCAGAGTAATGGCTTGTTCAAGACGACCAACACATATGAAAGGGTTTCTATAGTGATACAGTGAAGTTTGAAGAGTCTGATGAACGGTGGCTATAATGAAAGTGAGAACACAAACTGTTTCATGGTTCTTCCACGACATTATGGAAAATATTCACTATATATGATTCAATATAGTACATAAATTATGCCCATTTTAAGAGAAAATTATTGTAGCGTTATGTAATTGAATGTGTGAGAAATATATATATGCCATATGTGGTTCTCCAAACCACTGTTTCTACAAGGAACAAGATGTCTATGAATGACCCTTGAATTTGAACTCTGAGACGCAAATTTGTTCCAGCAATGCAATGCTCCTGTGCACAACCCCAGCTCCATGAAAGATCTGCATTACATGGGTTGGAATGGAAGATCTCCTACTATAGATGAAACGCTGACTGCACCCGAGGCCTTCTCACCTCACCAGCATCAGTACCTGACTTTACTAACATTCTTGTGGATGAATGACTCTCCACAAGCACACTTCAAAATCTAGTGGAACATCTTCCCAGAAGAGTGGAGCTTAATATAACAGCCAATAGAGGCTCAGCGTGGAATGCGATGTTCGAAGATCTTGTGCTCGAGTGTCTTTTTGTCCATATCAGTGTATTTTTTTTGTATTCAGGATTCAGCGATTGTAAAATCGTTCCATCAGTTGTGAACACATGACGTTCCTCAGGACACCTGTGTTGTGCAGGAGGACGAGTCGCTCGGAGAACTCGCAGCTGCACCGCCTTTATTATTTATCCCTGAATCTCAGCAGCACCTCGCTGAGTTTTAAGACTCGCTGTCAGCCGTCTGCCTGCACCTGATTTAGAGTCTTGTCCCCAGGATAATTCATACACTGCCTCGTTAAAGTCGCCCCGACTCGCCACTGCAAAGCTTCGGCCAATCGGATGCAGAGAGGGGAGGAGCTGCGCCCGGAGAGAATGTCGGCCATCACGCGTGATTGACGGGCGTTCTGCGTCGCTGCAGCAGCATGAGGTTTTATGAGATGTGTATTTGAGAGAAAGTCTCACACTTTTTCTCATACACACACACACACACACACACACACACACACACCTTTCTAACTTAATGCACTCACCTGCCATGTGAGGAGGGCAAGAAACAATGACGGCTTTGCATGTGATTGTGCTCATAGCGGTCTTCACCTCCACACTCTCTTCATTCTGCGAGAATACACACACACACACACACACACACACAGTCTTTGAAGCGTATTGAACCCCGCACTCATAAAACTGCATATGAGCACATCTCCAGAGATTTATAAGCTTCCCAAAGGCACAGAGCATCCAAGTTCAAAAATCTTTACACACACACACACACACACACACACACACACACACACTATTGTTGCAAAGGAAGAGCAGCATTAATATGCTAGAATCAGTGTTCGGCTGTAGATAAGGCTATCAGATGAATTTGCCAGCACTGAGGTTGAAAACGTCACTCGGGTTTCATATGCAGGAACTCGTTCATCTGTTTTACACCACAGCTCTGTTTAACTCCTGCCTCCTGATTGGTCAAGAGGTTGATTAATTTTCTATACCAGCAGCTCAGACAACAGTGAGGCTACAAATCACAGATTTACATTAATGAACTTGTTCTGGGGTAACGGAGGGCAGGAACCAACTTGTTAAACAAATGTTCTACATTTACATTTACTTTTACGGCATTTATGTAGCAGAAGGCATTATCCAGAGCGAGATACTAAAGTGCTTTAAGTCTCTACAGCATTACATCGGGAGATGTTCCTCAGAATTACATCTACAGATGTACTAAAATATTACATTTACAGATGTTCCTCAGACATACATCTACAGACGTTTCTCAAAATTACATCTTTAGATGTTTTAAAACATTACATCTACTGACCTTACTGACGTTCTACAGCGTTACATCTATAAATGTCCTACAGAATTATGTCTACAGATGTTCGACAGCATTACATCTACAGATGTTCAACAGAATTACATCTACAGATGATCAACAGCATTGCATCTACAGATTTTCTACACCTTCACATCTACTGATGTTATACGGAATTATATTTACAGATGTTCTACAGCGTTACATCTACAGATGTTCTACACCTTCACATCTACTGATGTCATACAGAATGATATTTACAGATGTTCCACAGCGTTACATCTACAGATGTTCTACAGCATTACATCTACAGATGTTCTACACCTTCACATCTACTGATGGTATAAAGAATGATATTTACAGATGTTCTACAGCATTACATCTACAGATGTTCTACACCTTCACATCTACTGATGTTATACAGAATTATATTTACAGATGTTCTACAGCATAACATCTATGAATGCTCTACAGATTAACCTTTACTAATGTTCTACATAATTACATCAACTGATTTTTAGCTGCATCAAATCTGGAGATGTTTTATTGCTAATGTTCTAGAGCATCACGTCTACTGATGTTCTACAAAATTAAATCTAAAGACCTACAGTATTACGTCTACAGATGTTCTTCAGCATAATATTTACTGATGTTCTACAGAATGATGTTTACAGATGTCCTACAAAGTTATATCTACATTCTAGAGCCTTACGCCTGCTGCTGTTTAACAGCGTTATATCACCAGATGTTCTACAGAGATCGGTCTACAGATGTTTCATAGTATTCTATCTATAAATGTTCCACTGATGTTGGACAGTATTATGTCTACAGATGTTCCACAGCTGAGCTACATTTTTATTATCTCCATATATAAAGAACCAAATGTACTTATGTATATATAAATTGTGATTAAATAGTAAAATGCTGATTGTTCCAATAATGCAGCTCAGCCACCGTAGTGCCACGGCTTCCACAGACACACACGTACTCCTCCTGCTTTTGATCTGCTCATCAGGTTTGTTTTATGGATTTCTTTTGGAATTTTTTTTTTCTTTTAAGAAATTCATATGGAATAGATAAGATAAAAAAAATAAGTGTTTTAACCCCGTAGGCGTAATTTACACACACACACACTCAGGGAAGAAATAAAAGATGAACACTGCTCGGAACTAACTGGGCTTCATGAACACACACGTGTGGAGTAAAAGCCTCTGTGAAAGATTCATGAATAAATTCATTCATATCCACAGTGATTAATGAAGCCTGGTGTGTGTTAAAACAGAAATGATGTGATTTATCATGTGTGTGTGTGTCTGTGTGTGTGTGTGTGTGTGTGTGTGTGTGTGTGTGTGTGTGTTTGTATGTTTAAGCTTTGAACCAGATTCCCTAAGGCTCTTTAGTAAGCATTATAGTGCAGGAGTCATCAATTAGATTTAACCTAAGGACAATTCGCTCATTATAGGATTACAGGAGTCTGAAAAAACATGGCCTGTGTATCTGTCAATCACAGTGAAGGAGGTGTGGCCTGTGTATCTGTCAATCACAGTGAAGGAGGTGTGGCCTGTGTGTCTGTCAATCACAGTGAAGAAGATGTGGCCTGTGTGTCTGTCAATCACAGTGAAGGAGGTGTGGCCTGTGTGTCTGTCAATCACAGTGAAGGAGGTGTGGCCTGTGTGTATGTCAATCACAGTGAAGGAGGTGTGGCCTGTGTATCTGTCAATCACAGTGAAGGAGATGTGGCCTGTGTGTATGTCACAGTGAAGGAGGTGTGGCCTGTGTGTCTGTCAATCACAGTGAAGGAGGTGTGGCCTGTGTATCTGTCAATCACAGTGAAGGAGGTGTGGCCTGTGTGTCTGTCAATCACAGTGAAGGAGGTGTGGCCTGTGTATCTGTCAATCACCGTGAAGGAGGTGTGGCCTGTGTGTCTGTCAATCACAGTAAAGAAGGTGTGGCCTGTGTGTATGTCAAACACAGTGAAGGAGGTGTGGCCTGTGTGTATGTCAAACACAGTGAAGGAGGTGTGGCCTGTGTGTATGTCAATCACAGTAAAGAAGGTGTGGCCTATGTGTATGTCAATCACAGTGAAGGAGGTGTGGCCTGTGTGTATGTCAAACACAGTGAAGGAGGTGTGGCCTATGTGTCTGTCAATCACAGTAAAGGAGGTGTGGCCTGTGTGTCTGGTATTCTTAGTGATATGGTATGTGGTATGTTTCAGCTTCCGGTCCTACACAAGCTCTACGGTTCACGTCCTGGGAACTGGACTAGATCAGGGTCAATTTCACTTTTAGCATTGGCTTGAATTTACATGCTTTCTTTTTTTTTTTTAAACAGCACTTTAAAGTGCACATTTAAAAGAGTGTATCGATTCCCAGCCAGAGGCTTGTCCTGTTTTAGCACGGAAGAGGATGAGAGCCGTTAGAGCTCAGACTTAAGAATTAAAGAAGCAGAAAAGGAAGAAACAGTGAAGAAAAGGTGTGTGTGTGTGTGTGTGTGTGTGTCCAGAGATAGTGATGTAACTCAGCGCAGAGTATTAGACAGTCTAATGGATATGATTGTGCTCAGAGTGAGAGTGAATTCATCACTCTTAAGGCCTCTTCGTTAATGTGAATCTCTAAAAGGATTAAATGACACACACTGCGTCCAATTTACTCGATGCAAATGTTTAACGATCGAAAGCATTTCTGATTCACAACAAGAGAGACACACACACATATATATATATATAGATAGATATAGATAGAGAAAGAGAGAGAGAGAGGGAACGATAACTGAACATGTGGTGAGGAGCTTTTTTTTGGGAAACACCTCCTTCCAAAGCAAACCTCCTCTCAGTGCGAAGTGCAGCTCTCACAGGGCAATTTGTTCTCGCTGCAGACGTGTGTGTATGTGTGTGTGTGTGTGTGTGTGTGTGTGTGTTTGTGTGTGTGTGTGTCGCCTTCTCTCTGATGTAACTGTTACCTGCCATATGGCCTTCACTGCTGATCCCAAACGCACGTTCTCTTTCCCGAGCTGCTCTGAGATTCGCTCTGACAGCTGCTGAGTGCCTCCCTGTGGACAAAATACAACATTACACACATCTTCTGCATTCCAAACACACACGCGCGCGCACGCGCACACACACACACACACACACACACACACACACACACACACACACACACACACACACACTGACTCACAATGCCACCATACACATTGAAAACACATAAGGCACAGACACACACACAAACACACACACACACATACACACTAATACACCAATTCTCATGCACACACACACACACACACATACACACACTTACATACACACACACACTTTGACCTCTTCTTGCATTATTCTTTCTTTCTACATTCTATATCTATTCTGTTCCATTATTTATTTTCCTTTATCTTTTCCATTCTCTTTACTGCTTTATTATTTCTTTGCTCTTTCTTTCTTCTCTTTCTTCTTCTGCTCTCCCTCCCTCTCTCTCACCTTGACCTTGAACTCCTGCGCTGACCCAGGCGTGGTCTCCAGCAGTCTCATGACTCCGCCTCCCGCTGCGCTGTACATCAGAAAGTACAGGAAGGACATTTGGGAAGGTTCCATTCCGAACACGGAACGAGTGCACAGCTCCAAAACCTCTGTTAACTCTACAGCACACACACACACACACACACACACACACACACACACACACACACACACATATATACACATCACTGAATCTGATGATGTATGACATGCTTTAAAAAGAGGAAAAATAATAATTATGATGGTCATCTACTTTCTCCCAAACCTCTTCTTCACCCACACCTTTACACACATCTCCATTCATGTCTCTGCTTCACCCACACCTTTGCTCCACACCTCTGTTCCACCCAAACCTCTGCTCCACCCACACCTCTGCTCCACACCTCTGCTCCACCAACACCTCTGCTTCACCCACACCTCTGCTCCACCCACACCTCTGCTCCACCCACACCACTGCTCCACACCTCTGCTCCACCCACACTTCTGCTCCACCCACACCTCTGCTCCACCCACACCACTGCTCCACACCTCTGCTCCACCCACACTTCTGCTCCACTGACACCTCTGCTCCACCCACACCTCTGCTCCACACCTCTGCTCCACCAACACCTCTGCTCCACCCACACCTCTGCTCCACCCACACCACTGCTCCACACCTCTCTGCTCCACACCTCTGCTCCACACCTCTGCTCCACACCTCTGCTCCACACCTCTGCTCCACACCTCTGCTCCACCCACACCACTGCTCCACACCTCTGCTCCACTGACACCTCTGCTCCACCCACACCACTGCTCCACACCTCTGCTCCACTGACACCTCTGCTCGACCCACACTTCTGCTCCACACCTCTGCTCCACTGACACCTCTGCTCCACCCACACCTCTGCTCCACACCTCTGCCCCACCCACACTTCTGCTCCACACCTCTGCTCCACACCTCTGCTACACCCACACCTCTGCTACACCCACACCTCTGCTTCACACCTCTGCTCCACCCACGTCTCTCTCCCCACCCAATCTACAAATAAATAACAATAAAAGGAATGATAAATTCTCACACTCACGCGTGGTCCAGATGTGTTTTTCTATGTAGGACTGCAGTGTCATGCTGTCCAGCTGCACAGCATTCGGAGTCTCCATGGGATTCTTCACACACACACTCTTACACAGACGCTCCACCTAACAAAACACACACACACACACACACACACTTTTACACAGATGCTCGCACAGATGTAACACCTGATAACGAACAGACACACTTTTAGAAACCTATTTCCCCTCCTTCTATCTTATTAATTTTTTATTCTGTCATTCTTCCAATCCTTCTTTGCCTCCTTCCTTAGTTTCTTCCTTCCTTGTTCTTTCTTTCTTTCTTTCTTTCTTTCTTTCTTTCTTTCCTTTATTCCCCTCCTTTCTTCCTTTCATCTTTCCCTCTTTCCTTCCTTTTTTAGTTACGTCCTTCAGTCCTTCGTTGCCTCCTTTCTTTGTTCCGTTCCGCTTTCCCTTTTTCCTTTCATTCTTTTTTCTCCCCTTCTTCCTTCTTTCTTTTGTCTCTTTTTTTCTTTCTTTCCATCCTTTTTTCCATGTGATATGTGAAGGTCGGCGTGAAGGTACTCGAGTGTCCTGCACAGAGCCCTGACCTCCTCAACTCCACTGAACTCCTTCAAGATGGTCCTCCAGACACCAGTGTCTGAAATCCTTTATGCTCCTGGAGCTGATTGCTCACTGCTCCTCAGAGCCACAACCCCAAAATCCATCAGAAAGCCATCACAGAAGAGTGGAACGTATTGTAAGAGCAGAGCGTGAAATGAAACTGGATTGAGCTGTTCAACAAGCACATGTGGACGAGATGATCAGGCCATATTGTGTACGTAAAGCTGAATGTGTATTCCTATAAAAGCAGAAGAGATAAATAAACTCCTGCTGTCTGTGTTTATTCCGAAGGAAACATGTCGGAGTCGCTTCACCACTCTGATCCAAAATACAGAACGCTGTCTGACTGCCAAACATATGCTCCGGCTGCTTGTTTCTTTAAATGTCTGTGGCACAGGTGTCTGCTATAGAAATACAGCGAGCTTGTTTCTTATTTATATAACATGCTCACCGCTATTCTATAGCAAAGATCTTGTACACTGTGATCAGCCAGAACATCAAATCCACCTGTTTAGTACTGTGTGCTACATCAACAACACTGAGCCTTCAAGGCCTGGACTCCACAAGACCTCTGAAGGTGTGCTGTGGTATCTGGCACCATGGTGTTAGCAGCAGATCCTTTGTTGTGAGATGGATCAGACTTTTTTTTTTGTTCAGCATGGTCTACAGATAATTAAACGGATTGAGTTTCTTGAACTTGTTGTTATGTTCCTCAAATTATACCATGTTTTGTGGATTATCCTGCTGAAAGATCACGAGATGAAACTGCAGGGGGTCTGCAACAATGTTTAGGGAGGTGGAACCGAACACCAGTTTTCCCAGCAGAACATTGCCCAGATCATCAAACTGCCTCTGCTGACTTGCCTTCATCTGACCTGGCTAACATCCTTCTATTGTCCAATTTTGGTCAAATTCTGCTTCATGGTCAAATTCTGTTCAAATAGTTGATTGCTGGAACTTTTGGCGATTCAGCAAAAATCCATACAGAGAGTTTTTCCGTGCTGCGACCTCTAGTGGCGAATCCCTGACACCACATGTCTGGTTTGACACGCGAGACTGCGCGCTGCTCGGAGAGCGCTGACTTGTTAACTATTATAACTTGTAACTACTATATATTTGTATTGTATTATGTATTGTTTACTATACTGTACTAAACTATTTTATACTGCTATTTGATAGTATGCTATGCTATACAATGCTATGATCCACTATGCTATATCATTATACCGTAGTGGAATAATATATAATGTTATGTATTATACTGTATATTATGCTGCTATTTGCTGTACTATGTTATAGAGATGCTCCGATTTTACTGTTTAATTATATACTCTAATTTATCTACTCCTTAATTCATGTTAAAATAGAGAGAGATGTAGGTTTCTCCTGTAGCTCCACCACGCCGTCCGTATAGATACAGTATATAGAGAAAAGAAGAGACATGATCCTGCTCTTATGTTCGTACCTGCTGTTTATGCGACTTCTCGCTCATCTCCTTTTTTAATCTCGCTGTGATCGCATCTCGTTTCTCCCACGCAATATCAAAACAGACTAGAGGCTAGCTAGCGTGTGGGAGGTCAACCAGCTGCCAGGAGTCACAGTATTTTACAGCACAGTCTGTGATTATTCATGCTTTCTTTTAGCTGTGTTCAGAGCCAATTCAACAGGAGGCCATGACGGTGAAATGCTCACTGTAGATATGTGATCTGATGGAGGATGTTTTGTGTGAACAGGTCACTGTGGTGGAGCCTGATACATACCTGAGATTGATTTTGCTCAACTATATTCAGAGATGACAAAAATACACAGATCCTTTACTCAAGTTGAAGTACAGATACTCATGTTTTAAAAGACTCTGGTAAAAGTTCTGCAATTTTTCACTCTAGTTAAAGTGAAGACGTTTGGGCTCTGACATGTACTTCAGTAAAAAGTAGTCATTACTCCTTCCTGTTTTGGTGTCACGCTGGAAACTGAACCTCACAGCGTATTAATATATTAATATAAAATTAATTTTACATGTTGTTCCCTAATGAATGAATCGAGGCTGAAGATCCACCATATAGAACACAAGCAGAGAAAAGATGATGATGATGATGATGATCAGGAACGTCTCTGTTCTAAGTCATGTTCTCATCACTGACTCCCTCTGTCTCATCCACCTTAACCCCAGACTTCTTACTGCCTTCTGCCTGCTCATTGTGAGCTTCAGAAACTAGTCTACATCTGTGCTGTGTGAGAGAGACAGGAAATGATGCACCAGTGGATTGAAAAAGCAGCGGAAAGGCAAGAAATATGTTGATGGGCTAAAAACTGTGCAGTGAGAAGAAAAATATTGATCATGTCAACAAATAGATTAAAACTAAAGTCTGTTTTGAAATGGGAAAAGAAGAAAGTACAGATATTTGTGTAAAAAATTTAATGAGCGAAAGTAAAAAGTCAAGTAAAGTGAAGTATTTTTATATTTATATTTTTACATTATTTCCCACTTCTGACTATATTCGGAGTTAAAGAAGGAAAACTATGGAAAGTGTGTGTGTGTGTGTGTGTGTGTGTGTGTGTATTTATACCCTCCACAAAAAGAGTATGAAGTCCAGCAGGACGAGTGGAGAGAAGGATGGAATGCTGGAGGTGTAGGTGCTGATCTTAGCATTAGCGCCCCCTGTCTGATGGACCTTTTTTCCCTGGGTGAACTGCGGGTAAACCTCCAGCCCGAGCTCCTGGATGAGGTCCATAACGTAAGTCTGAGTGCTGAGAAAAATATTTTTATTAAAAGACTTGGGTTATGAGCTGCACTTTTTACATTTGTCAGGTGAAAAAAATCTGTCTTCATGTTGTATAAAAAATAAAACAGATTAGGGGAAGAGTGGAGAGTGGACATGTGGATCACACGATTGTCATGAGTTACGTTGTGATTAATCGCAACTTAATCGCACAGTTTTATCTAAATGTACCTTAAATTAATACTTTTCAAGTTTTTTGATCTTCAATCAACATGGGCATTTATAAATATTGACGCTTTATGTAAAAGTATGTTTATTATTAGTGAAACCAAACTCAACATAGAGCACGAAAACAAAATTGTATTTTATAAAAAAACATTTATTATTATTATTATTTGAATGTTGTAAAGTAAATATGCTGCTGTATATTACGTAAAGGACACCAAATGGAACTTTGTTTCCACACGGACGCTTTTAATCGCCGGAAGTGTGCAACATTGATTTTGGTGCTTGATTTGAGAGATGGCACATTGGAAAACAAATGATTAGTAATTAAGAGTTAGTTTAGTTTATTTAGTTTTTTTTTTTTTTTTTTTTTTTTATCTGAGTAAAGAAAGAACGTCGGAAAAATGTGTATATCATGTAGTTAAACTCTTTATTCAGTACTTAGTTATAACACTTTGGCAGCAATTACAGCATCAAGTCTTTTGGGGTATGACCCAAAAACCTTTCCACACCTGGATTGAGGGATTTCCTGCCATACTTCAGGGCAAATCATCTCAAGCTGGGTCAGGGTTACTTTCTGGTCTCTCCATAGATGTTCATTAGGGTTCAGGTCGGAGTTCTGGCTGGGCCACTTTAGTGCATTCACAGCCGTCCCTTAGCCTCTCATGTGTAGTCTTGGATGTGTGCTTAGGGTCGTTGTCATGTTGAAAGCTGAACCTTCGACCCAGACTGAGCTCCTGAGTGCGGTGGAACAGGTTTTTATTGAGGAGATCTCTGTACTTTGCTCCATTCAGCTTGAGCCCTGACAAGACTCCCAGTCCCTGCTCCAGAAAAACACCACCACCGTAATGCTACCACCATCATGCTTCACTTTTGGGATGGTTTTGGGCAGATGATAAGTAGTGCATGTTTTTCCCCAGACATAATGTTTAAAAATGAGGCCTAACAGTTAAATATTGGTTTAATCAGAGCAGAGGTGAAAATGTAGAGTGAGACTAAAAGAGACTGTTAGAGACAAAACAGAGAGACACGAACAGGGTAATCTCACCTGCCCACCCACTGCCCACCCATGTCCCAGGAGTCAAGGCCATTGGATGCTGGAAGACTCAGAGTCAGAGTTCGACCCCCAACACGATCTGTTAAACAGGAAGTCAAACCCAACACGTCAGCACATAATCAGACACTCGTGTATTATTATTATCAGTTGTAGAAGCACTAGTTACAGTTGCCAGGTGTAGACTTAGTAGTGGTATTTTATATTTTGCACCAGACTTATAATATCTGTATTTTTTTTATTAGTATTAAAAGTCATAGTAGATTTATAGTTTAGTAGTATTAGTAGTTATCGTGCTAGTGAAGCAGAAATAGTAGTTTAGGAGCAGTAGTATTTTTATGAAGAGTATCGTAGTAGTAGAAATACCAGTACTAAAAGTATTTATGGTTAAATAGTATTATAGTAGTAAAAAAAAAATTATTATTAGTTATAGTAGTAGTATTGGTAGTATAGTAGTATGCAAGTAGTAGGAGTTTAAGTTGTAATAGTAGTAGTTGTATAATAGTATAGTAGTTGTAGTCATAGTGGTAATATGGTGGTAGTAGTACCAGTACTAGTAGTTAATGTGGTTGTAGAGATAGTAGTAGTAGTAGTGAAAGTACTGCTAGTAGTAAAAGTAGTTGTGTAGTAGTATAACAAATAGTTACTTGTATTTTTATTAGTAGTACTAGTAGTAGTTGTATAGTGGAAGCAGTACCAGTACTAGCACAGTATTGTCGCAGTAGTAGTTTCTGTTGTGGTTGTAGAAATGTAGTAATAGTATTTTTAATATTAACAGTAGTATAGTTGTTGTACTTTTAATATTAGTATCATTAGTATTAGTAGTTGTAGTAGTAGAAGTATGGTGGTGGTAGTATTATGACTAGTAGTATTAGTAGTAGTTGTGGTTGTATAATAGCAGTAATGGTATTTGTTATTATTAATAGTATTAGTAGTTGTAGTAGTAGAAGTATGGTGGTGGTAGTATTATGACTAGTAGTATTAGTAGTAGTGGTTATGGTGCTGAAGTATTAGTAGATGTAATGAAAGACATGTAAACGCTATGAGTATCTTGTTCAGACTGTAATAGACTCGAGTGCAGGGGATTAATGGGGATTAGTCATTAACACACCTTTGGCCTCCAGCACCAGCACTCGGAGCTTCTGGTTCCTCTCCTTCAGCCGACGCGCAGCGCAGAGACCCGACAATCCTCCTCCAACCACCACCACATCCCACACCTCACACACACCACTCACACCAGATCGCTGCTGATCCTCACACATCCTGAGAAGCTCAGAACTATGCGGTGTAACAGTGAAGGCAGATGGATGCTGGTGTTCAGGCTCACTTCCTGGAGGAGTAAAGGTCACATCCCAAACATCAGGATTCCTGGTTTATTCCATGATTTATACCCCAAACAAACACACATAAGTAACCAGAGGGACAGATTTTACTGCAGGTGGGATCAAGGAACATTTATTTATCTTCATGTTGTTTATTTATATATTTAAAAAAAAAAGTATTAGTTTACGTTACACTGCGGTAAGGGACCGTCATCAAAAAGCATGTTTTTCATTTGTTTTGTTTACTGTTTCGTTGCATTTATTTGTGCGATAAATAATCCCTCAAACGAAATTCCAGCAAACCCTAGCAGATTAATTGGATTTCATATCAATTTCTTTAAAATAATCAATACATTAAAAAATTTAAATAAATTAAGTCTCAATTTGGGGTTTTGTAACCAAGGGATCGTTTACAAATATCATACAAAACGAGAAGCGAAAAAAAGCAATATCAACAAATGTAAAAAATCATGAGAATGCTAGGATTTTTTTTATTTGTTTATTTTTTTTTATTCGTTCATATTTAATCTAGATCTTGAGGCTATGTTGAACTTAAATGTATTAATGTCTTAATTTATAAATCTGAATAATGAGTGAGCAAATTCTGACATAAATACATAAAATGAGGAGATAATAATATATATATATATTTGTCTATGTTGTTTCTTTTTTATTATAATGCCCCAATGTATTAATCACATATTTTACTATTTATATTAGTGTCAACTGTTTGTGAAAACCCGTATAAAACCAATCAAATTTAATAAAAATTAACACACTGTTAATATTAAAAACTATTTAAAGAATTTATATATTTATGATGAAAATACAAGTCATCAGGAGCACAGCAATGAAAAAAACACAACAGCACTGAAGCTACAAGAGTGTAATAATAATCAAAGTAAGAATACTGGTACGTGAGTCCAGTTGATTTTCCAGTTGATTTCTTCTCATCCTGTTATTGTGTAAATCTTGTGCTTCATTAATTACAGCGGTGTTTTATCTGTGTGTGATTAACCGAGCACAATAACGAACAGTGAATGGAAAAATGCATCAGTAAACAGCAGACACTGAAGTCTGAAATGTTTTGTTTATTTCTGAACGATTCTTCATTAAACTCATTATGATGTCATCAGTGGCTTTTTTTTTATAAATGGTTTTATGTCTAAGAGACGAAACATCGTTAATCACGGAAGGAAAAATCTGTAGAAACATGTCATGTGTTTTATTTTATTTGTGGTAAAGCTCAAGAAGATTAATTAATCTCGGTATCAAATTTAATTACGTTGTCATGGCAATCAGCGTTAGTTGTGTCTTTCTCAAAATTGATGACAAACTAGCATTCAGAATTTCAGAATTGCGAGAAAAGTCAATTTAATTTCGAGTTTATAACTCAGTTGTACGTGTGTGTGTGTGTGTGTGTGTGTGTGTGTGTGTGTGTGTGTGTGTGTGTGTGTATGTACAGAGCATTTAAATGTGCCAATCTGGAAGCAAACAGCTAGCTCTGTATTACCACACCCACTTTTATGCAAATGACCTGTGGGTTAATTTGCATATATATTTGCATACTCTCATACATTACATGCACAATATCATAAGTAATGTCAGGTACTTGGGTAGTAAATTCATACACACAAATCAACTGCTGTTGTGTCTACATTCTTCTGCCCGGGTCCTTAATGTGAAATTCTTTCTTTTCTTTTCTTTTCTTTTTGATAAAGCCCTAGCCTGTTCTCCATTCGTCTTTTGTCGAGCAGGGAGGAGTATAAATGCTCACAGTCACCTGAGCCGCTTTCCCAGTAGACCTTATCACCATGGCATCAGCAGCATTTGTAAACCAGAGCCTGAACGTCGAGCTACTATTGTGTGTGTGTGTGTGTGTGTGTGTGTGTGTGTGTGTGTGTGTTTATGAATGTGTTTGTGAGGACCGGATCATCACAGCAAGATATTCACAGGTATGAGCCTCTTATTATTATTGCTACTATAATTGTAAAGATCTAGTCAAGCTCCAGCGGAGATGTTTAGACCCTCAGCTCATGTTCTCACTCATCTCAGACTTTATAAATCATTCATGCACACCTGATCTGGAGAAGGAAAACCTGCATGGAGATTGTTTTCTCTTCCTTCCCTTCTTCCACGTGTGATGTGGTCAGGGTTTACACGCATCCTCGAGGTGGCTGCAACTTGATCTCAAAGAGAAAAAAAAAAAAAACACCTTATTATTCATATGTAACAATCCTGGAGAGCAGCACAGCCTGAAAGTCGACATTATTTTTTTACACCTTAAGGAGAAAAACAGGCTCAGAGTGGAGCTGCTGAGGAGATGAAAAACAGCTTGCTGGTTTCTTCTCACAGTCAGTTGAGGTTGCTGTATTTGCATGTTGATATTACAGATGGGACTCTTGTCAGACAAGCTGATGGCCGCTATTTGCATGTAGGTGCGTCTTCCTTTCTGAGTTCAAGTCTTTCAGAGACATCACAGTTACACACACACACACACACACACACACACATACACACACACACACACAGGAGTTCAGGATGTGTATTAGGTGTTGAGTGAATCCTTATTCATAAGATGTTGATTACCTTTTGGAGGTCCCGGAAAGTGACAGGAATCCTGAACCGACACGGCTTTTATTCCAAACTTCAGCACCATGCAGTTCCGTCTGGACTGCGGCTCTTTGGAAGCGACTTCACCAAACAACAAGACGATGAGCCTGAGGTTCTGTATGTGTTATTTAGAGAGCAGACAGACATCTGGAGTGATATATATCATGGAATCACCTGCCCAGGCAACACACCTAAATCCTATTGAACTGCTCTGAGATGAAGAAGAACATCTCCGAGAGTTTTACAGGAGGCACAGCAAAATATATCAGCTGAACGTTTGGAGGAACAAAGTGTCCAGATGCTGAGTGTGTAAAGCTGTTGTTCATATTAAATGTATTAATGGAAATAAAATGGAACATCTAAAAATGTAAAGATTTGTTGGACCAAAGGAAATCTTCATACTGTGGCATTGAGTTTGTCGCATAGAAAAAAGAGGAACATGCACGTGTCTCGCAAAAACACCATAAAAGCCTCGGTGTTTGTATAAATAAAAATCAATTATACAATATAAGAACTATATTTAAATGTTGTGGTTTTGTATGAGTCGTGTTTTGGGCTACACCATATTGCCAAAAGTATTGGCTCACCTGACCTTTCCTGTTATATGTGGATCTTTTCCAAACTGTTACCACAAAGCTGAAGACTTTCAATCGTACAGGACATCTTTAGATGCGCTATAATACAATTTAGCATTCACTTGAACCCCAAACCTGTTCCTGGCATGGCGATGCTCCTGTGCACAAAGTGAGCTCCTTAAAGATCTGGTTTACATGCTTTGGAGAGGAAGATCTTGAGTGGCCTGCTATAGAGCTCTGATCTCATCCCTACTAAACACCTTTGGGATAAATTGGAACGCTGACTGCACCCCAGGTCTCCTCACCTACATCAGTACCTGCCTTTCGTAATACACTTGTGGTTTAAGAAGACAAATATCCATAAGCACACTCCAAAATCTGGTGGAACATCTTTCCAGAAGAGTGGAGAAATCACATACCAAACGTATGACCAGGTGTCCCAATACTTTTGGCAATATAGTGTATATTATTTGATAAAATTGCTGGTTTGGTGAGTTTCTTCAGATTTATTTTATGGTGTAAACATTTTTAAATAATTATCAGATGAATATCAGTATTGGCCGAGGTTTTAGTTTCAGTATCACTAATCATGTCTTTATTGCTGCAGCTGCTGTCACACCAACTTCATGTAATTAGAATGAATCTTGTTTTGCAACAAATCTCTTCTCTCTCAGCCTCGAGGCTCCACCTCCAAAACGTTTTACACTGAAATTGTGCCAGGAAAGTTTTCAGCTACTGTATGTGAATGAACTGAATATAAACAATAACGTGTAAATACAAAACAAATCATGGATCCTAATAGTGTCCAGTGAAGCAGTGAGGATTTCTGTTTGATTTTATATGTAATTGAGAAAGACATAAATATTTATTTATTGTATATATATAAATATATCTTCACAAATCCCCACAAAATCTAGTGGAGCATCTTACCAGAAGAATGAAACTTATTATGACATCAAATGAGGACAAAATGCAGAATGGAATGTTCAAAAGGAGGCACAAACCAAACAGGTGTCCACAAACTTTTGCCCATACTGTGTGTATTTCTATCCTTGTATTTATAGCTTACAGCAGGTAGACAGTAGTTTGGCCGAACACACACAAACACACACACCCACACACCCACTTTCTGACCAATAAGAATTTATACTATGAACATGAAACCTGTCTGATGTTCAAATCTAATCTAATCTCTCGCTACAAACAAAACCACCAAGTCTTATTTTTTTCCTCTTGTTTTTATCCAAACAGAAATCCGAAGATGAGGTGTGTTCCAGCCTCGCCGTCTGTTCTCGTCCTACTGTGTGCAGGAAGTGTACTTTTCATCGCAGGTGCGTTCTCTCTCTTCTCCTTTTCATGTTTGTGTTGTTTCTAAAATGGAGGAAGTGAAATGGGAGATTTTGTTTACAAGATTAAGGCAGAAAATACTGAAAACTCTGAAACAGAAATGATTTAAAGATTAAAATGTTTTGGATCTTCATAATTCTTTAAAATTTTTTAAATCCTTTTTGGAAATGTTGAGAATTTTTGATCCTTGTTGTCAGGATCAGTCACAGTTTATATGCTATGAAAAAACCCAATGTGTTCCTCAATTACTTAATTTTAATTTCTGTATTAGTGTATTTTTTATGCTTTTATTAAATGCTCTTCTTCCTTCCTAAAACTAAAGTTTTGAATATTTATTATTAATTTATACGTAAAAAAGATTTTTACGTTTACATTTTATGATTTCTTAACAATCAACAAGAAATTTACCATTTTAAAAAACACACAAAAGACCTCACAATTTAAAGACTATTTTAAAGAATTATTTTGTACTATTGAAAAATATAAAATATAATTTTCTGGGGGAGGGGCTTACTTTCTTTAACTTGTCAATCACAGCAACATGAAATGTTTGTGTCTGTGACCTTAAAATAAAATTTAAATGCAAAAAAATAAATAAATAAATAAAAATAAAAAAGCTAAATATGATGGATAACATAATAAACAAAAAAATAGAATTACAAACACAACTAAAATATAAATAAATAAATAAATATAAATAAACCTTGAAGTAGAATAAAATAGATTTAAAAAAACAAAAATAGACTTGGAATAGAAAATGAATAGAACATTTTATAGAATAAAAATAAAATAAAAGTAAACAGAATAAAAATGTAATAAACGTGAACGGAAATTGAACTACAATTAAACGTTACATAGCAAAAGTAAAATATACGTAAGACACCAAAAAGATTTCTGCGCAGGTCGAATCAGATCAGAGGCGTAAACAGTGTGCACTTATTTTCCATGACTTTGAATTATTGAACATTCTGTGAGCTTGTGTATGCAGAAGAAGGTGGATCACAGTGGGATCAGGATACTTCACACCGCCCTGTAATGCAGCAGCAGATCAGTTTATTAGTCTCAAATCTGTTGACGGCTTAAAGCAGTCTTAAGCCTACCGGGAAACTAATTTAAAACAAAACAAACATCTAGTTCAGGAAATGAAGATGTAATTGTGTACAGTAAATAATCAGAAAGTGTAAATGAGCGCTTTCTGTTTACTGAAAAATGTAATAATTTTCCTTATATTATATGTAACGTTTCCTCGTCAGTGTTGATGATATATATATATATATAATAATAATACGAGTAAAGAATGAGCTCTTGTTGAATAAATCGTCTCCATGGACCGGAAGATGTTATTATATCAGCAGTCATAATAAAAATTTTTTCCCCCTGTGATGTTCAGACGTGACCCTGCCGATGAAGATCACCTCCGCCGGGCCTCAAACTTTACAGCTGGCACAAGGAGAGCAGAAAACCCTGGGGTGTACCTACACACCTGGGCCTGAGGATGTCGGTGAACTGGACATCGAGTGTAAATCGTCTCCATGGACCAGAAGATGTTATTATATCAGCAGTCATAATAAAAAAATTTTCACCCTGTGATGTTCAGACGTGACCCTGCCGATGAAGATCACCTCCGCCGGGCCTCAAACTTTACAGCTGGCACAAGGAGAGCAGAAAACCCTGGGGTGTACCTACACACCTGGGCCTGAGGATGTCGGTGAACTGGACATCGAGTGGACACTGGTCAGTCCAGACACCACGCAGAAGGACAAAGTGGTGAGTACACAGAGAGACGATACAGAGTAACTGAGCACCATGGGAATTATTTACACTCCAATATGTTTTAGTTTAGGAATATTCTGCTCCGATGCAGTGATGCTTCATTAGTGAAGCAACAAAAATGAAGGAAAAATGAAGAAAACTGGATTTCGATCATCAACTATACTGTCATAAGTGTGTCAAAACATGACCATGAGATTGGTTTGTGCTTCTTTTTGAACATCCCATTTCACATTTAGTGCCTATTCGCTCTTATAATAAGCTCCACTCTTCTGAACAGATGTTCCACTAGATTTGGTGGAGATTTGTGGAGATTCATTCAGCCATAACAGTGTTAGAGGTGGTTGAGGTGAGGAGGCCTTGGATTGGAGCTCTATGACAGGAGATCTTCCACTCAAATCCATGTAAAGCAGATCTTCATAGACCTGGTTTTGTGCATGGGGCATTGTCATGCTAGAACAGGTTTGGGTCTTCTAGTTTGAGTGAAGGAAAAATTTTATGCTCCTGCATCCAAAGACACAATTGTCTGTCTCTGGTTTTGAGTTTAAGGAAAAAACACACTGTGGCTTGAAAAGTCGGGTGTCCCAATATTTCTGACTCTACAGTGTTGTTTTAATATTAAAATATTATATGTGTGTAAAAGCTGCAGAAATCTACCTATAATGAGCCGTATATAAATAAATAAAGGCAAACGCAGCTGTATTTTGTACAGCGTGTGATTTATCAGGTTCTGATGATCTGATGTTCCTGCATTCTGTCTCTCAGCTCCTGTCGTATTCAGGTGGACAGAAATATGTCCATGGTGACCCAGAGTTAATGACGGGGGTGGACTTTGCCGTGAGCGACCCCTCTCTGGGCGACGCCTCGCTCTCGATCGCCGAGCTCACGGCCTCACACACCGGAACGTACCAGTGTAAAGTGAAGAAAGCTCCGGGACTGGACATGCTCAAGGTCACTCTGCAGATTCTGGGTAATGTAACGATTAACATCTGTTATACCTCAATAATAAAGCGTCCTCAAGCACCGTAAAAATCACATCACAATTCTTGGGGATATTTTAACAATATAGTGATACTCACATATACATACATATTATAGTGATGTGATCTTATACACGTTATGGACAAAAGTATTGAATTTTCAGGCCACATGAGGTTTTTCCACAAACTGTAGTACAAATTTGGTGAAATGAGTGATTTCTTCAGTTTTGCCTCCATTTCTCAGGTCCTTCGTCTTTTTTTCTAAATGGAAATGCATTGGAACAAGTTCAACGGCATTCCGACAAGTTTTGTTTTTTTACAAAATAAATGCTGCTGAACGAGTTGCACAGACTTTTCTGTGAAACCCACCTATTAGTTGGAACTACAAAGATCATGCTGTGATAAAGGATCAAGTGTATCGTTATGGTCAGGATCTTTTATACACTTTTTAAATCTCTTTTCCATGACGTTCCCTTTAACTCTTTGAGATTGCCACCCAAACTTTCAGACAGATACGCTTCAGATTCTCAATCCGTTTCTGATGAATTCGTTAGATTTGGATTGAAAAAATTTTTTTTTTAATTTAATATTGAAAGCAAAAAAAAAAAAAAAAGTTTTACTGTTTCTGAGCCCATTCACAATAAGAGAAAACAGCAGGATGTGGTTATTTATTTGCTTGTCTGTTTGTTTGTTAGTTTGTTTGTTTGTTTGGTATCAATGCTGTATAGTAAGTGTGGATACTAGAAAGTATTTGGATGTAGAAAAACTAATTAAAAAAATTAAAAAGGGAGGGGTGCACAGAACAGCGTTTTTTGGTATAAATATAAAAATAATACAATATATTTGATTGCTGCAGTGATATTAAATAAATTGATTTGAAATGCAGTAAAAAATGATAGTTATATTATTTCAACAGTCACAGAAAATTGTATTATAACTGTAAAATGTGTTTAAATACATTATAATACAATATATAATATATGTTCAAATGATTACATATATTATGATATACACTTTTATACATATTTTATAAGTATATATTTTTTATAAAATATAAACTAATTATATAACAGTATTATTATAAACAATAAATAATGTTTTTTTTGTCTTTATTATTGAATTAAATTATATATTAAAATTCCAGTGTTATATAAAGCCATAAAATGTATTTACATGCAATATAATATAATATATAGTATAATATAGTATAATATAATATAATATAATATAACAGTTTTTAATTCATTTCTTGTTCATATCTCCTGCAGTCATTTTAGGGTTTTTTCTTTCAGTAATAATGTAAAGGTCAGAAAAAAAGCAGGTCAGCATGCGGCGTTACCATGGAAACAGAGCACAATTCAGAATTGGAAAAAAAAGAAAATCCATCTTGATCAGCTGTAGGTGGTGAGAGCAGTTTACATCCGAAATTAGAAGAAGCCGAGAGCATAACGTCCGTTCCGCTGGGTTTTAAAAGTTCAACGAGTGAAGAGATGAGTTGAGAAAGTAGTGATGAGTTTCCCTTCCTGAACTTTCTTCATTTCGCTGCTGCCATGGCAACGAGCTTTATAACCTTGACATCGCTTTTTTTTTTTTAGAAAAACAACATTAATTTTACACAAACCGAACAAGTACGTCAAGACACGTAGCAGCGTCCAGAAGCTGAAGCTGTCATTAACACAAAAGATCAACAATCGACCGTCATCAGGGGCCAAATTCACGTGTTTATTGTGTGACGCAAATCATAATAAAAGATGTAACAATCAAAGTCTGTGTATGTGGAAAAATAACTTTGTGGATTTGATTGTGCTTCTTTATTTATATATCCCATTCCACATTTAGTCCCCATTTGCTGTTTGCCCTCTCCACTGTTCTGAGAAGATGCTTCACTAGATGTTGTGAGGTGTGCTTGTGGAGATTTGTGTAGATTCATTCAGCCACAAGGGTTTTACTAAAGTCAGGTAGTGATGTAGATGAGGTGAGGAGGCCTGGGGTGCAGTCAGCGTTCATATTCATACCAAAAACGTGTTCAATAGAGTTGGAGCTCAATAGCAGGAGATCTTCCAATCCAAACAATGTAAAGTAGATCTTCATGGGGCTGGCTTTGTGCACAGTGGCATTGTCATGGTGGAACAGGTTTGGGTCTTCTAGCTCATGCTACTATATCTAAAGATGTCCTAAAAAAATTGTGTGCCACCAAATTTGTGCTAAACGTTTGGTGCAGAACCACACATGCCTGGAAACATCAGGTGTCCCAATACTTTTGGCAGTATATCACTATCAGAGCATCTTATTCAACAGTTCTGGGATCTGACCTAACGTAACCTCCTCTGTCCATCAGAGCGACCATCAGTTCCGAAGTGTTGGATGGAAGGAGACGGGGGCGTGGGGACGTCTCTGATGCTCCGCTGCAGATCGGATCAAGGTTCTACACCCCTCCAGTACGTGTGGAAGAGAGAAACCGGAGGTCCGATTCCTCCCACCGTTACACAGGGTGAGTGTGATGTCATATTTTCATATCAGACCTCGGAGCAGGTCGTGTGTGGTGGGGATTGATTTTTTATTTTTTTTTATAGACTTAATGGTTTTACTGGAACGGTGCCATTGTGATTTTAAAAAACGCCCCACAGACGGGGGGTGGGGGTGGGGGGGGGGTGTATATATATCAGGGTCTCGTTTGTGAAAAATGACCTAGAAATGGAAGGTCAGAAAGCGTGCTTTTAAAAATGATGGATTCTTTTTTTTTACCCCATCGTAAGCGTTTTTTGTACAAAGTCTCTAATTAGGAAGAATCCAACCCACAACTTGTACAAAATTAAATAAATCACTTTTTAATTAAAGAAGTAATCAGTTACCTTTAAGTAATTACTTTTACCACGAACCCAAATTAACCTCCTGAGTGTGCAGGACTCGCGGGAGAGATAAAACACTTTACTAGCTTTACTTATCTTCAGTCCTGCATCTGCTTCTCCTGCTGCTGTGAGCAAACATAAGGAAAAAGGTGTGTAAAAAAAACATCCAGTGCAAATGTTTGTGCACCCAAGCCTCAAATTGATGAAACTATTAGACCCATATTTGTTTCAAAGATCAAAAAGGTAGTGGGCTAAGAAACTACAAGAGCATCAGAATCCAAAGAGAACCCGTCCTTTTCTCTTTTTGGGGGAAATCAGGGAGTTGTGTAATACCTGGCAACCCGTTTCATAATTTCTGGTTTTTTCCTGGTGAGAAAATACAATTAGCTTGATAAACGGCCAGATGTTTTTTTTTTTAATAGGGTTTTGATTTGTGTCTGTGTTCCTCAGATCCATTCCTCGGAGAACTCCTTATCTCTAATCACTCCACGGACTTGATGGGAATCTACTCATGTGAGGCGTCTAACGCTGTGGGGAAGGAGTTTTGTCGAATCAACCTGCAGGCCTTCAGTCGTAAGTGTAAAAGCTACATCCACATACGAAGGTTAGAAAAGTACCGAGTACTGAAATCTCCACACCTTTACCCTCACACATTTGCTAATTAGAACTTCACCCTACCATCTCACTATCGCTAACGTTAGCTCTAATAGCTAATCTAATCTAACTGCTAGAAAACTAGATCAGATTTTAGAGTTCAGTTTTCTTGGTGAGCCAAATGTCAGAATATTTTGTTACCTAACTTTGGGTAATAAATTATTTAATTAATCATTAAAGTTTCATGGATTCCACCATGTCTCCTCTTCTTAGCTCAGATGTGATTGGTCCTAAATGGTGGCGCTTTTACTCAATCACAAACTAAACTCCGCCCCAAAATGTATGGTCCATAATGACCAAGCAAGTCTATAAGTAGCATCTGAGAGCGGTTTGTAACACATACACACTCCTATTCGTTATTTTATTCCTACTGAGTGGTTTGTGTGTGTGTGTGTGTGTGTGTGTGTGTAGCTCCTAACAGAGCCGGCGTGATCGTGGGCATCGTGTGCGGATGTCTGTTGCTCATCATCATTATCATCATCATCCTGTTGCTGCTGTTCTTCCGATGCAGACAGCAGCGGCGGCGCTACGAGAAAGAGTTCTCCAACGAGATCAGGTAGAACGAACGTGATGGCTTCTTACCACACTTGTTTGTTAATCGTAGTTAGTGGGAAAAAAGATGGCTGATGTTCCTCATTTACGCCTTAATACCAGATCCATTAATACCTCATTCTGCAGATTTATCACAAAAAAAAAAACAAGAAAGAGAGGCTTTTGACTTCACATGTATATTACAGCACAGTGAAATTCTGCCTTCGCATATCCCAATCTCAGGGTCAGCCATGAAACAGCACAGAGGGTTAAGGGCCTTACTCAGGGGCCCCAGGGGCCCCTCAGCTTTTCAATCTGTAACCCAGAGCCTTAACCACTAAACCACCATTTAAACTTATGGCATTTAGTAGATGCCTTCATCCAGAGTTACGTACAAAATTGCTTTGAGATCAACAAATAAATCAACACTGGTTTGCTGTTTTTTTTAAATAAATGTAAACAAAAACAAAGCAAATCTGAAAAAGTGAAAAAGTGCAAATCTGAAAAAGTTTTAGTGTTTCAGGAACCTTTTTGGACTTCTTGGGGGAAGTTCATTCCCGCCCCCTGATGTAAACCTACCAAACCACGCCTTTGATTCGTCCGACACACCAAATATGAGGGGAAAAAGGCCGGAAAATTTGCATTTAAAAAAACTTTTATATTAAACTTTTCTCTTATTAGAGGGAACTGAATATTGACTATGAAGTCTGCAGTACAATAAATTGCATTGCATTCAACTCTATTGTACTATAAGTATAAGCAGATTACAGAGCACTGTTTTTAATTAATTTATTTTTATTTTTAATAAATATGGATTTAGAGAGGAACCATGGCAACCTTCATTTTAATAAAATATTTAGTACAATGCACCATTTATTTTCAGGCCACTGCCCTCAATCGAGGCTGTTTTTTGTTCCTTTGTAGGAAAATGTGTGGGCAGCTCTGATAAATAAACATTTCGAGCGAGATTTTCTAAGCAAATACGGACAAACCCAAATGATTGGCTTGAGCTGAAGTTCCTACCTGGAACGACCTTCCCTTTTAATATACAGAGACATCGCACATATGAATTCAGCTCAGAAACAAGAATTTCAGTATAATTTATATTTATTTGATTATATATTGTAATAATGGACATGGTTTAGAGAATCTGGATTTACATTTACAGAAATCTGGATGTCATCTTTACCTTTTTAAATGTATCCCTAACAAGCACTCCTGTAGATCTCAAACCCTGAGAGCAACCAAAATCACAAGGGAATTCATCTTCATCTGAGTGCCACCAGGGGTCCATCCCTGTTTTTCAAAATGTTCCCTGGCATTCTAATATGATTTTCAGATTCTTCATCACCTTCGAGAATAACGCACAAAAAAAAAGGCACGCTTATTGTCTATTGGAGCGTTGACCAGCCAATCAAAGCATTGCCTTTTCTAGTTTCTGGTATCCAAATTTGTATAGCTTTTTCATGCAACATGCAATTATCTCAAACAACTCAATTCTGATTTACTAATCACGTCTGCACGTGTGTTTCGAAAAACCTAACTAACCAGAACATAATTACCAAGAGTGGATGATCTTAGAACTTTCTTTTGATTTTAGAATGTAGTAAATGATGTACGAAGAGATGCACGCACAGTCACAGGGAGCACTGACCTTCTTAAGTCAGTGTGTCAAAAGACATCGTCCTGTGTTCATGGCGAGCCGTGCAGCAGGTGCTCTTCTCATACTCACATCTTCTCTCATTAGCAGCCTGTGAACTTCTCAAACATGATGATGGTATAAAATTAACAGCTTTACTGCTGAGTCTTACTGTTACAAAGTGCTGAAACTGGAGACTCCTTCCATCCATGATAAATGTTGCTATAGAAACAATCTTATATCAGATCTGTGAAATGACCCAATCGATCTGCTCTTGTTGCGTCCGATTATCAGGGAGGACGTTCCAGCACCCGAAAGCCGACCCACAAGCCGTGTTTCGAGTCGTCACTCCAGACAGGCGTACAACCAGATAAACCAAACCGACCACCTCCATCACACGGAGACAAGCAGCATGGGATACGACGGCATGCTGCCCAGATACGACGAAAAATACGGCTACATCGTCTGACACCTACGATAGTTTCATATAAAAGTGAAAATGACTACAATTTAGTGCTGAAATACAAAACACTCCCTTTGTATACAGTGTGTTATTTATAGTGTGCATTTATATGGTGATGCGATGATTTTTGTATATATGTGTATCTTTTTTCTCTCTGTGTGCAAAGGTATCATTTAAATGGTGTTACAATGTTGTAAAGAAGATTGAGGGCATTATGGTGAATGGATGTTGGACTTTTAATGACCTTATTATTATTACTATTATTCAGAATCTCACTGCTAATCCTTTATTTTGTCTTTTGTATCTGCAGATACAAGCAGATCATTTAAACATCACCCCCACATCTGTGTGCTCTGAATCTGTGAATAAAACACCAACTTTTTATTAAATACACATTCAAGAGTTTTATTTGTAGCAGAACGCACAACTGCTGTCAAACCCTCACAAGTCATTTCCTTATAGATGATTTTGCTGATGAGGACATTTTTTGGGACATACCAAGAAAATAAACATACAAAGACAAATTTTTGAATAAAATCAAGAAACAATTTAATATTTACTGCTTAATTATAATAAGTCTATAATTTTCCCAAAATGTCTGAATGATGAAGTAATTTTATTCAACGGTTTGGATTAAATATGACAAGTGAAAGTTAACATAAACATAAATATAACAAATATATAAGTAGTCAGAAGTGTGACACATAATTAGGACATTATTTTAAAATATATATGATAATTTTTCTACAAATGGAAAAGGATATGCCTGTGGATGTGGGATTTATTTGGGTTTGTAAGACATTAAGTCTAAAAACAGACAATTTTTCTATATAAGAATCATATTTAGAATCAGTGAATCACTTTTCTAAGTGCAGTATTTCAAGAATTTAAAGTATATGTGTAACAAAATTTCATTATTGTGTTTGTAATCATAATTTTTTATTATTTATTTTTTAAATAAAATGAAAAGTTGTTATACTGAAAGCGATTTCGACACACTGCAAATCTCTGTAACAATTTATTTATAATATATTATATAGCATATTGTCTATATTATATTGTATATGGTTGTATACTTATGTATGTTTAAGTCAATCATTATTATTATTATTATTATTATTATTATTATTATTATTATTATTATTGCTTGTGTGGCCAGCAGGCGGCGCATGCGCACAATGCGTCATTTCTCTGCACGGAAAGGGGGGTTGGGGGAGCTGTGTTAACGCCGCGACGTAAGGCGCATGCGCGGATTTGTTGTCACGACCCGCTAGCCGTCTGTCAGCGCAGAGGCTAGGCTAAGCTAACACCGCTAATCATGAAGGCTCTTCGAGGAATGGTGAGCGGAGCCGTGAATGAGATTACCTCGGCTGTCAGCGGACACAAACCTGCCGCCACACGCGAGCACGTCCTCGCCGTCAGCCGCGACTACATCTCTCAACCGAGACTCAGTGAGCAGAACAGCCATTTTTATAAAACATTGGTTTTTTTTTTCATTTTTTAGCTAGCCAGACGCACCATAGGGGTCGTATCTCAAAATGCGCAACGAAGTGCACTACGTAGGGTGCATCGTAATGTCTTTTATACCCTAACTTGTGCACTTCTTTTTAAAAGACGGTGCTATTTGGGACGCGGCCATTAGCTGTGCGCAGGAAGATCCAGCGTTAATGATGCAGCGAATGAATGACAGGATTAGATAACAAGAAATACACAAAATCTATTTATCATTTGATTATTTTAATAACTTTAAAGCATATAAACAAAGATTAAAGGATTGCTCTTTACACGCTTATCATCAGGGATTAGCATTTTAGTTGCTTAGCTAGCCGTGTCTGCATTTTGTGACAAGCAGTTATATAATGTGATGCTCATTATAACATAAATAATATAATAAAATAATATAATAAAAATAATATCCTCTCAATATCAAAGCTAAGAAATGCGTTTTTATTGATTTTTTATATTATCTATTCTATTATATATATAATATTATAGTTAGCTGGTGATTTTATGATCTATTGCCTAAATAATGCATTTATTTAATTTAGTTTTATTGTTTATATGCTATATTAATGTTTAATTTCCTGCATTTTATTAACATCGTTATTATGTTTATTATAAATTTGGGTTTGTAGATTTGTCCTTGAAATGTGTATATGATGATGGTGCATTAGGAGCAGAGAGTTTTATTGTTTATATGCTATATTAATGTTTAAATTTCTTCATTTTATTAACATCGTTATTATGTTTATTATAAATTTGGGTTTGTAGATTTGTCCTTGAAATGTGTATATGATGATGGTGCATTAGGGGCAGAGCAAAATGTTTGATAAATGCATCAGATAAATAAATGTAAATAAATATTTGATTAAAATTCAAGAATACAAAAATACCTATAATAGCTCATACACAGCTCGGTGAAGGCCTGAAAGGGGTTTTATATATAAATAAATAAACAAACTAGGGCTGTTATCATGTTAACGCAAGCTAATTCAAAACACCACTAATTGTATTAACGTGCGACGTGCACATTTGACCATTTTTTATTTAAATAAATTAATATCAAAGAGGCGAAATTAAAACCGATGATGTAACACGACCTCCTTTTTAATTCACGACCTCCTTTCTTTACTCAGATCATAAAAAAATTATAAACTTCAGCGAAAAAAAATTTACCCTAATCATTTGAAAATCCGCCATGACGCACATATCCGGCAATTAATACCGTCCGTGTGGAAACATAGCAAAAGTGTTGATTGGTGTACTGATGATTTACATAATTTTAAACACCATCATTAAAAACACCAAAGCATATATATTTATTTATTTATTTATTTAATTGTATTTATTTTTATTTATTTATTTAATGACCAAGATGTTATGTGGGTTTTTTTTTTTTTGTTGTTGACACCTGACCATAAGATGGTATGTGCTTTTTGAACATTCCACATTAATCTTCTGTTATAATAAGCTCTACTCATCTGGTAAGATATTCCACTTGATTTAGGAGTGTGTTCATGAAGATTCATTCAGCTATAGAGTGTAAAGTCAGGTAGTGATGTAGGTGAGAAGATGAGGAGGCCTAGGGTGCAGTCAGTGTTCACATTCATCCCAAAGGTGTTCAATAGTGTATAAACAATTTATTGGTTCTTTGTTGTTGTTGTTGTTTTGCCTTTTGATATCTAGTTAAAGAGACATATTATAACTGTATATAAACATACTGTTTGTTTTGTCTGCAGCATATAAAACTGTATCTGGTGTCAATGGCCCCCTGGTGATCTTGGACCAAGTGAAGGTGCCGTATTATAATAATAATAATAATAATAATAATAATAATAATTTTATGAATAAATAAATAAATAAAAAGTTCCAGAAATCCACTCTACTCTCTAATATTAATATTTAATGTTCACATGAGTAAAGCGGCTCCTCTACTGTAGTTTCCCAGGTACGCTGAGATCGTCCACTTGACTCTCCCCGATGGCACAAAGCGCAGTGGCCAGGTGCTGGAGGTCACCGGTTCCAAAGCCGTTGTCCAGGTGAGCTGCACTGTTGTTGTTGTTGTTTGAAAGATTGACAGATGTGCCACGGCCCATCCCTTTATTATTTTTTTTTAAATACCGTTTTCAGGTGTTTGAAGGAACATCAGGTATCGATGCCAAGAAGACAAGCTGCGAGTTTACAGGGGACATTTTACGCACACCCGTATCAGAGGACATGCTGGGTGAGGAGCTCGATTTCAACCTAATATGTGTGATGTAAGAAAAAAAAAAACTCCCTTTGTAAAACTGTTTGTGTTTCCAGGCCGTGTGTTTAACGGATCGGGAAAGCCGATCGACCGAGGTCCAGCTGTCCTGGCCGAGGACTACTTGGACATCATGGGTAAAACATCAGTGCCTTTTCTTTTCTTGCGCAGAGTTCATTGAAGAATCGTCAGGAGCCGAAAAACTCGCATTAGATAAGCAGTTGCGAATGATAGCAGGGAATTGTTTATTGTGTCATAAGATATAAGAGCCAATCACAAATCAATATGCAAATGAAAAAAAAAACGTTATTGTTATTATTGCAGTTAAACAGTAATAACGGTGTGTATTTTGGTGACTGGTTCACTGGGAGAAGCTCTGATTGTAAAGTCTAAAAGCAGCAGGAAGAAAAGACCTTCTGTATCGCTCCTTCAGACACTCAGGATGTAACAGTGTGTGATGTAACAGTGATGAAAGGGTTTCATACAGGGGGTGAGAGTCGTTCTCCAGCAATGATGATAGTTTAGCTCCCATCCTCCATAACAGAGCTGGACTTCCTGATCAGCTTGTCCAGTCTCTTCCTGTCTGCAGTGGAGATGCTGCTAAATGTTCACTGCCCATAATGAAGTTTGTTTGTGCCTACGGAAATCCACCACCGGTTCTTTTGGTTTTCCACACATTTATCTGGACGCAGCTCCGTTGGCACCAGTCCACAAACTTCTGGATCAGTTCTCTATACTCCCTGTTATTATCATCTGTGATCAAACCGATGATTGCAGAGTCATCAGAGAACTTCTGCAGGTGACAGGTTGCTGAGCTGAACATGAAGTCTGCAGTGTAGACGCTGAAGAGAAACGGGGCCAGAACCGTTCCCTGTGGGGCTCCAGTGTTGCAGATAACCATGTCAGACTCACAGTCATGATTCCTTACATACTGTGGTCGGTCTGGAGGTGGTCCAATATCCAGTTAGACAGATGATGGTCTATATTGTGTATGTGTGTAATATAAAAATACAGAGGAATCAGCAGGTTGTAAACATTACACATGGCTCCTTTAAATGTATAATGTTTCAGCATTCAGTAGTCCTGACTGACTAAAATAAACAGTATTCATGTTTGAGCTTTTGTGCATTTCAGGCACAAAGGACACGTGACTAAATATTTGCTTTCTTTCCACCTGCTTTTCCAGGTCAGCCCATCAACCCACAGTGCCGTATCTACCCCGAGGAGATGATCCAGACTGGTATCTCTGCCATCGATGGCATGAACAGCATCGCTAGGGGACAGAAAATCCCCATTTTCTCAGCAGCTGGTCTCCCACATAACGAGGTCTCATTCACTGTCAGATTTAAATCGCTTTGTGGAAACATGTGATTCTCAGGAATTTTTAAGAAATGATCAACAAACATGGCTTCCAAGGACTTTTTTTTTTTCTTGTCTCAAATTTTTCAGAAATCAATAATTAACCCCCAAATAAATTCTAATATTGAAATGTCTGAATGTGAAATTGATCTTGAAAAGAACTACAGTCTATTTAAATAATCAGTGTTAAAATTAGCATCTCATTTGCATATCATTTTCTGTCCATTTATTTGTAGAGATTAACATCGTTTTCGGCTTTGTGCACGATTTCAGATCGCAGCGCAGATCTGTCGGCAGGCCGGCCTGGTCAAGAAGTCCAAAGACGTGATGGACTACAGCGAGGAGAACTTTGCCATTGTGTTTGCAGCCATGGGGGTGAGAAGAACTATGTTCTAAAAACATTCAGGTGCAATTTCATCACCCTGTTTGTAAATTCATTAGAGAATATTCTTGTGTCTGTAGGTAAATATGGAGACGGCTCGATTTTTTAAGTCTGACTTTGAGGAGAACGGCTCCATGGATAACGTGTGTCTGTTCCTGAATCTGGCCAATGACCCTACGTAAGCACATCAAATAACCCACGTGCCATGCACACCATTTTTACTGAACTAGCTGTGTATTCAGCAGTGTAGCACTCGATGATGAATCAATTCTCCTGGTTTAGGATCGAACGCATCATCACTCCTCGCCTGGCGCTGACCGCTGCTGAGTTCCTGGCCTATCAGTGTGAGAAACACGTCCTGGTCATCCTGACTGACATGAGCTCCTACGCTGAAGCCCTGAGAGAGGTCAGGGACATTCACTGACACCGAGTTTAAAACTAACCCCATCACTGTCTCTAAACACGACCCAATAGAAGATATTTTTGTGATTTCTTTCAAATGCAACATTTTTTCTCAGGTGTCTGCAGCGAGAGAGGAAGTGCCCGGACGCCGTGGTTTCCCTGGTTACATGTACACCGATCTGGCAACAATCTACGAGCGGGCGGGGCGAGTGGAGGGACGTAACGGCTCTATCACTCAGATCCCCATCCTCACCATGCCTAATGATGGTGAGAACGAGAAAGAGAGAGAAAAAGAAAGAGAACTGCATCACTGTACACTGTGTTGTCTCACTTCACTTGTCTCACTTCACCCCAGACATCACTCATCCCATCCCTGACTTGACCGGCTACATCACGGAGGGTCAGATCTACGTGGACCGCCAGCTTCACAACAGACAGGTCAGTCACAGTCAGAGAACCTAGTTTTATCGGACGCTATCGTTTCTATGGCAACGGCTCATTCTCGGCACGCGATCGCTGTGTGCAGATCTATCCTCCGATCAACGTCCTGCCGTCTCTGTCTCGACTCATGAAGTCGGCCATCGGAGAGGGAATGACGCGCAAGGACCACTCCGACGTCTCCAACCAGCTGGTGAGATTCCGATCCGATCACATGAGCGACGGCGAAGAAACGGTGCTAATCAATAAGCGTATGTCTATAACGAAGTTGTTGATCAATAAAGCGTGGTCCTCTGTCGTCAGTACGCATGTTACGCCATCGGGAAAGACGTCCAGGCCATGAAGGCTGTAGTGGGAGAAGAAGCTCTGACGCCTGATGATCTGCTCTACCTGGAGTTCCTGCAGAAGTTTGAGAAGAATTTCATCGCTCAAGGTAAGTCCAGACTGAGCAGAGGATCAAATTTCCCCCATTATATATATAGTTATGATTTTATCTGCCTTTTTTTTTTTGTTTCCTCTCCCGTGTGCTTCCTCACAGGTGCTT
Organism: Silurus asotus; assembly: GCA_024362625.1. NCBI lineage: Eukaryota > Metazoa > Chordata > Actinopteri > Siluriformes > Siluridae > Silurus > Silurus asotus. The sequence continues at coordinate 1,713,958 of MU551652.1, forward strand.
ATGAAAACCGCACCGTGTACGAAACCCTGGACATCGGCTGGCAGCTGATGCGAATCTTCCCCAAGGAGATGCTGAAGAGGATTCCTCAGAGCACGCTGGCCGAGTTTTACCCTCGAGAGTCCAAACACTGAGCCGCTGATCCGTTCTGCCGTACGCTCTCTCTTTCTCTCTCTCTCTCTCTCTCTCTCTCTCTCTCTCTCTCTCTCCTCTCCTGTGTATCTCTGCCCCTCATTACAAAACATCTCACCCTGGATGTGATCAGCCGCCCGGCTGCGTGGTGAAACTCTCCTCTCGCTGTAGCCTCCTCACCGTAGTGCTCCGCTTCTGCTCTGTACATGATCCCAACGTGGCCCAAACCCGTGATGTATATATACATTATATATTATATATGTTGTGAATATTGTCGATGTAAAGCAAATGTGTGTGTGTGTGTGTGTGTGTGTGTGTGGGAAAAAAAAAAACGTGAGCATTTAATTAGATTTATTAGCCAAACGTTTAGTCCTGGTGTCACCGCTGGAATTATTATTACAATCTAAAATGAAGTCGTGTGTGTTTGATGGAAAACGACTACAGGCCAAATGAAAGGGAACATTTATTTCAAATTAAATTTTTGTTTGTTTTTACTAGAAAATAGCCGATCCGACGAAAAAAAAAAAAAAAAACACGCTCTGATTGGTCGATGCGACCCTGATTAATTCATTAGCAGCTCTCCATTTTTTGGTAACAGCAACATCATTCGCAAAAAAATTAATTAAATTAAATAAAATAAAACATCGCCACCTGCAGTGCTCGTACAGAACTGCGGCCGAGCCGAAAATGCAGCACGCGTGTGTGAGAACTTGGATTCGTCTTCAAGCAGCCCTCAGTGACGTCTCGACGTGTCAAGACGTTTTGGTGTCTTTAGATTTGCACTTGGGGGGATGTTTTGCAATTTGAAACACCAACAACAAAAATGTCAAATCGGCAGCTTTGGGTCTTTCACACGTTCGTTTTCTGCTGTTAGACGAGAGCTGATTGATCGATATCTCGAGCAGACGCGTCAGCAGACGTCATTTTGAAATATATATTTATAGAACTCGACTGAGTTTCTTGTTTCCTTGTAATAGCAACCCTGGTTGCTGCTTTTGATTGGACGGCGTGCGCTCGGTCTGATCTACTTTAGGAAGCTCTGGTGCAAAGCTGAAGGAATGAACGTGTCTCGGTCAATCGATAATATTTGGGATTTTTCATCGTGAACTTACATTTGTAGAATGAAATCTTATAACCTCCATTTCCTTTCCTATGAGAAGTGTCTTTTATGGGTTTTTCCAGAGACACATTGATGTTCCTTTCGTTTCCATGCAACCAAAAGTTTACATTTGACCAAACAAACCTATAAATGTCCAGATGTTCCACTATAATCCTCCCCTCAGCCTGAAGAACAGCTTTCCAGACACTTTGTTTCTCCAAATATGCTGAAATTCTTTAGATAAAACTCTCCAGAGATGTTCTTCACTAGATGGAGATCATGTGATGCAGTTCAGTAGGATTGAGGTGCGGTGACTGAGGAGGTCGTTCCATGATGGATATCATTCCAGACGTCTGTTTTCTCTCTAAATTACAGAATGTGATGAAACCTCATGGTGTAATAGTGAAGTGTGGATTCAGGATTCATTTCACTTTTCCCGGAATCTTCTCTGCTCCAAAACAATTAAACTTCCACTTCCATGTGTGAGGGTGAGGGAGTCTGATCACATCTTCTCTTCTGTTCTCCAGAAGTTTCCACTCATTCACTCTGCAGTTATTGTGTGTTTCTACCTTTGTTGCACAGAAAAAAAGGAACATACACGTGTCAAAAAAAACCCAGAAAAGACTCAACACTATAAAAGCCACGTGTTTAGTATTAGTGCGAATCGTTTTTATTTATTTCGTCAATTTTTATTATTGTTATCAGGATTATTTATTGGAGCCACGGAGGCTGCGTGTGTGTGTGTAGTGTTTCGTTCCTTGTCAGATCGATGTGCGGCAGTAAAGTGTGTATCAGTCTGAACGCATGGAAATGGAAACGATGTGACGTGTGATTGTGAAACGTCTGTGTATCATTGTTCTGTGGAATTAAACCTGATCATGTGTCACACGTTGGGGTTTTTTTTGTGTTATTTTTAATGTCACACTGTGTTTCTGCCCCAAACTGGGAAAAATGAGGACTAAATGTGGGCAGGACAATCATAAAAAAGTACACCCTCTTATTCCTCATGTGCTTAATAATAATTTTATTTATAAAAAGACAAATCATTCCAGGTGACCACAAAAGTTAGGGACTTTTCAGAAGTTCAAAGTTATAAACTATGTACTGTATATGTAATAACACGGTAGTTTAGGCTGTAATTAGTTTGAGTGTCCACAAGAGGGCAATGTTTCTCTCTTAACAATCAGCGCTTCTGAGCTTCACCACTTCCTGTTATTGCTTCCTAAACACACCTATTTATATAATCACCTGATGATAAATCTATCTTCAGCAGCATTCAAATACAGCTGCATGTTATTGTATATGTAGACTACACCAAAAAGACTCCATACACACACTTACAGTGCTGTGCAGAACTTTTACGCAGGTGTGAAAAAATGCTGTAAAGAATGCTTTCAAAAAGAAAAGTTTATCAAATGTTTTATTTGATCACCGCTTGGCTTTGAGATCGTACACTCGCACACTTTGTACATTTGCACAAACTCAGAGATTCTTTATGATCGGTCTCAGGTGGCTGATTAACCCATTCTACCAAGCAGGTGCTGATGATCATCGATTTCATCTGTAGGTTGAAACCCAGTCATTAAGTAAAATAAAAGCAGCTGAGTAGGAGCGTAGATGCAGAGATTAGCCCATGAACAACTCAACGCAGTGGATTAAAGACACATCCTGCTTACTTCCCTTTGACATTGGAAGAAATCCAGCACTGCCTTCAGCAAAGAACTGGAGGAAAACATTGAGACTGAGGTACACTTATTTACTGTCTGGAGAAATCTGTCTAGAAATGGAAGAATTATGGCCAAAAAACTTTGAAACTACAGGCAGAAAAAGTGCAGGAGGTTTATTTAGCTGAAGCAGGAGGCAAGATGTTTGCTGAAGGACAATACAATAATGAGTGTCTGCAGGCAACAGTGAAGCATGGTGGAGGTTCTTTGGCAGTTTGGGGCTGAATTTCTGACGCTGAGAAACATGTCTTTAATGCTGAGAAATACAGGCGGATATTTATCCATCGCATCATCAGGGAGGCATCTGATCATTCAGCCAATGTCATTAAGAGCTATCTTCAGTGTTGAGAAGAACAAGGAGTCCAGGAAGAAATGGTGGAGTCCTGATCTCAACATCATCGAGATTTGAAAAACACACACGAACTGTGCAGGTATAAAAAAAAAAGGAAGTTGGTTGTGCTTTAGTCAGCAGTTATGAGTTAGAAGTTGAGGCAGAAAGTGTGCTGCATGACTAATCCCCTACAGCTATGTTTAGTTACAGGTTGACCACGCCCTGTCTGACAGGTCCGTACCTGCACTGGGGCAAAGCATACAGGACGAAGGTTTATTACGAGACACATCTATTTTTCTGTGTAGCTGTTAATCTATAACTTCACATATATCAGACAGGAAGTCCAGTAATGGCTTTTCATGTTAGCATGAATCATGTGACTAGCCTTCTAGTATTGACCTGTCTTGTCTTTGCTTTAATAATTCATCATGTTGCATTAATCCTGTGTAAAAGCTTTAAATAAGGTAATTCCATCTCAGTCACGCCATAACGATTGTTTGGATATTACGGTTGCCATGGTGATAAAACCACTGTCTAAAATATGTTGAAAATGTGTACATCTTTTTGATTAGTGATTTGCGTTATTTAAAGCGGCAGTACGCATTTGGGGCATTCCTGGATTTGTAGACCTCATGAAAATCTGTGGATTTTTACTGTGGCGGAAACTCGGGTTTAAATTTCCTTTCGAACTAAACTTTTTTTTTACACGTTGCCGCTTTAATGTATGTTGTGTTTCTTGGGGGCCTGAAAAAAACAAACATTTTAGAAATATGGATTTGATTTTAAACAAAAATGTTTATACTGTATACTACTGCTTTAATGTGATGTTGCTTTGGGCCCTGAAATGTTCAGAAACACCATTGTAACCCCCTGTAATATTAAACAAATCCAAGTTTACATACTGCAGCTTTAAGTGTTGCACGGCTATTCCCAGTAAAACAGTTACATATTGCGGTTTTAAAACAGAAACAAAAAACCTCCAGAAGATGGTTAAATTGTGCAATCTTGGTTATCCAGATTATAATTATCCAGATCGAATCAGAAGTATTTACTTATGTATGTATTACATGATGAGCAAACGGAGAACATTCAGATGATCGAATGATTGAACATTCTCAGACTTGTTAGATTTCACCACCTTGTTGTTGCTTCTGCTCGATTATCAGCTGCGGAATTAGAAAGGAAGTTTTTTTCTTTTTCCGGCCTTGTGCAAGATCCTGTGCACACTTGATCTTTTCTCAGTATGTCTATATACAGTGTGTGTATATGTGTGTATATATGTATGTGTGTGTGTGTGTGTATATATATATACTGTATATTGGACACACCTTCTCATTCAAAGAGTTTTCTTTATTTTCATGACTATGATGATTGTAGATTCACACTGAAGGCATCAAAACTATGAATGAACACGTGGAATTATATATGGAATTATATACATAACAAAAAAGTGTGAAACAACTGAAAAATCTCATATTGTAGGTTCTTCAAAGTCGCCACCTTTTGCTGTGATTACTGCTTTGCACACTCTTGGCGTTCTCTTGATGAGCTTCAAGACGTAGTCACCTGAAATAGTCTTCCAACAGTCTTGAAGGAGTTCCCTGAGAGATGCTTGACACTTGTTGGCCCTTTTGCCTTCACTCTGCGGTCCAGCTCACCCCTAAACCATCTCGATTGGGTTCAGGTCCGGTGACTGTGGAGGTCAGGTCATCTGGTGCAGCACCACATCACTGTCCTTCTTGCTCAAATAGCCCTTGATGCCTTCAGTGTGACTACAAATTTCATAGTCATGAAAATAAAGAAAACTCTTTCAATGAAAAGGTGTGTCCAAACGTCTGGTCTGTACTGTATATATATATTTTTTTTTTTAATAAACCAGAATATTTATTATATTTTTCACTGGTTTTCACTGTACTTTTGATTTGGTATTCTCTCAGTCAGCCTCATGAGGATGGTTTTCCAACCATCTTGAGAAGTTCCCAGAGGTATTGAGTGCTTGTTGGATGCTTTTCATTCACTATCCATCCCAAATCACATCTACTAGCTTTAGATTGGGTAATTGTGGAGGCCAGGTCACCTGATGCAGCACTCCATCACTCTCCTTCTTACAGATATTAGCTCTTACGGAACCTAAGTGCAAACCCTATGGGATGGATGGCATGTCGCTGCAGAATGCTGTGGTAGCCATGCTGGTTAGGTGTGTCCTCAGTTTTGAATGAATCACCAAAAATGTGACCAGCGGTTAGAATAAAAAATAATATTTTTACATTTTGAGATATCAAAAACTCATTGGACCAATGGACCGTTTTGTCCATTCTGTGTGTTTGTTGGCCCAAGAAAGTTTCTTCTGCTTGTTGTTCTTCCAAAGTAGTGGTCTCTTTGCTGCAATTTGACCCTAAAGGCTTGACTTATGCAAGTTTCCTCTCCACTGTGGATGTTGAAATTTGTCTGCCACTTGAATGCTGAGAAGCATTTATGTAACTCTGTCATTTCTGAGGCTGGTAATTCTAATAAACGTATCTTCTGCAGCTCTTCCTTTTCTTGGGACGTTTCTCAAGAGAGCCTGTCGTCATCATAGCACTTGATGGTTCTGAAGACTGCACTTGGGGATACATTTATTAAAGTTTTTGAGATTTTCCAGATTGACTGACTTTCATTTCTTAAAGTAATGATGGAGCTGTGATGATCACAAATGTTGAGCTCTGAAGCTCCTAGTTTTATAACCATAAAGACTGTATAACTGTAGAAAGAACATCACTTATAATCTTATACTCCAGTCCTCATGTGGGTTCTCACTCCAGTGTTCTGTATTGTTGAAAATGTATGATCAAACTCTTGATGTCACCCAGATGAGGATGAGGTTCTCCTTTTGAGTCTGGTTCCTCTCAAGGTTTCTTCCTCATAACATCTAAGAGAGTTTTTCCTTGCCACAGTCTCCATGGTGCTCATCAAGGATAAACACACACCATTTACCTTCACTGTTAAATTCTGTAAAGCTGCTTTGAGACAATGTCTGTTGGGAAAAGCGCAATAGAAATAAACATGACTTGACTTGACAATGATGGAAACCCATTCCAGATCACCTCATGAATCTGTTGAGAGTTTGGACAATCGAAAATATTATATATCACTAACACTGTTTTGTTTACTACATAATTCCATGAGGGTTCTTTTGTAGTTTGGATTTCTTTAGTATTTATGTACAATGTTGTAAAGAATAAAAAATATTTTAATATATTACATTATATTTTTTATTGAAATATTAAATAATGATAATAACATTTTTAAATATAGGAACGCTATACATCCCATTTTAAATGCTGCAGTTGTAAAGCAACATTTAACGAGGACCCAAAATCTTTTTCAACACAAGTTTGTATACTGCAGCTTTCAAATATGATGCGATGAACAGTAAAGTCTCCAAAAAGTCAGAAAATGACTGTGGATTTTGTGACCTTTCGTTTTTAAAGCAACAAATAAAATGTTTTTGTTGGCAGTATTTTGATGTTGAATATAAAGAAACTAAACACTTGATGATCTTTAGTTTAAACCTTGAAGAGATTATCGATGTTCTAGTCATTACTATAGCTTTTACAAAAAGACTACAGCTGTTCTCATGTCCTGTCTCCTAGGCCATGTGTGTGTGTGTGTGTGTGTGTGTGTGTGTGTGTGTGTGTGTGTAGGAGGAAGCTGGTAAGAAGTGTGATATTGTGGTCATGCAGGGAGTGCAGTTGGTTTAATGTTTAAGCCATTTTTGGGGGGTTTGTGCAGCACACCCTTTTGGCCACGCCCATGCTGTGTGCATGGGAGAGAGAAAGAGTGTGTGTGTGTGTGTGTGTGTGTGTTTCTGAAAAAAAACTGCATTCCTCTACATGCCCCATCACACACTCCTACATCATGTCTAGGTTTACACTGTCCATGTGAAGATGTTATGCTCCTGTTGTTGTTATTGTTGTTGTTATTGTTGTTGTTACTATCTGCATCTCACATTCACAATGTAATTGAACGTGTGTGTGTGTGTGTGTACTCCAGCATGCAGCCACAGAAGACACCCCTCCATGATGAAGCCTTTACTAAAGAGAACAGACTGAAATATTCTCTTCTCTTTTCTCAGTGAGGAATAAATAAATCATATAAACTCGATACTCTGATCTTCTGTCCTGATATTTTTTAAACACAAGTTCACACAGGCAAAACCGCTCTCGCTTCTGCATTGTGTTGTTTACTGTAGTTGGTGAAATCTCGACTAAAGACGTCTGCGGTGGTTTATTCTTTTATTAAAAGACATAAAAACAAATTGAAAATTAAATTAGGTCTGAATGAGAGAATATTGAAATCTATTGAAATATTCATAGAGATGTGAATTCATAGAAAAAATACATTTACATTTTTTCTTACAAGCATATACAAGCATATCACAAAAGGGGCGGGGCTAATCAGAAAGCAGAGTTACCAGAAAATATTATAGCGATAAAACACATAGACTGAAACATCAGATGTAACAGTTTGTGCAATTAAACTCAATAGAAATGTGTGCTATATGTACTTTTCCATCCTGTTTCACACTTCACACTAAATCTCGTTCATTTTCAACGAAAGCTAACGACTTGATGTGAATGATGCCGATTGTTGCCTAGTAATTGTGGGCGTGTCCAGCAGACGAAGTTGAAATTAATGAAAATGGGAAGTAAACTGGTGCAACAACAACAAATGGGGTAACAACGTTTGCGCTCATTCGAAACATCCTGTGATTTGTTGTTAAAATTGGAATACTTGTGTCATTTGCTGATGAAGGTTCCTATGGCAACCAGTTTTAGGAAATGCGTGCTTGCGACTTTGTAGTACAGCGATAAAATTAAAATAAAAAAATTATCGAGAGAAAGGATGTTTGAAACTGCGACAAATTTTTTTACAGCTAAAGTCTGTCTGTCTGTCTGTCTGTCTGCCTGCCAGCCAATCAATCACACTGTACTGTAGGATACTTAATTCTGATTGGTCAGACATTGTTGATTCTTTTCCAATAGCAGCATCTCTGACCGTAAAGCAGGTTTCTATTAAAATGCTCAATTCTATACATTAGATTTTTCTATAGTAACGGCTGATTCTCGGGGATGAAGTGGTGAAGTTTCCTGGAAAGAGATGTTTATCCAACATTAGCATGTAAGGAGTCTCCAGTGTCAGAGGTAAAGCCATGACTTTCTTCTCGATGTCTTCAGGGCAGAGGAGTTTATGCTTCTTCAGTTTCTTCGTAACTTGACAAAACAGCTTCTATAGACTCCGGGTGAGCAGAAAGTAGAAAATAAGAATGAGTTGCACTTCAGTTAAACAGGTTGCCAGGTCACTGAGGTTAAAACAGAATAAAACATGAGCAGTAATAGGAAGATAAACATCTCCAGATAGAAACCGTAACTTTGCGTCATCACACTGTTCTGTTTTTCTTTTTAGTGTTCTTTAACTAACCCCATCACCATCACCATCATCATCATCATCATCATCATCATCACACTCAGATGTGCTGCTCCAAACTTTACTTAGTGACTGTCCTTGAGTCAGAGTACAACAGAATCACTGAAACAGAGTGTAATGTGGCCCAAATAAGTACATTTACATCATCAGAGTCAGTAAATATGAATCATTTACACCTCCTTTACTTCACCTTTTAATTCAGTGGAGGTTAAAAAAGCAGAAGAGTTAAACTCAGGTCTGACTCAGGGGTAGAAACGAGTCTCCTGCTGGAGCCTGAATCCCATATAAGGAAACTTTTTTCCTTCTGTTGGAAGTTCTTGCCCCCTTCCTTGAAAAGGGTTGCCAAATTGTATGTTATAACACAGCACGTGCTACTGAGGAGTCATTATACAGATGTTGTTCCCAGGTCAAAAAATGGTAAAAAAAAATGTACTGTTTATAGTGAGACTTTATTTATTTATTTATTTATTTATTTATTTAGCTTCAGACATTTTTCACAATGTAAAATATGAAAAAAGAAAAACGTTGAAAAGCTAAAAACCTACAGTACTTACTTTCTTTCTTTCTTTCTTTCTTTCTTTCTTTCTTTCTTTCTTTCTTTCTTTCTTCTGGTGTTTTTTGTATTTATTTATTGTTTTATTATATATAATACTGGACTTCTTGTGATTTTTTTATTGACCCTTTATTTGTATTTGTTTGTATGTTTATATATTTGTTTGTTATTTATTTTAATACCTAACCCAGAATAAAACGGACCATTATGATCAAATGATTATTAAAACCTACTGAATCGGATTCAGAATCGGATTGTTTTCAATTGTAATTTTTTTTTATTGTTTTATTACTATATTTTTTTTTATTATTATTTCTCATCCGCTCAATCAAAAATATAGTAGGAGAATTGGAGTGTCAAAAGAAGGTGTTAATTCCTTTGAGCTGGCAACACGAACAGTAAGTCGGCGATTGGTCGAATTCACCCACCCTCATGAATTATTCATCAGGCTTCCTCGCGGTGTCCCGGGGTAGGAAAGTGCGCGGCGGGACACCGGAGAGAGTCGCAACATCAGCATGGAGCTGTGGACGCGCGCGCTGCTGCTGCTGTTACACAGTGAGTGTGTGTGTGTGTGTGTGTGTTCCGCTCACGGGGGCGGGGTTTTAGATTCACCTGCGCTTACAATATTACACGTTTGTGTACAGTGTCCGGTTTAAAGTGTTTGTGTGTGTGTGTGTGTGTGTGTGTGTGTGTGTGTGTGTGTGTGTGTGTCTAAATTGCTTAATTAAGTTTGGACTGTCTAGAAATTGACACGCCTCCTATTAAACAATTAACAATATAAATAAATGAATATTCTGTGAAGTTCCCGGATGCCAGTTTACATTTTAAATTCCAATTTTTTCGGATTTATTTATCTGTTATTCACCTATTAAGGAATTTGGGGACACGCCCTTAACTTAAAGGACTCTATTAGTTTTTCAGTTAGTTTTCAATTAATTAGTTTCAATTTCACCCAAAAAAGAGCTTTTAAATTAATGATGATTAGGGATTGGTTGTTGGCTAAATGCTGAGCACTGATTGGTAGTTAGGAACAATGGTAATCAGTAATTGTTAAAGACAATGCTGATAATCGATTAAATGTTGATAATGATGTTCATTGTTGGGGAAAATGGTGATCGGTGATTGGTTGTTGAAGTGTGCTTAGTGATTTGTTATTCAGATGATTGTGGTTTGCTCTTCGGGCACTATAGTGGTTGGTAATTGGGGGAAAACAGTGATCAGTAATTGGATAATGATAAGAATGATCTTTTCATTAATATAAAGATAATTACAATTGAGGAAACACTTCATCACAACCTGGAATAAAGGTTTTTTTATTCCTCAATTATTACCTCAGAGTTCACTAATTTTGTCAAAAAACATATACAATAATATAGGGGGTGTAAACTTATGCACACAGCTGTATAATGTTCTGGTGACTGAATGCTGTGTCAAAAGATCTGCACTGCTACAGTGAAATCACAGGCTTAATGGCCATAAAGCAGCCATTGAACTGGAACCTTATTGGAACTGAATGAGCAGAATTAGAAAGTTTGACTGCTGTCTCTCTGTCTGTCTGTCTGTCTGGCTGGCTGGCTGTCTGTGTGTCTGTCTGTCTGCCTGCCTGTCTTTCTCTTTTTCACCGTCTGCCTGACCCTTCCATTACATTCTGTCTCTCAAATCCCAAGTTTAAACCCCCCTGCACTACTTTCCTCTTTCTCTCTCCCATTCTTACACCCCCCCCCCCCCCCCCCCCCCCCCCCCTTATCTCTATTTCTATCTCTCTCTAACTCTTCCCATCATTCTTTCTGTCTCTTTGACCCTCTGCCTGACCCTTCAATTGCACACCCTCCCTCATATCCCGGGTTTAATCTCAGCTTTGTCTTTTCTCCAAAGCCCTGCTGCACCACATCTCTCTCTCTCTCTCTCTCTCTCTCTCTCTCTATATATATATATTTATCTATCTTTTTTACTTGCTATATTACTTTCTCTCTCCAAGTGTATTTATGTACTGGTGATGCATATCCGTCCCAGGCCCCAAGTTGTGGTCTTCGACGACTTATCGAGTGGATACACACGTCATCTCAGAGCTGCTTTCTATTCTTTTCCTTCCTGACGCTTCTCTCTATTTATGTCTATGGTGTTATTGCCTTGTTGTGTTGACAGAAAAAAACTCATTTACAGTCTTTCTTACATACAGCTGAGACAGTGAAGGTGACGAGTGTCTGCTGAGACAGAGATATTTCGAATGATCTACAGTACATCTCTATGTTTTAGTTTTTGTCCTGTTAGTGCTGCTGAGCTCGTTCAAATGGTTTCTGGGTCTATTACCAAAACATTTGACCCCGAAGAGACTAAACCTGGTGCGTGTCAGTATGTAAATGCGAATGATTATTTTCTCCTTTGATGTGGTTGAAGATAGTTTAGATGTTTTTTATTAGTCTCAACAGATTCCTCGTTAAGACGGAAGAGGAATTTGAAAGGATGTACATATACACAATTTTCGGAGCATTTGTCTAATTTGGTAAACGACTGCATTACACGGCTGAATATTGATGTGTTGAGGAAACAGCATGCAGATCAGAACGATCTCTGGTTTTAAGTCAGTTGGCCCTGCTATGGTTTCATGGGTTGTGCAACAAAGCAGCCTTTTATGAAACTGAGATAAATTGACTGCTTCAGAGCCTGGAGTTTCCAGTGTAGTGTTCAGACGTCTTAGTCGCTGCAGGCACATGAGACTACTGGCCTGAGGAAACATCTAATAACAAAATATGTTGCCATTCCTCCCAGGAAAGGAATCATTCTAGTTTTTACTAAAGTTTTTCAGTAGGGTTGAGGTCAGAGCTCTATCCCATTAAGTCTCATTGAATGTGTGAGTGAAGTTTGTAAATTCACAATTTATCACTTTTTTGTCTCTGCTTTGGGACAATGTCCATTGTTAATTGAACGTGAGCGCCCTTTTAAGAATTTAATCTCCCTCTTCCTGTGCAACCCTCAGAAGCCCCTATGATTGGAGTCTTATCCTGACGTAAAAGAAAATACAGCTGTAAACAAGAAATGTTTTCTTTATCATCCAGTTGCAACATGACCCCCATCCCCATGTTTTGAGTGTAAAAAGGTTTTGTGCTTTGGCTGGTTGAACTTTTCTCGGGTTATTTCTGTATACTCGACATAGTTTTACTCGGTGTGTTGATCTGCTGAGGACAGGATAAAACCTGTCGACCTCAGCGTGTTCCTGGATGTCTGGGAATGTTTCCTGTAATCTTTGCGTTGTGTTAAAACTCAGGGAGTGGAATTGTATTGAAGCTATTAATGGGATGATATATTTATTTTCCCTCCTAAATGAATAGGATCAGCCGGGACATGTTTGGCGTCTGCCTTGCTTTAGTTTTGCAGTAACAAGCAATAAAGGTGTTTTTTAATCAAAGGCTTTGAGGACTGAAGTGTCAAACAAAAGAGCAGGAAGATGTCGTTTTTTACAAGATTATCACTAGCATGAATTTTGTAATTGATACAAAATCAGCTGATTAGCTATGCATTTTCAACATCCTTTTCCACCAAGTCTCCATTTGCTGTTAAAGTAACCTCCACTCTTCTAGGAAGATGTTCCACTAGATTAATATCTATCGTCTGCTACACTGGCTCAGGACCACAGTTTGCATGAACATTACACTTTGATAATGATGAAACTGTAATGAACATTAAGTCAACACTGTTGACATTACCTACAGTCCAAATCCAAATCCTCAAAGCTCCTGTTCTTACTTCGTAATCTCATGGATCTTCAGACCGTTGATGTAAAACATCCCCAGCTGCACAGAGTCGCCTCCAATCGAAGAGAACATCATCCAGAGGCAGACCAGGACCAAGCGATTAGATCCAAATAGAGGAAGGTGGCAGGAACAGTGGCTACTGGAACCTCAGGAGCATGTTTAACTCGACAAGAGAGAAGAGAGAGAGAGAGAGAGAGAGAGAAAGAGAGAGAGAGAGAGAGAGAGAGAAGGAGAGAGGTGACAGGAAGAAAAGAATATGGATTATTATGAATCTTTATTGTTGTATAAAAGTTAAGGACACTGTGCAGTTGGGACTCTGGCAAGACTTGATATTGCAGCATAACCAAAAGGGAGAACCAGAAGAAAACTCAGACATGAGGATCTCTGGGATAAGAGATGACCCACCACACCACCATCAACAAACCTGAGTGAACCTGTGAGAGTGAGGAGACGACAGCATACAAATATCCCAGTTCATCAAACACTCGATATCCATGATCCCTCCAGATCTGCTCCTTTACCTCACAAACACCTACTTACTAAACACTACACTAAATAAATATGTTTTCAGCCTCGACTTGAACACTGAGACTGTGTCTGAGTCCCAAACACTGATTGGAAGGTTGTTCCATAACTGTGGGATTTATAAGAGAAACATTTGTCCCCTGCTGGAGTCTTTATTATTTGAGGTACCAACAAATAGCCTGCACCTTTTGATCCAAGTAAGGAGGATCATACTGGTACATAAGTTCACTCAGATACTGAGGTGGGAGAGTTTATTTTTACTCTTACTCCAACACCCAGACAGTAAAGCGTTACAGTAGTCTAATCTCAATGTGACAAAAGCATGAACCAATTTTTTTGCATCCTGTAACGACATCATATTTCTCATTTTAGCAATATTTCCAAGGTAAGAGAAGGCAATTATTATTCACGTGAGCCTCAAAGGAAACACTAGGGTCAATAATCTCCCCAAGGTCTTTGACTGCTGTACACGCTGAAATAGAAACACCATCCAGAGATGCTACGGAATCGGAGAGTTTACTTCTAGCCGCATGTGGTCCTAGTAAAAGTACTTCCGTCTTATCGAAGTTGAGCAAAAGGAAATTATCAAGCACCCATTGTGTAATAGCCTTTACACACTCCTCAACATCTGACTTTGCCGAAATATACAGCTGTGTATCATTAGCATAGAATTTAAATCTATTACCATGTTTATGTATAATTTCACCCAGAGGCAACAAATATAAAGAGAAAAGCAGTGGGCCTAAGACAGATCCTTGCGGAACACCAAACTTTACCTCAAAGAGTGTGGAGAACTCACCATTTACATCAACAAACTGATAGCGGTCAGTCAGATAAGACCTGAGCCAGGAGAGGGCTGTTCCCTTTATTCCAAAACATTCTCTAATCCAGCAAGGAGGAGATTATGATCAATAGTGTCAAAAGCTGCACTGAGGCCGAGCAAAACAAGTAAAGAGACAAACCCTTATCAGAGGCCAATAGCAGGTCATTTACTACTATAGCTGGAGCCGTCTCTGTGCTATGATGAGGCCGAGATCCTGACTAA
>MU551652.1:1731081-1771284 GCA_024362625.1 Silurus asotus
CGGATGCAGCAGCCAGTGTGTGGACAATATACAGAACAATAATCACAACAATATTCAGGATACGGTTCCAGTGAAAATCCCCTTGTTCCTGTGGGGCGTTAAGGAAATCATCACGGAGCTTGTGATAGTGTTCTGGGGAATGTAATCAGATTTTCCTGAAGTGAAAGTATTGCAGATGCAGGGTTCACTTTGCCTTCAGTCTTTCCTCACTCAAAATAATGAATTCTTTCATGGAGGCTTCAAGGCAAAGAGAAATAATAATAATACAAAAAACAAGTTTAAAAGTTGTTTATTTTTTTGTATTTAACTCACTGCCACACAGGCAACACCTCATTTGTTTTGATTGATCTCCACACCTACTTGTCTTTGCCATAGACCACGCCTCCTTTAATGGGATCGACACATAAGCCACACCTCCTTCAGTCTCAACGCAACCTTTATTCTAAGCTTTATTTCTTAGATGAACCTCGTTATGAAACAGCGCACACGTAGAAAGCGGAATAATGCAAACTGAAACAGAAACTTAAACAGAAACAAGCTGAAAGTATTTATCTTACGAGGTGGAAGCAAAAAGGTTTCGAGATTAATGCTGCTACCTGGTGATGTTCTGACCACGTGTGTGCGTGTCTGCAATTTCAGAGAAACGGCAACAAAGCTAAACTCGAGACCTTTTGATATCGCCTCATATTTATTTATATATTGACAAGTTTTTAGCTAGAAATTAATAATAAATTAAAACATAAAATACCCTCTATTTATATATAATACAAAGAAAATACAAGAGCACACCATACAAAAGAACGGATTTAAAAAAAACATTATTTTTTAGCAATTATTAAAAAATGACTTGATTTTTTAAAAAACATTGCAGTTTTATTTTCAAAAATAAATATAAGTAAAACATGGGAATGATTTTTGTTTAGTATTTACTACATTATTACTTATTTCTTAGTCACCAAATAAAATAATTTCTCCTGATCTCAATGCATCTATGGACAAATGTGTGTGTTAAAATGTCTAAATATTCTTTTACCACAAAATCTGATTAAAAAGCTGCTGTAGTTGTAGGTGATCGAATTTCCCAATTAGAACTTCAAGGCTTAATTCTTACTGAAAAGACTTTATTTACATTTGCAGCATTTAGCAGACACCCGTGTCCACAGCACACTTAAGAGAAATCAGCCTACAGCTCTGTTGAGAGGTGGTTGGGTTTTTTTTTTTGTTTATTATTCACAGTCATCTGGAGACGGCTGAAGATTTTTTTTCTAAGCCCCCTGACTGGGCCTCAGGAAAATCCCTGACCGCTTCCTGGTAATGATGCAACAGTCCTGACTCTGACTGTTTATTAAGGAGAGTCATTTCCTGCACCTTTATTGAATAGTGCTGATGTCATTTCATCCTGATTTCTGGATAAACTAACTCTGATGCACACATACCAACCACCCAAAAACAAACACTTACACACCCACATACCCACACACACACACACACATGTGGAGGCCCAGAGCAGGAACCAGGTTGTAGCTATAAAATACACCTTACACTCCTTAACAGAACATCAATGCTGATAAAGTTTCCTAGTGGACTTTGAACTGATAATATCTGTACCTGATATGTTTCATAGCCATCATGTTACACCCTTGTAAGAAGCGTATACACTCTATGAAAAAAAAGTATGTGGACACCTGGCCATATGATTGCTGTGTGTTTTTTAAAGTAGTGCCTTTACTTTTAGACGTATCGTATTTGACTAAAATGTGCTTCAGGTATTGATGTAGGTGAGTTGAAAAGGCCTAAGATGCAGTCAAGGTTCCACTTTGCTACAACATCCAACAGACGTCCTGTGTCCTGTCAAGTGTGGTCAGGTGTCCCAATACTTTTGTCTGTATTGTGTATATTGATTTGATCTAAATCATGGTTAATTATGCTGAATACAAAAATCGGGAAAATTCAGTTTAAAAAAATTCAAGATTTCCTTTGAAATCCTGCTGAAAATTGAGATTAGAAAAAAGGAGGAAACTTTGATGTTCATTAAATGACTGAAGATTGTTGTTCTGTTAAACAAAACAGTGATTGTTCTTGTATTATCTTATCAGCTATGGCCTTGAACAAACAACTATTCCTGCTCATCAATAAGGGTTGGGGTTATAAGGCCATCTCCAACAATTTGATCCACAGATATACATTCTAAATCTAGTTTCTAGTTTTTCACGTGTCATAGCAAAGGTACTATACTGCTAACTATCGGTTTACATCAAATCTAACCTTTTTGCTAATTTATCAGAAATCCTTTGAAATTCAGCATGAAAGGGAGATTTGAAACAAAAAAGTTCTAAGATTGTTATTCTCTTAGGCCAATCAGAAATCTTTACCAGGCTTAGCTCCACCCACATGCTTGTTTTCCTCAGAGAAACGTGTACAGTCATAGGAAAAAGGAAGTCCCCCCTCCTCTTTTAGTTCTATGTTTTTATTTTTAGGGCATTAATAATCGGAAAGTGTCCATTCTTTTTTCTACAAAGAATCTGACGCACTACTTAAATTGACCTCTAAATAAAAGAACAAAAGTTCTTACGTTTATGGCTTTTGAAAGACGTGGTTATGAAGAGCGATTTACAATTACACATGGGCCTCATGCACGCAGCCGTGGTTAATATAAACCCAACACAGCGCATCACAGTGCAGCATGACGGTGACGATGATCAGGTTCAAATTAATTCTCATAGTCTTATTTATTTCCATTAGTAAAAGCGCTATGCATTAAACTGGAACATCACTGGGCCATGCAACAGAACCACGATCCCAAACACCTCTGATGGTCTGATTGAGGAAAAACCAAATCAAGGTGTAGGAAAGACCTCAACTCCACTGGCTGGTTTTAAAAAGAGCTGTGAATAAACAAATGATAATAGAGGAGAGTGTGAGAGAACCTGAGAGATCCAAAAACTCCTACAGAAAACATTTACTTAAGGTTGTAATTGAATGTTTTTTTAAATGTATTATTTTTTTTATGTTTGTTTACTTTTTGACTCCAAATCTGTTTTTTTATTGTTTGCGGGGGGGGGGGGGGGGGGGGTTTTTTTTTTTTCCCCCCGCATGGGTATTTTCTTTTTCCCTACGACTGTAGAAATAAAAATAAAATGAAACTTTTCTCCTTTACACATGAAGTCTGAAGATTCTAAACTTCCACAACTAGGCCATAACAGGGGTCTGTGTAATGTTGTGTGGGTGTGTCTGCAGTGCAGGGAGTAATCAAAGGAAGTGGAAAACACACACACACACACACACACACACACACACACACACACACACACACACACACACACACACACACACATTCAGTATTGTTATTGTCTAAATAAATGTGGGCAGTAATGTGTTTAGTGAATCATTAATGACCCAGAAAATGATCCAGTTTTTCAATGTCTATTCACACACACACACACACACACACACACACACACACACACACACACACACACACTTAATTTGTATCTCTACCTGATATTATTATGGACTTGTGTGTTACTGTAAATCAGTAATATTACACCTAGAGCTAAACGTAACCTCATGTAAGAAGAAGTCGAAGGCAGCAACCAGTTTTCACTTTCACCCGCTTTTATTATTAACTTTCTATTTAATGTTACTGTTTTTAAACACACACACACACACACACACACACACACACACACACACACCACAATTTGCTCACAGATTCACACCAGTGCCTTTTCTCCTCACACAACTCACTGCAAGAGAGCACACACTCATTATAAAAAAATCCTTTACAGGTATTTGATTCCTTCCCCTTGCTTCCCCTGGCTCCGCCCTCTATTCACAAATCATGCCCTCAGCCACGCCCCCACTGCCACACTCACTATTGTTTGTTTCTGTGTTTATTTAGAGTTATTTATTTATTTATTTAAAGTATTTTAATAGACTGGGATATTTTCAATGAACCTTGATATACCTTTGTTTGTTTGTTTATGTTTGTTTGTTGTTGTTTATTTATGTTTATTTCAATATTAATTTATTAAAACATGCACATACGTTTACATTCGGATCTTTGCGCTGTATTTTAAATGAACCTTGAGTTATTTGTTTGTTGGTTTGACTAACCAACAGACACATTCGTATGCATTTCTGTTTATTTTTCAAAAAGATTTCATGAAATATTCAATACAGTTCTGTTTGTTTGCTTGTTGCTTCCTTTTGTTTGTTTCTTTCTTCGTTTACTTGCTTCTTGTTTTGTTTGTTTGCTTAGATGTCTTTAAAGCTGCTTCGTTTCCGTACAGGCAGCAGGCAAATTTTTCCACAAGCTCAAAGCTATCATTAAAGGAGCTTTAATTCGGTCCTTATAAATGTTGCGTACACACACACACACACACACACACACACACACACACACACACACACACACACACACACAGATCATTACATGTTGCAGGTGCTTTTATGCATTCCAATCCAGTGAAACCCTCTGAACACTATGTTCATGGTGTATCTGTGTGTGTGTGTGTGTGTGTGTGTGTGTGTGTGTTTGTGTGTGTGTGTGTGTGTGTGTGTGTGTGTGTGTGTGTGTGTAATCACCAGTTTACAGTGTATCAATTATATTATAAGTGTATCAATTATTGTGACTCTAAGAGGCACTTAATTTGAGGACATCAGCACAATCTCAGGGTAAAGTAACCGTCTCACTAATGCCCTGAAGGTCCTCCTGAGTCAGAGGGACATTTGATGATGATGATAATGGACATGCTAAAAATGAGAGAAGACATCATCTCAATTTCAAGCAACCTTTACCTGGAATGATTCCTCCAACCCAACTCAAACATTTAGTGTCTCCTCACAGACTTTAGCGCTGAACTGCAACATACATACAACATCTCCTTTAATGAGAGTGTATGAGATGTCTCCACCACGGTTCGCTTGTTTTGTTAATGTAGTCTGGGAATTTTTACACTGATTAGTGTTTTAAGTCGCACTGATGATTCATAACTGGGAGAAATCTAACAGCTAATACAGATGGGGTTTAATGGTGTTTAGTAATTGTAATGTAATTGTTCATGTAAATGTCTGTGTTTAATGTTTTTTACTGTGTGTTTACTGGTGTTTAATGTGTTCACTGTATATGTAATGCTGTTCACTGAGGTTGACTGGGATGTAACGGTGTTTACTGTGTGCCTAATGGCATTTTACTGATGTTTACTGGGTTGTAATGGTTTTTATTGTGTGATGAATGGTGTTTAATTTGTGTTCAACAGTGTTAAATGATGTTTAGAACACTGTATTGACCCCAAACTGTGTTGTTACAGGAGTTTAATGTTGTTTATTGTGTGCTTACTGGTGTATAATGTTGTTTATTAGGATTTAATTGTGTTTAATGGTGTTTATTGTGCATTTAATAATGTTTAATGGGGTTTTCTATGTGTTTAATGGTGTTTAATGGTGTTACAGGTTATTAGTCGGAGCTCCTTGGAGAGGCTACACCCAGAACAGGAAAGGAGATGTGTATAGATGTGGTATTACAGGAACTACCTGCGAGAAACTCAACCTACAGAGTAAGTTTACACCCTTTACATTTCAGTGCATTAATAATAATAATAATAATAATAATAATAACATATGGTTCAGGAAATTAGGTATAAGTTTAGGGATTCCCGAGTAATTTACCCATGTAGGCACCTATGATGTTTATGTTTTGACTATGAGCATTGGTGGAATTTTCTGCTTGTAGTAGATGAACAGATGAGCAGCAGGGTGTTAAGACGACGTGAATAAAACCTAGTGAGGGTAGTGATGGCAGAAATGGATGTTATAGGGTGCGTTGAACTTGTCTTGTGTGTTGATTCATGGGAATTTAGGGATGTGGGGCATTTAATCATTGAACAACAAACACACTTACAAATTAGGCAAAATAGTGACATGATGTTGAAGGTTCCCTGGTGGTCTAGTGGTTAAGACGCAGTGCTCCGACCGCTGATCAAACGTGCGGAGGATCCGCTGTGGCGACCCCTAACGGGAGAAGCCGAAAGAAAGTTTTTAGTGACATGATGTTGGAATTGAGCTTTCGCATCATTTGACCCAAATGTTCTGCCGAATTGAACAGAGGGTTCAGATAGGTTCCCTATTGACTTTTTGGTTCTCAGCCCTCTAATATCAACAACAGGATTATTAATGGATTGGTTAGTTGATTTAAAGACATTAATTCTTCTTACATTTACATTTACATTTGCGGCATTTAGCAAACGCCGTTATCCAGAGCGACATACAAAAGTGCTTTGAGTATCTACACTGGTACGCCAGATTACAAACCTAATATAAATATAACTCTATAATATAAATAGAATATATAATATAATATAAATATAATATATAAATATAGCTCTTCTTCGTCTTTTTAGATTATTGTTTATGTCAAAATGTGTATTATTTAAGATACTAAAGTGTATTGAAAATAATATTTAATTAGAATTGTGTGTGTTTGTGTGTAAGAGAGAGAGAGAGATAGAGAGAGAAAGAGGGAGGGGGAGAGAGAGAGAGAGAGAGAGAGAGAGAGAGAGAGAGAGAGAGAGAGAGAGAGAGAGAGAGAGAGAGAGAGACGGAGATTCAGTCCCAAAGTGCTTGTGAAATACACATTTGAGTTGTTTGTACTTCAGCTCTGAGACCCCATCAGATGACAGTCCAGATTCAAGCTGTGAGATAAACCATGTTACTCTCAGACCCTCTCAGGTCTCCCAGCTGATACGGAGCTCCACAGCCTGGTACCAGTGTTTTTTTGAAAACTTTGATGTCTAAAAGTCTGTGAGTTGCGTATGAACCCACAGATATGCACAGATGGTTTTGTCATGATTTACAATACTGCAGGTTTTGGTGGAAAAGTCTTTAAACAGCAGCTTCAGACACGCAATTTATCCATACAAACAACTGAGTAGCCAAACAACTCGGCGCTGCTTGTCTTTATATATACACAACTCGGTTTGTGCTGTATACAAAATCCTGTCTAAAGGCTCTTTAACTTTCAAAAGTATTAAACAATGGTTTATGAAGGGTTATATAGCATTCATAATAATAACTAAAAGCTTTAAACACATTAACGCATTTTGCCACTTATGCTTGTCTATTCAGGGTTATGTAGGCGATATATCACATTATAATGCAATGAACTACTTATGAATGTGTCTACAGGATTATGTATGCTATATATAACAATTTATAATGCGATAAACCGTATATCACCTTATAATAGAATGAACTGTTGATGATGCAGTTTTATGCAGGCTATTTAAACAGGATCACTTATGTAGGCCATGTAACACATGTATGTAACATTATAATGCGCTGAACTACTTAGGGGAAGTCTGAATGATGTAGTTTATATATATAGCATTTAACTACATACTTACTCGGTGGTTAGACATATCATATTTTTACATATGATCATCTTATGAGCATTATACAGGATTTTGTAGGATATATATATAGCATATTATAATGCTCTATAACAATAGATTCATAAGAAGTCGAACTGCTACAGCAGGAAAGCATTAAGAATTGAAATGCAGGGTCAGAATCTCATAATGACGTAATTCTGCTCTACAGTTAACAAAGAACATTCCTCTGAATTCAGCCGAGCGGATGCAGTGATCTGTAATGGATGATGGTGATGATTTATGATGTCCACATGCTATACGTTTTAACCGCTCTTCTGTCTTTTTATTTTATTTTCCAGACTCTGTCAACATACCGAACGTACAGAACATCAACGTTAACATGAGTCTGGGTCTGACCCTGATGCGAAATCCCAAAAACAACGGATTTATGGTAAACGTGCCGCAGGAATGCAGCGACCCTGAAATGACACAATGTGGTCTTTATTTAGTGTACAGATTTGTTAAGTGTATGTGTGTGTGTGTGTGTTTTAGACGTGCGGTCCTCTCTGGGCTCAGGGTTGTGGTACTCAGTATTTCTCCACGGGAGTGTGTGCAGAAGTGAGCTCTCAGTTCAGTCCACAAACGGTGTTTTCTCCCGCTCTACAAAGTACGACACTGATCTCTCGCTCATCTTCTTCTTTTTCACACACACATTTACATTGAAAGTTTGTTAATAAGCTGAATTAGGGTTCAGTTTAGGATGTAAAATGCTTCATATTAGTAAGAGCGAATCCGCAGCTGGGTGCGAGGTGTCACAGGATGTTACTTCATGATGTGGAGGTGAAGAAGAAGAACAGCCCAAGGTGAAACGGAAAGGCTAGTAATGGTGTAAAACATCACACCTAGATGTGGTTTATCACCTTATACTTTGATCACTTCGCAGCATGGGCGAGTTAAAGCCGTAATTGATGTTTGCAGAGCAAAACTGACTGAATGGATCTAAATAACGCCTTATGTTCATTTTATATATACACCTCATTACAGCTATAATTCTGCTGCTCTGAATCACATACACATAGAAAGTAGTGCCAGAAGATTAGACTGGTAATGAGACTTGGCTTTTTTGTCAAATTTCTCATTTATTTCTCTTTTGTTCCGAAGTTTGTAAAATTGATTTCAATGCCTCAAGCCATTTATTAAAATCACCATATGACAGACAGACAGACAGGCAGACAGACAGGCAGACAGACAGACAGACAGACAGGCAGACAGACAGCCAGGCAGACAGACAGGCAGACAGAAAGACAGACAGACAAGCAGACAGACAGACAGACAGACAGACAGACAGGCATGCAGTCAGAAAGTCAGACAGACAAATAGACATAGATAGATAGATAGATAGATAGATAGATAGATAGATAGATAGATAGATAGATAGATGGATGGATGGATAGATAGTGCACAGTCTTAACTGTGATGTTTAATCTGTTTGATAAACCCACAGCTTGCGGTGGCCCAATGGACATCGCTATTGTTCTGGACGGATCGAACAGTATTTATCCCTGGCCTCCTGTTGTGAATTTTCTTAAGAAACTCTTAGGACACCTTGATATCGGACCTCAGCAATCTCAGGCATGTCCCAAAACTCAAGATTATAAATATCATCACTTGTGTCTGGTGACAGAATGATTTATTTCTTCTTATTATTACTGATTGTATGATTTGATGTTGGAGCAGGTCAGCATCATTCAGTACGGCGTCTATCCCGTGATGGAGTTCAATATGAACACGTATAAGACCAGAGATTCGATCGTGGATGCAGCTTCAAAGATTACTCAGAGAGGTGGAACCGAGACGAACACGTTCGGAGCGATCGATTATGCCAGGTATGTCTGATCTCGCCGATCTCTGATCCGGACTGGAGACGTCAGAAGTTGTTTTCACGGGTGTGTGTTTGTTTCAGGACAAACGCTTTTCTGCCGTCAAATGGCGGACGTCCCGGGGCCAGTAAAGTGATGGTGGTGGTGACTGATGGAGAGTCACATGATAACTCTAAGAGAGACAAGGTTATTCCGGCGTGTGAGAAGGACCACATCACTCGCTTCGGCATCGCTGTGAGTACAACTTTTGTTTCAGGATTTCTTTGAAGGATTTTTATTTACCTGGTATCAGGAGTTTGTAGCTATCACCTGGTTACCTCTGCCAGGAGGTTACAGTTTGGGGACTTTTTTTTAATGCAATTTGTGTGCCAGTTTTACAGTAATAAGAGACCTGAAAAGGTCTATTTTATTCCTTTTCTCTATTTAAACCTTCAGTTTCCTAATTTTTCCATTCTTTTTTTTTTTACTGAGAACGCAGTCATAGGAAGCACTTAACTGCATGTTATAGTGTGTATGGTTATGTATGGGATTACAGAGAAAACGAAGGAGCTGCTAATTACCAGGTTTTCAGCCCGTAAACTGTTTATTTCATTTACTGCGAAAGGGGAAATACATGTTTTCATTGTTTATCTGTTTTATGGTCAAAAGTCAGGGTTGGCATGTATTTATTCATAAATGCATAATTCAATTAACTATTTTGACAGTTACAGTTATATCATTAAAATCATTTAAATACAATCAAGTCAGTTAAGTTCAATTTAGTGTTCGTTAACAATGGACAAAACCTCAAGCTTTGCAGAAATCTGGAAAGGGGTTAGCTCAATGATTAAGATTTTGGACTTCTGATCAGAAGGTCATTAGTTTAAATCCCACCACCCACTAAGATGCTTTTGCTGCAAGTCCTTTAACACCTTAACTGTTCAAGTATAAATGTAAATCGCTCTCAATAAGGGCATCTGCCAAATATATATATATTAAATATATATATATATATATAGACTTCATAAGGAAGAAACCTGAAGGGGACTCACAAATGAACTTCATCTGGGCCTCAAATCCCACTTTTATTTTTTTTACTTTAGGTGCTCGGGTACTACATAAGAAACAACATTGACAGCACAAAACTGGTTGAGGAAATCAAGTCAATAGCCAGCAATCCTTCTGATAAATTCTATTTCAATGTGTCTGCTGAAGAGGCACTGCTGGAGATCGCAGGAACTCTGGGAGATCGGATCTTCAATATCGAAGGTATACCATTTTGGTCAAATTGTGCATCAGAATCTAACACTGGATTTAGAAATCAGTGCATTCATACATTTTATACATATTATACATACCTCACATTTCAGCAACTATTTTATTATATGCTCTTAAAGGAAAATAGTATAGAAATAAAACTTGGATATATTTTAGAGTTGTCAATGTGCAGATTTACTGTACTCTGAAAATAACTCAACATACAGCTATATTGTCTAAATATCTGGCAACAAATGTGAGGACATAAAAAAATGGATATTATGTATTCCTGTTTTTTTCCCACAGGCACAGGTATAGGTGGTGAATTTCAGATGGAAATGTCGCAGGTTGGATTCAGTGCACACAAGACCAAGAACGAGGTGAACAAAAAACAAAGTTTTTATATATATGTTTTTATATATTATACATATATATATATATATATGTATAATATAAATTTTAATATGTTCCTGACACTCCTTCCTCTGGTGTGGTGTCTCTGCAGGACGAGATGATGCTGGGGGCCGTCGGAGCGTACGGATGGACCGGAACCGTGGTGCATAAAACTGCTCAGAAATCAGAGATTTTCCCCAAAGAAACTTTTGAGCGAATCCTTGAAGATAAAAACCACAGTTCCCTTCTGGGTGAGTAGCTCAGGTTCCATAAATTACACATTAGGATCGAAATGAAGTGTGTTCTGTAGATTCTCTTTTTTATTCGCAAAAAAATAGTAGTGTATATATATATATATATTATAATAGTGTATATATATATATACACACACACACACACACACACACACACACACACACACAAGTATTGGGACAGCATATGTTTTTTTCCACAAACTGTTAGCACAAATTTGGAGGCACACAACTGTATGAGATGTCTCTGGACCTCTACCTGTTCCAGCATTGCATTGGCCCCCAAGCAACATATTGGGATGTGCAAAAACTACATGCAAATGTTATGGTCAGGTGGCCACAAGCAGTATAGTATTAGACAGACAGACAGACAGACAGACAGACAGACAGACAGACAGACAGACAGACAGACATTTATTTTATAATGTATTGCAAAAGTTTTTAGAAACATTTGTGAGCCAATAAAAATGTAAGACATTAATTGTAAAATGACATGGTTTTAAAAGCATTACTTTCCTTCCGATTTACATTTTACAAAATACAAGTCTACATGTATACAGAGAAGGTATTTTTATGATAAATTGTATAATAATTGTATAATAAATTGTATAAGATTGTAATTGTATAAGGAAGACAAGCTGGTGATGTTGCCTGTAGCAGAAACACACTAAACACACTTCATTCATGTTTGTATTTACTGTTGTTGTCATTTTCCTGTGTGTGTGTGTGTGTGTGTGTGTGTGTGTGTGTGTGTGTGTTTGTGTGTATAGGATACGCAGTGACTACACTAAATAGTGATTCCACTGAGTACTTTGTGGCTGGTGCTCCCCGCTCCAATCACACCGGCCAGGTGGTGGTGTATACGCTGAATCAGCAGAGAAAACCTGAAATCCGACACTCACAAAGAGGAGATCAGGTCAATAACATCCTGCTTTCATGTCACTGAGTTGTGTTGATTTATTTTACGTTCAAATGTATTGTTTCTATAGTAACCGCTCGTTCTCCCTGATGGTGGATAAATTTACAGGAGATTACACTTTACTGTAAACAGTTATGGAAGGAGTTTAATGTTAAAGTTAACCATGTTTTTCTGAAACGATTTGCAGATCGGATCCTACTTCGGAAGCGTGCTTTGCCCCCTGGATGTGAATCGTGACGGTGTTACGGACATTCTCCTGGTTGGAGCTCCGATGTACATGAGCGATGAGAAGAAGGAGATGGGCAAAGTGTACGTCTTCTCCATCACCAACGTAAGCCTTTCAATAAAAACACTGCTCCGAACTCAATGGTATCACACCAAAAAACTGGCAACGTTCTCTCTAAAGGTCGTTTTGTTATGTGTCTTCAGGGGTTCTTGAGTAGCCAGGGGTTCCTGGAAGGTTCTTCTCCGCTAGAGAACGCCCGATTCGGAATGGCCATTGCCGCAGCTCCGGACCTCAACCAGGATAACTTAAATGATGTGGTGGTTGGAGCACCGCTGGAGGAGAACAGCCAGGGAGCTCTTTATATTTTCAACGGAGAAGGACGAAGCGTCAGGAAGCAGAGCTCACAGGTAGAACCTGAACCTGATTAAGTCATAGGTTTGTGTTTGGAAAATTTGTCCAAAAACACTATATATATTTTATCTTTTTAAAATGTGCAGAAAATTCTTGCCATGAAACTGGACCCGACGTTGAGGTACTTCGGACGTTCTTTAGATGCCAGTGAAGATCTGAATGGAGACTCGATCCCAGACGTCTCAGTGGGAAGTTATGGCAAAGTGTTTCAGCTCTGGTGAGAATCTTTATAGTGGGAAATATTTCTCATATAATAAACATATAACAAAATATAAAGTTTTATGAAAACAGAGGAGTTTGTCAAAAGAAAGTTTATCCTTTATGAGCAAACCAGAGGAGACGGGAAAGAGGGGAAAAACTCCCTGTGACTATCTTCCTTTCTTCATCCTCATTCCTGGATCTTTATTCATTATTAATTCCAATAGTGATAGGTTTATCAACTGTTCTCGGATGTACAACATCAAATCCATCCACTTGGTTGTTCATCTAAATAAAGATTATATCTACAGTGGCCGGTTTTGTTCTCAAGTCTCTATAAGGATAAAGTTATACAGACGAATGTATGAATTAAAAATATTGTACAAATTAGACTCTGGTTTTGACTTGTGGTGTTTACGGGGTTCTGTGGCGTGTGGTTTCAGGTCCAGAGCAGTGGCGTTGGTGACTGCCAAGGTCACGTTCAACCCGGACCGGATCAGCGTCCTGAGCAAACTGTGCCCCCTCAATGGACGGATGGTTTCCTGTTTTAAAGCCAAAATCTGCCTGAGGGCAACGTTTAAACCGTTAAACCAGGTTGGACCTGCAGGTATGTCCTTAGTCTTATTTCTGTATTTGCTACACATTTATTTTTTAATCAAATATATATATATTATTTTCTCGTCAAATCTTGAAATTTAAATGCCGGTTCAGTGCAGCTGAATTCTGATTGGTCAGAAGATTTCAATTTGAAAGATCAAACAGTGGTTTCCATATTAATATATTAATTCATGGAAAAATAGTTAAAAAAAAACGATGCGTAATCATCGATACGGTTAGGCTTTCTTAAAATATTGTTATAAATGTTAAAAATATTTGGTTGTTTGAAATTTAAGGAAGGAGTCTCCAGTGTCAGTACATCAGTCAGATGTAAAAGATGTAACTTTGGAAAAGTTTCTTCTTATAGGCTGGTTATAAATTAATTTAATACACTAGAAAAATAATAAAGATAATGAAACCGAATTGATCAGTAAAATTACATTTGCACTGTGATTGTGATTAAACACAACCCTGTATTTTAGCGATTAAGTACAACATGACCCTGGACGCTGACCTGAAGTCGTCCCGAGTCTCAAGGGCTCACTTCATGAACTCGGAGCGAGTAATCCAGCGTGACGTCAGCGTCTCCACAGCTGAGACGTGTGAGGAACATCAGGTGAACGTTCAGGAAGCTCTAGATCTCGTCAACCCCATGGCCGTCAGAGTCGACATCAGACTTCAGCACCCGGATTCAAACCCTGTCCTGGATGCCTTCAGTCCCACCGCATGGGAGTTTTTTGTGAGCACCACGTTCCAGCCTGGTCACGTGTTTGTTAGTTTTGTAGTCGGAACATTTTTAAAGATGGTGTTTTTTTTCCTATTCAGATCCCATTTTCTAAAGACTGTGGTACTGATGAGGTGTGCTACAGTGACCTGGTGTTAAGCGTGCAGAGAGATCCGCCCACCAGGTACAACCACACACACACACACACACACACACACACACACACACACACACACAAATATATATATATATCAGATTTCTAAGTAAATACTGAATAAACATACAGTACAGACATCTGTTGGTTCCCCTTCAAGAAAAAAGAACCACCACAAATGATTTCATCTGTAATAATGAGCAAACTGCTTCAGCCGTCTCAGATTTAAAGGCTACATTCTCCAAGCTGCATGTTTCAGCACGTTTCATAGATGTTGGATAGGATTTAGATCCGGGCTCATTGAAAGGCCACATCAGAATCACAAATTTGTAGATTCACAATTGTATCGGACGTCTGTTGATATAGTAGTAGGACATTTTCCCTTCACTTGAACTATGAGACCCAAACATGTTCCAGCTTGACAGTGCCGCTGTGCACAAATCCAGCTTCATGAAGATCTGCATTTACATGGATTGGAGTGGAAGATCTCCTGCTCCAAATCTCCATACCTATTAATCAATCGATGAATGTGAACGCTGACTGCACCACAGACCTCCTCACCTTCTCACCTACATCAGTTCCTGACTTTACAAACACTCGGGTGTCTGAATGAGCACAAATCTCCACAAAATCCAGTGGAACATCTTTCCAGAAGAGTGGAATTTATTATAACAGTAAATATGCACTAAAAGTGGAATGAGATGTTTAAGAAAGCACATAGCAATCTTATGCTCAGGTGTCTACAAACCTTTTAACATAGTGTGCATACAAATCTATACCATCTGTTGATTGTGTGAAAAGGACACGGTGTGATGTTTTCTTCTCGAAAAGCTGCGTCAGATGTGTGTTTTTGCAAATGTAATTTACAGTCTGATAGCCGTGTCTGCCCCTCATAGACCTCTAATTAAACCCAAGTGTGAGTGGATCACATGGGCTCAGTTACAGAATTGGCACTTTTTGTAAAAATTAGCAAAAAAACAATGAATTTGATTTTTTAAATAATTATATCTTGTGAAATTTCTTTTCTCAGAAATGATGTAATAGTTCTGTTTGTAAAGTTATTGGCACGAGATGAACAACCGAGCTTTTGGTTTTTTTTGCACTTGTTTTTTTTCCCCCTCTCTCTTTCTTTTGTTGGTGCCAATAATTTAGCAGTTCACTCTAAGATCAGACGCTTTTGCCAGACACACCCATTTCAAGTGAGAACTTGAGAATGATGGAGTCGTGTTGCGGACTCGATGGCATGATGCCTGGATAATAAAATCCAGCTACGTGTCTGTGAAACGTGTCGTTAAAGAACGCCTGGTGAATAATTTCTGTTTTCTTCGTAGCTTCTTGTTGGTGAGTAATAACAACAAAAGATTGGTGATGTCCGTGACGGTGATGAACAGGAAGGAAAACGCGTACAACACCCGAGTGACAGCGCGTTACTCCAGCAACCTGTTTTACTCCTCCGTTTCACAGCCTGTACGTCTGACCCGCTTCACCCTTTGTATTTTTGTGTAGAATTAGTCATATCACTGTCTCTCTCTCTCACCAGGCCAGCATAATTACTACTTCTTTTCTGCTCTGTGCATCTTTTTCCCCCCACCAGAGCGATGGTACTGAGGTCAAATGCACCTCCAGTCAAGACTCTGAATTGGTCGCGTGTCAAGTTGGATATCCAGCGTTAAGGACCGACCAGTCGGTGAGACTCTCTGACTCACTTTACACGTGTGTGTGTGTATAACAATCACATCTTCATGAGGCATTTAGGAGGCATGTGCTTATTTTTCCTAAGATATAAATAGACACAAGAATCCAAGCTAAAAAAATTCAACATTGCAAAAATAAAAACATAGAACAATAGATAAGGAGAAGTACATGCATAAAGGAATTTATTATTATTAATTTTAGTATAATTATTAATATTATAGCTATATGAGAGCTTCTGTTTATAAATTAGTTAAATTTTTAAAAAGTGCTACTCTCTAAATCCACTAGGGGGCAACATAGAGCGCTAAACTCCAGGCCTTTAATTAAATTATTTCATTGTTGTTGCTTCATATAACGACACAATAACAATAGAGTAAACCAAACTACGTGCAGTACAAATACAGGACAGCATGATAAGTGCAAATGCATGGAGGGTGATGTATCGGTAATTGTCGAGCGACAGGGTTCGCATTTGTCTTCACAACTGCAGTTCTCAGACCAAACAGCTAGGCAGCACTGAGCAACCTTTCAAGTTCTCAATTCATATATTTTAGTAAAAGCCCTCGATGACACTTGCCCTATGACTTGGTGGTTCTGTGGGAGTGTCCCTGCCTCTCACTGTAGAGGTTAAAGAAGAGCAGCAGATGAGGAGCTGAAGTGAATGGTGCTTCAAAGGCGAGGTTGAGAGGTTTTTTACCATATATGCAAAAGACCACACCTTGGGGGCACCTGCCTGGATATTACCTCCCCCCAATCTCATGGAACACCCAACTTGGTACCTTCAGCTTTCCATGCCAGCTCAGACCTTGTTCGCTAATTCCATAAACATCTACGCATCATATCCTGGAGACCTGGCTGGAGTTTAAACCAGCAAACCAGAGGTGAAGCTCATCCAGTTGAGCCGCATGAGCTCATAATGGACTGTTGTTTTGTAGCATTTTTCTCTTTCAATCCCCGAGTTAAATAAACTAAAGAAAAAGCTGAAATTTGAACCAGGGATCTCACGGACCAGAGATCATGATGGTAACCACTACACCATTCTGGAGTTGGTGTGTAGATGCTACTTATTGGACGTTTGCCTTAATAAATGAATTTGAAACCACCTGACATTCAAAACTTGACATGGAAGAGTAGAAAGTTCAGTTTCATGTCTTCTCTCTCACGAACATGAGGTACACCAAGGAGACTTAACAACCTCCACCTGCTGAAACCACAGCTCTGACCACTTCACCACCAACAGCCCCAGGTGGAGGTTGTATAATTACACACTGAGCTTAATGATGAAGACTTGTTTGGTCTAGACCTAGAAGAAGCTGATTCGAGCATCAAACATATAATCATCTAAAGCACCAGGTTCCCCATTAGGTTTCTACTTCAGTTTTGATTTGTTTACTCCGTTAGCTGGCAGTCATGGAAATGATTTAAACATGATGGTACATTCCAGGAAGAAACCATCCTGGGTAAATGATATTCTGTTGGAATGTGATTGAGGAATTGTGTATAGTATAAAACCAGAGACTGAGACTTCTGAGACTAAATTGGGGCTTGAAGCAACATCTTCATGGGACTGAGCCGATGCTCATTCAATTGGATATTTTATACACCAGACATGTTTGTATTATAGTCCAAATATTTTACCATGTAGACCATGTAGTTTGCTTTTTTCAGCCAAATTAGGTCTTATTTATATATTCCATGTTGTGGTTAATGCAGTGAATTCGGTTTCGATTTCGAGGTACTACATTTCTGTGTACATGAATGATTGATTATTGTGGTTATTATGAGTTTTGCGTCTTGTCTCAGGTGACGTTCGAGATCAGTTTTGACTTCAATCTGGCTCAGTTACAAAAGGAAGTCAAAGTGGTTTTTGAAGCCCAGAGGTAAGAAATAAAAACATTTTCTCCAGAATATAAAATAATAACAGAGGATTTCAGTTGCTGAAATTATTATTTATCGCTCATGTCATTTGCAGTGAAAGTAAAGAAGAAACTCCAGAAGATAACATTGAGAAGTTGATGATCTCTATCCAGTACCAGACTGAGATCATCCTGAGCAGGTCTGATGATAAACCCGCTGAGAAGCTGCTGAATTATAAACATCAATACAAAAAAAAAAATATATAAAATACTTTTAAGATAAGATACTTTTTTTTTTAACAGAGAAGCAAACCTGGATGTGTATTTACTTGAAGATAAGGATGAAATAATAAACCCCATAAAGACGTTCAGTGACATCGGACCAGAGTTTAAGTTCAGTCTCAAGGTCAGTGCCTCTGCTGATTCAATTCACAAACTACCTGTGTGTTTAACACTCTGAACTCACGCCTGAACTCCTTCCAGCCAATCACCTTTCACTATTCCCCCTGACTCATAAAGAATAATTAACCTGCTTCTAATCCTGACTGAAGCACATGAGCCTCCTGGGTATTTTAGATAAAACCAATTAAGATGCATTTTTCATTTCTATGTAATGATATGGATGAAATGGTTCTACTGGTGTTGTCGTTCATCGCTGTGGGATTTGAGATCATGTGCAGGTTGATGTAGTGATGAGGTGTATTTTTTCTTCATTGTAGGTATCTGGAGCAGCTTTTCCAGTCAGTTTGGTTTACATGGATGTATCTCTGCCCACAAGCACCAAATCAGGGAATCAGCTGCTGTATATAACTTCAGTCGAGGCCACACCGGTGAGAACCAAGAACATAAGAACATTTTCTTCAAGGTCAGACTTTCGCTCACTGAAGGTCATTAATAAGATGGTTTAGAACATCTGCATCATTATAACCTGTCTGGATGAAATGGTTCAGAAGAAACAGATCAGCAAATGCACTGTTCACTTCTTCCACTTCTGGATCTTCATACTGTCGGATAAAAAGCTCACCGATTTTATTTCTCCAACTTTGTTGCATTTTTATCAAAATCTCAGTGTATTTTCTGGGAGTGTGTCAAAAACATGACGACATTTTTATAATTTTTTCCTTTTTCCCTGTGTGTGTGTGTGTGTGTGTGTGTGTGTGTGTGTGTGTGTGTGTGTGTGTGTGTGTGTGTGTGTGAGACAGCAGCGTGATGTTCAGTGTGACATTAATGGGCTGATCAACCCGTTTAACATCGGACAGAAGGAATACACTGCCAAATTCACTGAGAAGAGCTTCAGAGGAACCAGTCAACTGGTCAGTGTCTGTGTTTCTTCATCCTTTCTTTTCTCATTTCTTTCCTTCCTCACATTCCCTCTTTCTTTTTTTCCTTGTTAATTTATTAGTTTTCTCATTCCTTTTTTTTCCTTTCCTCATTGATTTATTAATTTCTTTCTTTCTTTCTTTCTTTCTTACTTTCTTTCTTTCCTTCCTTCCTTCCTCCCTCCCCCCCTCATTGGTTTTATACATTTCTTTCTTTTTTGCTTATTCCTTTATTGCTTTCTTTAATACTTTTTTCCTTTCCTTGTTCATAGGTCTTTCCTTCTTTCTCTCCCTCTTTATCTCTCTCTCTCTCTCTCTCTCTCTCTCTCTCTCTCTCTCTCTCTCTCTCTTTTTCATCTCTCTCTAAAATTTCACTTCCTTTACTCTTACTTTCTGTTTCCTTCATGTCTTTACTTTTTTGAGATTAAACTCTTTTTATTTATTTATTTAAAGTAATCCCAGTAGTAATAGAGATTCTGAATGGTGTGTGTGTGTGTGTGTGTGTGTGTGTGTGTGTGTGTGTGTGTGTGTGTTCTCCTCAGAACTGTGCCTCAGCCGTATGTAAGAAGCTGAAGTGTGTGCTGAAGGACCTGAGCGTGAAAAGCGAGTATATCGTCAGCGTGTCTGCACGAATCTGGAACGGAACATTTCTGAAGGTTTATAGAAAAATAAATAATCTATGATTTGATTAAAACTTTAAAAATGAATAAAACTATTATTAATGATTATAATTATAATTGTGATTTTATTACATAGAATTATTTGATCATTAACATAAAAAATTGTCATTCAATTACTTTATTTAGAGTCAGAAATTCTAACTCATAGTAACTTTATTAATACAATATTATAATTCGTTCTAATTGTTAGATTTCCCTTAAATATAATTACTGTTATTATTAACACTATATAAAGATTTGATATTTGTGATATAAATGAAAACGTACACAAATCTATGTTTTGTTTTTAAAAGAAATCTGTTTGAGAGATTATTCCTGATGAATTGTCACAGATAATTAACCAATCTGGCAACCCAGTTCTTCAAGGTTAAAACAAACAAAAAAGAAATGTGTTTCACTCTCTCTCTCTCTCTCTCTCTCTCTCTCTCTATCTCTCTCTCTCTTTCTTTCTCTCTCTATCTATCCTCCCCACCCCCTCCCCCACCCAGGCTGATTTCCAGTCGGTCGTATTAAACGTGAACGCTGAGATCAAAACGTCTCAAAATGATCTACTTGTCATCGCCCACAAAGAAGTGACGGTAGGAAATACATTGTTTTATATTTCGCTCACATTTACTACATTTTCACTTCTTAAAATACTGAAAATCTTCAGCTGAAACACGAAACAATAAAACGAAGTGTTTCTTTTACTGTACGTGAGATTTTACTGCCAATGAGCTTCACAATAAGCACTGATTTCTTCCTTCTTTCTTTCTTTCTTTCTTTCTTTCTTTCTTTCTTTCTGTCTGTCTTTCTTCCTTCATTACTTTTTTTCTTTCTTTCTTTCTGTCTTTCTTCCTTTCTTGCTTATTTCCTTTCTTGTTTTCTTATTTTCTTATTTTTTTCTTTCTTTCTTTCTTTTTTTCTTTCTTTCTTTCTGTTTTCATCCCACCTTACATTTCTTTTCTTCCCATTCCTTTTTTTGTCTTTCCCTGTTCATTCCTTCTTTTCTTTGACTCTTTCCATCCCACTTACCTCTCAGTCTTCTTCTTTCCTACCCCTTAATTTCTCACCCTTTGTTCCTTCCTTCCCTTCTTCCAGTCCACTCATTCTTTCCTTCCCCTTCTCTTTTTCTTTAATTTCCTCAATCTGCCCATTTCCTTTACGATTTAACAAA
Organism: Silurus asotus; assembly: GCA_024362625.1. NCBI lineage: Eukaryota > Metazoa > Chordata > Actinopteri > Siluriformes > Siluridae > Silurus > Silurus asotus. The sequence goes on from MU551652.1 coordinate 1,752,147, forward strand.
CCATTCAAACAGATTTTTCCTACTTGTAAATCTAAAAGTTCCCAGTTTGAACACAGCATGTGGTATAAAAGGCGTCTGATTTCAGGTGGATGTGACGGTCAGTAAACCGGGTGCTAAAGGTGACGTCCCCGTGGGTGTGATCGTGGGGAGTGTGATCGGGGGGTTACTCCTGCTGGCTGCTGCTGTCGCAGGGTTGTGGAAGGTATAGTTACTTTTTCTGTAACTTTTTTCCCGGTTCCTCACATTCTTTCTCTCTCTTTCATTGTTTTGTTTTTTACTTTCTCTTAGCTAGTAGCCTTTTTTTCTCCTCCCTTTCTATCACACTTTGTTTTTTCTTCCATTCTTTCCTTTCGTCCTTTTAATCCTGCATGAAATTTCCTCCTGTCTCAATTCTTTCTTTTATCCTTTTCTCTCTTTCCATATTCCATATACGCATCTCTATTCATTCCCCAGTCGAAGGACTAAATTGCATGTGTATTAAAAGTGTACATTAATGTTGTGTGTCTGTGGCGTTTTCTCTGCAGCTCGGCTTCTTCAAGCGTAAATATCAGCAGCTGGGCAGAAACGATGAGGCAGCAGAAACAGAAGGACTGCAGGAGAACGCGTGAAGAACGCGAGACCCACACTGATCCCGATTAAACACTGTCTGATCCCAGATCAACTCCAGCCAAAGATCTAACTCTCAGAGACTCAGGGATCGGATCAGCAGCAGTGAGGAGGAGGAGGACGAGGAGGAGGACGAGGAGGAGGAGAACCTCAACCACACTGCAGCAACAGGAAACAATCTGCGATCTAAAACAACTCAAACGGACACCAGTCCTGTTTGTGCTGCCGTGAAAACTCCTCACCGCCTCTGTTTACTTTCATCAACACTGGAGAATTTCACTTTCACTCCGAGTCGCTGAACCAACGGGAAACTGACGAACTTCTTTCCCTTTTTTTTTTTACATTCATTTCCCGATACTGTAAATATTATCCATAAAGAAATATTGTTGAGTGCACTGACCTTCTCCCAGACGATCCCGGACCTGCAGATCACAAGTTCTCGTAAAATCCAATAAATCTACATTTCATACGTTTCATACGTTTTTAGAGTTTGCACACTCGGCCTCGTTTATCTTTTTAGTGCGTTTGTGTGTAGAAAAAAAAACAGGAGCGAGCAATCACAAAACAGCATCAAAAAAAAAAAATTGAAGCGACTGAGAGAAAAAGTTAAAATAATTAAATGAATATATTTTTTACATTTTGTAGCATCCCTCCTTTTAAAGAAATGTACATTATTAAAAAATTTGCCACAAATAAAGCAATACATAATGTCTAATGTAGCGAAACCGAGGCTAAAAACTCTACACACACACACACACACACACACACACACACACACGTTTTGTAGCTAAATACCGGTACACTGTCCCTATCTAAAAACTGCTCCCTCCTTTTAAAGAAATGTACATTATTAAAAAAATTGCCACAAATAAAGCAATACATAATGTCTAATGTAGCGAAACCGAGGCTAAAAACTCTACACACACACACACACACACACACACACACACGTTTTGTAGCTAAATACCGGTACACTGTCCCTATCTAAAAACTGCTTTAATGGAAAACTTTGACCTCAAATAGACACAAACTCACAATCTGGAACAAAATAAGTCACTGAATGGTGTAACAATATTATAATAATATATATTTAATAAATACAGTTACAGTTTGTGGACACGATCAGTATGTGCTTTTAAATAAAAAAAAACATCCCACATTTATTCCCCTTTTAACTTCACAATGAGCTCCACTCTCCTGGGAAGATGTTTTCACTAGATTTCCACTAGATGTGTGAAGATTCATTCAGCCACAATGGTGTAAAAAATGTTCTGCTTCAGCATCCAAACACGTCTGATACTTTTGTGTGTGTCTCCCCAACGTTGCGTTAACAGTTTGGGGAAGAAGAACATGTGGCTGGAAAAGTCTGGTGTCTCAATACTTTTAATCCATGTAGTGACATCGTTATAAAAGACGCACTGAAACATAAAAATAGAAATAAAATAGCAATAGAAATCAATCATCATAATAAAACATCATTCTTGTGTTCCAGCATCTATAAAGATAAACATGTGGGAAAAACTTTTTTATATATTCGTGAGTTTGTTGTTCGATTGTTGATTTTATCTGTGAAACGTTTCTTCGTTTATTTTTCTCTCAGGAACGAATACCTTCAGTAGACTACTGGGACACACTGGGGATTAAATCCTCTTTCTGTTTGTTTATCCGGCACTTTATTCACATCTCGGCTTCCGACTAGTTAACATTCACCTCTCCAATTGTTTTTTTTTTATTTACACACGAAAAATTCCAAACTTTGGTAAATTTTTGGTAAAAGTGAGTATTTTTGTATTTTTTTTTTGTAGACTGTGCAGAACAGAGCAACAAGTTAAACATGTACTGTAGTGGATTTTACTCTTCAGAACAGAAATAATGAACTTTAAGACTTTAATAATGTGTTTTTTTTTTACATTTATCAGAGCTCTAAATGTTTAAAATTGTAAAAATGTTTACAAATTGTTTTATTGTTCTTTTTTTTTTTTTTTTGGACTGGTACATAAAAATTATTGCCTTAAAATAATAAAGAAAACTAAATTTTTACATTTTATGGCGATTTATTAAAAAAATTTCATTCAAGTCTGTAATTTGTTGTGGTTTAATTTAATATATATTTTAGGGTTTAACAAATCATTTCAGTCACACAAGCAAAAGAGCAGCCACCATCATCCCACTCCATCCCATGATCATGATCATATGCTGTGAAGACACTCGTTTTCTTATCCATCTTCTTACATCTACTTGTTTTCTTAATCATTTCAAATCTGCTCCGATGCCCATATATGGACTTCCTGTTGATCTGAAATCTGCACAAATCCGTTTTATTGTATTTATCTGGTTTCTGATTAGTTAGTTATGATTTTTAAAGTGCTCCAGTGACACATTCTTGTAGGTTTTCTCTGAATAATGATGCGTGTTAATGGTGTTTACAGTTAAAGGGTTTTTGCGAGTAAAATAATGAACTTTGCGTTTTGATTATGAAGTTAAATCGCAGCTGATATTTCAATATGTCTACAATGTATTTCTTTTTTTTTAACAAGTCAGAACCTAAACTCATAAAGAAACAGCAACATTTGAGACATTTTGATGTATGATTCTTTTTAATAGCTGAAATTTCACCAATAGAATTTTTTTTTCATATTTTTTTTTCATATTTTTTAATCCTGTAGTTTCCATATTATTTGGTTGTAGTTACTACAAATGACCACTAGGGGGATATTACTTATTACTTCAAATCTGCAGACAGCTGATCATTTTTTGAGAAAATAGATTAAAGATCTACGCATATATACATTCTGCTTTACATTTAAAATTTTATACAATCAAATACAAAATTATATCCACAAAAATGCTCATTTCCAGTTTTGACCCTGATCAGATATTAGTTTAGATTTTAACCGTCTCTTAAATACACAAATATTGTTGTCATTTGCTCAAAAATTACAAATGAAAGAAGCCAAATGTCTCAATCAAAATCTGTAAGTTCGTGACCCAATTCAGAGCTAAAAGCCCCGAAGCTTTTTTACAAAAGGTCTAAAGGTCAACTTGTTTTCCCCTCGGAACGACTTCCTGTCCACAGACACTCGCTGTTCTCTTTCCAGCATGGCTCCGTGGATTCATAGATCTCCTAAAGAAAAGAAAAATAAAATAAACAATAAGCAATGAATAAAACAACCAGTACTGTTAGGGGTAACTAATCAGCGGGGGGGGGGATTTACTGATTTACTGTCGCCTACAGGCTTCGACACAAAAAACTGAAACTATTGGAGTTTGTTATTGGACTTTAAACTCTTACAGTACTGAAATAAATGGTTTTATTAATTTATTTTTTACGTCTCATCATCTGAACAGAAACGCAGCTCTGATCTCGAAAAGAGATTTCTATAGAAGAGTTTAAATTATAAAGAGAACCAAAAAAAACCAAAAAAAACAAATTCAGCTCTAAACCTCGAGACTCTTCCCATTAATGTTACATAAACATCTCCTTACCAGAAACTCGTCACACAGTGTGACATGCGAGTTCCTGTGAATGAGACGTCACTACAGAAACCACAACATATCAGAACGAGTGTTTTTCCTACAAACCTGCGTTTCTGCCAACAAACCATTTATCAACCACTTCTGACCAATCAGAAGCCAGCATCTCTGCATCGCTGTGGTTTAAAATGGTAAACGAACCTTTTTCCAGATTGGGACGGTGGATTTGAGAGCGTCGATTCCGTACTTCACTGCCTCAAGAGATTCTGTGCGGTGAGGAGACGAGACTCCTATGATCACACTGGCCTCAGTAACAGGAACCACGCTGTAAATAAATAAAGAATTCAGGATCAGACACGGTTAGGGGGTGTGGCCTAAAGTATAAAAGGCGGAGTTTGTGCTGGATCAGCTGTGATTTTAATAGCGATACGCTTCTCTGATCTCATAAATCAGATGCAGCTGCTCACCCGAGTCTGTGATGGATGCAGATGTGTCGGACCGTTGGCCATCTTCTCCTCACCTCAGCACAGATCTTCCTCATCTCCGACTCTGCCATGGGCACGTAGGCTTCATACTCCAGCTGAATGACCTTCTTTCCTTCGAAATGATCTCTGGTTGTCCCTGAAACGCACGCTTATCAAATCAGATATTTCTAACACACGTGACATGATACACACGGACAAACATCAGCGATGGCCCTGTTCAGTGAGTCAGATCAAATGATTCGATTCAAAAACAAGAGTCAACTCTTCTGTTGACGAGTCTACAAACGAGTCGACTCCTTTAAAATATTGACTTGAAGAAACGAGTGTATAATAATACACAAGACGGACAACAAATATTCAAATATAATAATTAGATGCTTCAAATACAAAAAAGTCAAATAGCACTGGCATGAATTATGACATCATTTAGCCTGTAATTGTTCTTCTTAAGTGTGTAACTGCTCCAATGAATCAAATTTTACTTCATTATAAACTCATTTGATTCCTCGTCATCACGTAAACTCGAAAACACGTCTCGTTGCTGCTCAGATGTTGCGATCAGACTTCAACATTTTCGAAGTGTTAAAATTAAAATAAAAAAATGTGTAAATAATAAATACCGATGAATAAAGAAACGGCTCCGCAGGAGGACGAGGTCACCGACCCCGACACGGCATCGCTGGAGAGTTTATCTGTGGTGAGTTTAATCAGGTCTAGACCTGGTCCTTTCTCCATCACTGCTGTGCTCAACACACACACACACACACACACACACACAAACACACACACACACACACACCAGAGTTAAAAATTGTAAATTACAATGTACATTCACGTCACACATCATGCGGTCGCACTCTAAAGGGAGAAAAAAAGGGGCGTGGCCAAACAAGTCGAATGTATTATGTAATAAAATTAAGTAATAAAATTAATTGGTTACACATCAACAGCAAGTTATACACAGGATACAACTAAACAACACAACATTTCAGTCTCTCATATTGTTTCTAAAGTGAAGATTTAAAACACATGAAAAACAACATGGTGACATCACATTCCCTAAGCCACGCCCCTGAAGCAGTAAGACCGAAAAGCTTCATACAGCATAATGAAGTAGGTGTGTGTGTGTGTGTGTGTGTGTGTGTGTGTGCATCATTAAACCTGTGATGAAGATTTATCCTCCGCTGAGCGGCGGGATCACGGCCACCTCGTCTCCGTGCTGCAGACACACAACCTGCTCACCCACAGACACGTACTCTCTCCTAACGGCCAGAACCACCTGCTCACGTACGGCCACGAGTCTGCAGACGATTATTACACGTTAATAACATACAATAAACACCACAAAAGAGCCGTTCGCTCGTCACATTTACGCTACAACATTTCTTTCTTTGTATATCTCAGCTTGGCAGGAAAGTGGGATCGATGGAGCAGCGATGGTTAATGACTTTACTCAAGGGCCCAATAGTGGCAGCATGGCAGTCCTGTGATGTGAAAACCAGACCTTTCATTGAGTAACCCAGAGCTTTAACTACAACAGCAGCATGTTAAGTTTTCATCATTTGAGGGGGGTCTTGTTCACACTGAGCTCTAATTTGAGGTAACTGTGTGCTGCAGATTTACCGTGTGAAAGGTTTCTCTGTATTATTTAAAGCGTTCTGTAAAATTGTATTCACGCACAGCGCTTGTTTGGCCGCTAGAGGGAGACAAAGGTGCTGATTTTATTTTGAGCTTTCACAAGCGCAAAATAAAAAAGATTTTGCGCTCATATTTATTTCAAACAGTAATAAAACATTCCACAGATGTGCATTACATCTTTTAAAAAATAAACACCAACAGAAAGACGATGTCGCAACAACGACAGCAACAATAATAATTATTATTATTGTTGTTGTTAGAGACTGATGATCCACTGTGGCGACCCCTAATGGGAGCAGCCGAAAGAAGAATTATTATTATTGTTGTTATAACAATTAACAAATATACCCGATTTAAACTGTCTTATTTAATAACAATACATTGTGTTTCGTCAGAATAGAGCTCGAATCGTGTCTGTACATTAATTCGGCAGTGCCACTGAACTCTGCATGACCACGTGTTTAAAGCGCCCGGATGAGTTTTTTTTTTTCTTGTTTATTGTTTTTTATGGTTTATTTACTCACTTTGGGTGTTTGTGCTCCAGTTCCTGCCACAGCTGGAGGCTCGTCAGCTCGGAGTTCACTCGGATCTTCTCCGATTTCACTCCAGTTAATTCAGCACTTTTCGCGAAGTACAACACGGTCACCTGAATTAAATAGAGAGTGAAAACAGGAGGATTAGCACGGTGCTAGCAATGTTAAACAACCCCTGTAATTAAAAAAAGCAGCCAATGGCAGCTGTGGAAACACCCAACAGACAGACAGTAACTGTTTATACACAAGTCGAAGCTGTTAGTTTTATTATTATCACCTCGGTACTCATGAATGGAGGTTCTTAATTGAGGCGCGCGCGCACCCACTGCTATTACGAGCGGCTCCTTTTTCCTCAGGGTTGCCAGATATGAACGTTGTAAAATCAATTTCTCACGCAAGCTGAATTTAACCAGATTGCAGCCAGAATGTTCACTTCTTCAAACTTATCACGGACCAACACATATGTGTTAAATATTATATTTACAAAGTTAAATAATTTCGGGTAGGTTTTAAAATTAACGCAATATACCAAGGGGGATTTGACCGCATCTGCCAACAACATATCGTCGCAATGAACCCGGAAATAAATATTCCCTGTTGTTATGTACGCCTTTACTTTAAAAATAAATCGTAATTGATGTATTAATGTATTTTATATTAGTATTTTGTATTTAAGCAACTTGGGTATTTATATAAACGAGCACACGCACCTGCAATTCGTAAGATAAATAAATGCATATATTTGCATTATATCTCACAATAATAATAATAAATGATTTTCTATCGACTTTTTGGAGGGGGGTGTATGAGTGTTATTAATTGTATAATTTAAATAAATGTTTAATAAATGTAATCATTATTTATTTGTGTGAGGATGGAGTTCTATTTGTTAATGATGTAATGTTGCGCCTATTGGCCAGCAGAGGGAGACAGAGTATCCGCAAAAAGCTCTTACTGAAGTATATTTATTTGTTTTTGGAATTCTGTAATTTGTAGTGAAATTAAAAAAATATATATTTTTTTAAACAGAACTCCGATTTTAGATACACTGTATGCTGCAGATGCAATATGTTTGAATACTTTTGATGTATTGTTTAAGGCATTATGTATAATCTAATTTACGCACAGCTCTTATTTGGCCACTAGAGGGAAACAAAGTCTGATTTTATTCCCAGCGTTCAAAGTGCACTTTACAACAAAATGTTCAGTCCTGAGTGAAGTAATAATCAAACAAATATTTACATACTTTATTATTATTATTAGTAGTAGTAGTAGTAGTTTTTTACTTAATTTCGGACATCTGACATCTGTGGTTATTTGCGCCAAATTTCGCAGTCAGAAAAGTTTCTATCTTTTCACCTAATTAAATATTTTTAGTCAGTGGGAGAAGATTTCCAAGTCTGACTCCGCCCACCGCAACTTTCTAAACCCCTCCTGTTGAAGTTACACCGGTTGCCAAATTGGGAATAATGCCTTTTTTTTTTTTGAGTAAAACATAAATCAGTTTATATAGTGATGTTTTTTTTACACTTGTAGTCGTTAAACAATTTGTTAAATGTGTCTATGATAAGGTTTTGATCAGAAGGACAAATCTCCACAAGCACACTCTAAAATCTAGTGAAACATCTTCCCAGAAGAGTGGAGGGGAAGCGCCTGAGAGCAAAGTTGGACTAAATATGGAATGCAATGCTCAGAAAGAAGATGCCATACTAATGACCAGGTGTCCACAAACCTTTGGCAACGTACTTGAAGTTGATCCCTAATGAGCGTGTGTCAAGAAAAAAACCCCATCAGATGTCATGAAGAAGAAACCTTGAGAGGAGCCAGACTCAAAAGGAAAGCCATCCTCAAGTTAACTCAAACTAACATGTTCTCACAGTGTTCCTCTGTGGTTCCTACAGTTCATCAAGCTACAATGAGTTCTATAAAAAGATGTATTTTAGTGTTCCTGGGATAAACTCTGGAGCAATGTTTCACCTGACCAGTAGAACGTGTGAGACAGTTAATCAGAGTTCTACTAAAACCAATAAGAGTTTTTTTCTCAGTTATTATGGGAAATGCGCACATTATAAATGTGATGATTGACGATGATTTATGTTGGAAAGTTTTTTTTTTTTTTTTTTGCTCACTTGAGAGTTTCCATAATCTGGCAACCCTGAAATCCCTAATAGATTTAAAAAGCGGGAGTGGATGCGATCTGGATGTCAGAGTCGAGCTGGGATCAGTGTGAGGAAGAGCACACTGGGATTATCAGCATCAGCATCAGGATTAGGATTGGGATTAGACTTTTTGGATCAGGATGCTCCGCTTTCCGTCGCTGCTTCTCCTCTGGCTCACGCACTTCATTGAGCATCAAGTTGACGGTAATAACGCGTTATAGCTGCTGTCATGTGGAAATGCAGGAGGATCAGAGCTGAAAGAGAATTCCTGAGATACTTATTTACACCTGATTTTGTGTGGTGTTATGAAATAAAGGTTATGAGATGCGCACTTCTTTTTTATGTCTATTGAGGCTTTATAACTGTGAGGAGCGCACTTTTGGAGAACCTTTTTAAGGTGCAGATCTTCTATCAAATACATTGAAAAGGAAAAGGGGATGTATGGAACATTTTATATGTCAAAAAAATATATATTTTTTAACTTTCTTCGCTTTGATCTTTGAAGTTTTTTATTCTGTATATAAAGACTTCTGTGTTTGTTTGATCGAAAAATTTGCCATTTAGACACAATTAAAATATGTATGTAGTTTATTATATATATATATATATATTTGCTTTATTTTTCAAGGTTTTCACTCTGAAACTGTGCTGAAATGTGATTTTGGTACTTGGGATTTCACTGTCAGGTGACTTGTAATAAACCTGATTCCAGACCCGAACTCTCAGAAAACAAGGAGAACCAAATCACCCAGTTCTTTACTTCATAAAGCTACAATTAAAAGATCATTGTGGTCTGTTATAAACCTAAACTCTGCTAAGGTTTACATTCCCACCTACAGAATATAAAACAACAAGAAACTGCAGAATATTTATAAATCCAACACACAATTGAGTGATTTGAGTGATTTATGAAGGTACCAGGCTGAACTTAAACCTGTCCATGATGAAACATCAGTGATGCTCCTTCTACACTTATAGATATTTAATAGTCTTTTTTTAGTTTAAAGGTACATTCTCGGTTCGTAATGTGTGATCATGTGCCTTGAGTGAGTTTTGATGGTGTACCAAAGGTACCCTGAGCTATTAACAGGAAGTCCTTTTATTAACAAGAAATACAGTTTGGTATCTTTGGAGAGGCTGAAGGTTTCGTGTGTGTGTAGTTTTTCCTGCTTTGGTGACGTAATGTCTATTTTTTCTTCTCAATTCTTAGTTTGTTAGAAATAAAGATACCAACGTTTAATATTTCTGGGACCAAACAAGGTGCTTTTGTTGAAATCAAACTGCGTACCGTATGAACGTCCAGCACCAATGCAGCTTTGTTCTTCATCTTCTAAGTGTTAGCAATAAATAAATAAATAAATAAATAAAACTGGAACTTTAAGACCACTGATGAATCATTTAGGATTTCACATCTCTACACAAATCATATTAAAGATAAAGAACAGTTTTCTTGGTGGTCAATAAACAAGTCAAAGTGCAGGTTTTTTGATTGGTACCTTCATTTCTGAGCTTGTGTCACTACAGACCCAGACAGACCCAGTGACCGTGAGTGAGACTGATAAAGAAGCACCTGAATTAAGACCATGGTCTGTTCATCATCATATGTAAAGCAACTGAGTAATGATTTCTCCTTGTGCTTCGTCTCTTCAGCTGGGAACTGCTGGTATGAGCAGGGGAAGAATGGCCGCTGTCAGATGCTCTACATCTCTGAAATGAGCCGGGAGGATTGCTGCAGGAGCGAGAGGCTCGGAATGGCATGGACCGAGGAGGACGTTCCCACCAACACGCTGTTCCGGTGGCTGCTCATGCACGGCGGTGCTCCAAACTGCATACCTTGTAAAGGTACACCTGTCACAGGTTTCCTTCACTTTTAATAGAAAAACATAACTCAATATAAAAGTGCAAAAGTTTGAATCGATCATAGTTTATGGAGTGAAATGTAAAGATGGAACGAGACACACCCACAACCCAAATCATAGACAAAATAATTACCAAAAAAACCTTCTAAGACATTTTTTCTGTAATTCAAATGAAATTGTGCGCAAACTTTTGCACTCGGCTGTACAGCAGTATTACAGATGTGGATCGATTGCATGATCAACCGATTGATTGCTTTGTGACCTGTTTAGAGACGTGTGATAACGTGGACTGTGGTCCTGGAAAGAAATGCAAGCTGAACCGGAGAAACAAGCCGCGTTGCGTGTGCGCTCCGGACTGCTCCAATAACACCTTCAAGGGCCCCGTGTGCGGCTCGGACGGAACCACGTACCGCAACGAGTGCGCTCTCAGAAGAGCCAAGTGCAGAAGATACCCCAACCTGGTGGCACAGTACCAGGGGAAGTGCAAAAGTGAGTAGAAATGCCTGTAACTGTGAACATTACATAACAAAATACATAAAAATCTGGGACCAAGAAGTTGAATTTTCCCAACAGACACGTTGCTCAGGTCTGAGATCAACCTGTTTTCCTGATAGCTTCTGCTTTACTGATCAAGATGGATTACTAATTAATAGTAGATTAAACAACTATTTCACACGCCGCCAATGGATTCGTCAACTCAACATTAACAAGTACAAATACAGAACTGAACATCTGAATGATGGCATCAGCTACAGTTTATATCCAAACACAGTTTAATATTTGCTCATAATTTATTCTGAAATAAATAAAAACCCCGGTCTCTATGACTCTACGGGCTGCAATCAGGAGAACGAGACATGGTTTGGGGGCGTGGCTTTAACATGATTCTTGATTCTTCTAGACATGTTTGGATTTTGGGCTCATTACTCCCCCCAACGTTAATGGTAATAGTAATAAATCGATTCCAGTACGAGGAATCGGAGGAACTGTAGCGGGTTAACGATTTCTCGATTGTACTCGTACGATAAAATTGTATTGATGCATCGCAAGAAAAAAAAATCCCAAACACATCATTTATTACAATATCGTCCCTCGACGTTTCCTCACAGAGACGTGTAACGACGTGCACTGCCCAGGAAGCTCTTCTTGCGTGGTGGACCAGAACAACAACGCCTACTGTGTGACCTGTGAGCGAGTGTGTCCCGAAGTAACCTCACCCGAGCAGTACCTGTGTGGAAATGATGGCATCAATTACGCCAGCGCCTGCCATCTCCGACGAGCCACGTGCATCCTGGGAAGGTCCATCGGGGTCGCCTACGAGGGCAAGTGCATAGGTAAGACAGAGAGATTAGGGATCAGGATTAGGAAACTCAAGATTGGGGATCAACCATGTCATGGTGATGAAACTGATCCTCTGTCAGAGCTTCTCGGAGGTCTGTTATATAATCCTCTTATGAAAATGTGGTGTTTATTAGCTGGCTGTGATGTAACACATGACTCCATTTTGTGCAGACTGATCAGTTCAGTGTGTCATTTATTCGTGTCCTCAGATGCCCAATCGTGCAACGACATCCGCTGTCCAGACGGAAAAAAATGTCTGTGGGACATGAGGACGAGCCGAGGACGGTGTTCCGTGTGCGAGAACGAGTGTCCCGAGAGTCAACCCGGAGACGGCGTGTGCGCCAGTGACAACGCCACCTACCGCAGCGAGTGTGAAATGCATCGGGCCGCCTGCTCGCGAGGACTCGTCCTCGAGGTCAAACATTCCGGGTCCTGCAACTGTAAGTAAACACACACACACACACACACACACACACACACACACACACACACACACACACACACAGCTCTCTAAATGTCAATCAAAGCAGAAAAGGTCATTCCCCCAGTAGCATTGAACTCCATTTCCTGCTCAACATCGCATTTTCCATTTTTAGCCATTTTTGATTTTTTTCCTTCTTCTTATCTGTAATAGTTTGTGTTCCTTTAGTGCAGAGAGAAATGGAATTGAGAACATCAGTGGTGTTATCCGGTTTCACTACATTTATCATCGCTTTTGACACAAAAACGATCAAATAGTGCTGTTATAGGAGACATAACTTTAATGCCATGAAGTGGCTCCTGATTTATTCCTTTTATACCTCAGCGTTTATTAGACATCACGAGATCTTTATTCAGATACATTGGTTCGATGTTGGTTCGGTCCTGTGGTAGAAGATAATAACAGCAGGCAGGTTTTATATTTTTTTTAAACATGATTGAATCATATAAATGATATCAATTCTCGCTATAACGACTGGTAAATGATTTATTTGATAAAATTATATTGAATCATTATTAATAGTAAATAGAGTCGGAGGTGAAGGACTATGTGAAGGACTAATATGAAGAATGATGCAGGAGGAAAACTCCACTGTTACTGCTTCATTTCCCATAACAGCATGATACTGATCTTCATTCTTCACTTTACACTAAAGTCTGGTCTTAAATATTACATTAAAGTTTTATTCTCCTTTTCTTAATCTCAGCTGATGAAAGTCCTTTGCTGTAAAGTTTAAACAGTAAATCTGAAAAATCTGCTTCAACCTGGTTTATCTGTATATTTGCAGATTTCAGATGGTAACACGCTTTGGTGACTTTCACTGGTTTTCCCATGACTGCAGCACTATTTGGATGGGATTAGTTTCCTATTCCCATAATAATGATACTAAATTTCCTGAGCATAAATAATTTCATGTAGATAAATAGATTCATGTAGGTGGGTGTCTTTACCGTGCATTCATGATCGTCATTTAAAACATTGCACGTGTTCTTCATACACTGGACTTGTCCTGAAGTTCACTTGATTGAGCTTGTTAAAGGAGAGCATGTTTAGCCTTAGTAGGTCACATGACCATTATCTTAAAATGTGTATGTTTGTACTTTATCTGGATGAGCTTCGGTAACTAAAATCATTTCAGTATTTTAGTACTTTAATATCAGAGCCTGGACTAGAAGATCATCTCTATTACCTGAAAGGAATCATGAAGTGAAGCCTGAACAAACGTTTTCGTCTGGGTTTTATCCAGGTTGTGTTTACATTGAGATCATGTGACACTTTTTGACACACATTTCGACTTCATTCACTGACACTTGATTGTCATTCAGCAAACTTCAACTCATTTTGGAACCAGAAAATTGGCATAGATTTGTACTTTTAGTGTAATGGCATAAATTTTTATAGATTCATGAAAAAATAATAAAAATGCAGTTAATTTAATTTCCGAATTTGAACAGTGGGGCCAAGAATAAATATATTTATGGTCCTTTAATTCCTATATTTATAGACGCTTTAGCCGTTTTCTCTATTATCGGTGAGATTTCCAGATGCTGGAGATGATTAAATCTAGTTGAAGACAAAAAAGATTTACAGTAGCAGTAGAGTAGCTCTCCCATGACCAGGCGTGTTTTGGAATCGGCCCTAAAACCCGAAAAATACGAGGTGATTATGCGATATGGCAGGACGGCATGTTATTAACACGGCAGTAGAGGATTTATGCGCCGTCTTATTACTCTGCCTTTATACATTTGGCAGATGCTTTTTCAAACGAGACAGGACACAATCCAAGCTGAGCATTTCAAGGTTATGAGTTTTGCTCGGTGGTCCAGCAGGAGCTTTCTAGGAGTTCAGGGATGTAAAACTTACAAAACTTCTGTTCATTCGCTTAGAGATTTCGATCTTCGTTGTTTAAAAAAATGTAGCTCGAGTTCAGAAAGTTCAGAATTTGTCGTGTCGCTTGTAGTTGGTCTTTTATTGGCCTTGATCTGAGGCCACGAGCGACACTATATGAACGTTTGTGGACACCTGAGCCTAAGATGATGTGCTTTTTGAACATCTATTTCCACATTTAGTCTCCATTTACTGTTATAATAAGCTCCACTCTTCTGGGAAGATGTTCCACTAGATTTTGGAGTGTCCTTGTGAATATTTTGTGGATGTTAGTAAAGTCTGGTAGTGATGTAGGTGAGAAGGTGAGGAGGTTCCTGGGGTGCAGTCAGCTTTCACATTTATCCCAAAGGTGTTCAATTAGGTTGGAGCTCTGTAGAAGGAGATCTTCTCCTCCAACCCATGGAAAGCAGATCCTCATGGAGCTGGCTTTGTGCACATGCTGGAATATGGAACAGTTTTCCAAATATGGCCGGAAAAATCAGGTGTCCCAAAACTTTTGTCCATATAATATAGTAGGGATTAATCAGTGTGGAACATCTCCATACACACAAGAGGCTTTTCTTCATTTAAGAGCAACACTAAATTTACAAGAGAAAATAAGACTTAGTCTCTTAAAGTCTTCATTTTGAGAATTTTTTTTGCTGAAATCAATTGATGATAAATATTATGAATAATAATTATTAATGAATTAATTAAATTAGTATTACATCAAAATGCAAGTACAAATTATATAAATAAAAAAAATCCTAAATCTAAATATTTGAAATGACTTTAAAAACAGGTAAACGCACAGTACGGTGTTTTCTAGATCTTTTGGTTAGAAATGATCCCAAAACTGGAAACTTTCTGTGGTGGTCTTTGGTCTGAATCTTCTCCTCACCTCTTGCTGTTTTCTCTCTGTTCCTCCATTTTTTATTCTGCAGCATCTCCTGTGTTTTCCGTTCAGGGGTCTCATTTGGAAAATGGAAACGTGCGTACGCCATTTTCCACACAGAGGTTGTTGTTTATTAAGAAACACGTGACGGGAGAAAGTGCGCACGTGTGAGTAAAGTCTGAGCGCCGTGTACGCACGACGTGGAAACACACAAGGTGAGAAGGAGAACTAGCAGCACAGATCCTGTGCACAACCTTTATGTGGAAAGTTTCCTTTCGCACATTTCCAGCTCTGTTCCATTGTGCATATATAACGTTTAAAAAACGAGACCACAGAGCCGTCCATAGTTTAGCGGGTGGTGCGCCAGTAATAATGGTCCGTGTGGAAACACGGTGCTCTGTGTGTTGTTACATGGACTAAACACAGCAACCTCATACCTGTGTGAAGAGCCAGACAAATCCAGGACATCGGCAACATTCTGCATCTGAAGATCAGTTTTCTGGTTTCTATTGTGACCTACAGGCTCTGTAAACAAACAAACAAAAGTATTGTTTACCTCACTGTCATTCAGACAATCAGAACTCACTAGATGTTTGTACTTACCTGTCAATCCAGGAAGCTCCACCCAATCAGGTGTTGTTTTTGAGGGCATGACCTTGGAGTAAAAAAACCCAGATTGCACCTTCAATAACGAAGTATTTATAGCACATGTGAATGATTGAGAACTAAAATCACTCTTTTTTTCATTCGCAGGCGTCGACCACTGAGTCCCGTCTTACACGGATCCCCACCTGCTCCGTCACACGAACCCTGAAAACAGCATCAACGTTTCAGATGCGTTATCACGGGGAGGGAACCAAATTACTCATTAAAAAAAGAAACTTGTTTTCAGACTTTCCTTCTAAAGCCATGAGCTCCTGCACTGCTGCGTTCCTCGACAAGCAGAGAGATGATGAGGATGAGGAGAAGAAGGAGGACAATGACGATGAAGGTCTGGACAAGACAGATTACGAAGACTGTAACGTGTGAAGCGGCGCGACTTGGCTTCCACGCAGAGTCAGTATTCAGACTGTACATAGACATACGTGCTAATTTATTTTCCAGATGTTCAAAAAAAAAAAGAAAAAGAAAAAAAGAAAAGAAAAAAGAAGAGGAAGATTCCGTATAGCCGTCTTCTGGATGTTTATTTATACCGTACTTTTTATTTATACACTTATTAAAAGTCCTGAATTTTATCTTTTATCTCGTGTATAAAATATCCACAGAATAAAAAGTAGCATTATTTATTTATAAGGTGCAATGTGAGATGTACAGAGACTGTGTGTGTGTGTGTGTGTGTGTGTGTGTGTGTGTGTGTGTGTGTGTGTGTGTGTGTTTATTTTCTTTCTTCGTTTATTTTCTCTTTATTTCTTTTCTTCCCTTCCATCTTTTGTCCCCAGTTTTAAATTTGTTCATTTTCTTCCATTTTCAAATTCCTTTTTTCTTATTCTTTTTGTCATCCTTCACTTTTCTTCTTTCATTACTCCCCTTGTTCCTCTCTCTTGCTTTACTTTTCTTTCCATCTTTTTTCTTTCTTTCCTTCAGGTTTTTTAAAACTTTCTCTAATTCATTCTTTATCCTTTAGTTTTTTTTTATTTTTTACTTTTTCATTCCTTATTTCTTTCACTTATTCGTTCCCCTTTGTTCTTTTCTTCACTTCTTTTCTTGCTTTCTATCGTTATCGCTTACTTCGATTCATTTCATTACCACCCATTCCCTTTATTCTGTCATTTCCTTCCTTTTAAATTAATCTCCAAATTTCTTTCATCCTGTCTTCTTTCATTCCTCCTATTATTTCATTCTATATTTCTTGGTTTATTCTTTTCTCTTCGCTTCTTTTCTTTCTCATCCCATTCTTTCTTTTTTAACTCTTTCAATTTTTTGCTGCTCATTCAGGTAATTTGTTCATTCATTCTTCCTTTCCTCCTTATCACTTTTAAAAAATGTTTTTCCTTTCATTCTGTTCATTATCCCTCCTTTATCTCCCCTTTTCTCCATTTGCTTAGTTTCCCTCCTCATTTCATATATCTACAGTTTTTCTCTTTTTTATCTCAGATGTCTTTTCTCTCTCTCTCTCTCTCTCTTTCTCTCTTTTTCTCTCATATATATATTTTTTACTCCTCATACTTTCTTTCTCTCAGTTTAACAACTTTTTGGTGTGTGTCCTGTGTAAAAATTCCGTTTTGCAGCAGTGTTTGTGTGTATGATTCCGTTCTGCAGCAGTGTGGGTGTGTGTGTGTATGATTCCGTTCTGCAGCAGTGTGTGTGTATGTGTGTATGATTCCAGTCTGCAGCAGTGTGTGTGTGTTTGTGATTCCAGTCTGCAGCAGTGTGTGTGTGTGTGTGTGTGTGTGTATATGATTCCGTTCTGCAGCAGTGTGTGTGTGTGTGTGTGTGTGTGTATATGATTCCGTTCTGCAGCAGTGTGTGTGTGTGTGTGTGTCTCACTAATAAATGGATCTGGTTTTGTTTACACTCAAAGCTGTTCTGTAATAAAACTCTTTCGAGGCACTGTGTGTGTGTGTGTGTGTGTGTGTGTGTGTGTGTGTTTTCTTTTTTCCACACAGACGCTGTTTCATGTGAAATAAATAATGTGATGAACGTGGGATTTTCTCGCCGCTGTTCAGATGAAGGATTTTTGTTGCATATTAATAAAAGTGCCATAAGAAACACTCGAATGCTTATTGTGCTGCTGTCTGTAAACGTCTCGTCTCGTCTCGTCTCGTCTCGTCTCGCTCTCTGTGTCTGAATGTAAAGGATGAATTTGATTTCATTACAGTCTCTATAATCACAGACGTATTCATGTATAGGTTCTTTTTTATTGTTCCATGTACAGAAAAGTAAACATGCAGTACAAGTAAAACAGAAACACAACGTCACGCTTCCGAGTCTTTTTTGTTTTTATTTCGTTTATTTGTTACTTTGGAAAAATTTAGAACAGAATTAAAAGGTATTTCTTTCTTAATCTTTTTCTTTTCTTTTAATCTTTACTCTCAGCTCAGATTTCCGATTTTTCTTTATTATTCCCTTCTTTATATTTCCTTTTATCCTTCCTTCCATTCTGGTGGCATTGCTTTCTAATCTTTAATCTTTTCTGTCTTTGACTTTTCCTTCTTACCTACTTCCCCTCTTTCTTTTTCTTGTTTTCTTTTCTTTCCTTCTTTCTTCCCCATTCCCCCCTCCCCTTTCATTCCTAACAACTTTTCTTCTTTCTTTCCCACTTTCTGTCCTACTTGCATGTCCATGTCTACTCTTTCTCTCTCTCTCTTTCTTTACATGACTGATTTAAAAGTAATAAATCTCTGTCTGTGTGCGAATGTTTAGCAGGTGTTTTGTCTATTTTAATGAGGAGATGTTTATGGAACATGGAAGGAGTCTCCAGTTTCAGCACTTAGTAACAGTAAGGAGTAAAAAGTGTCTCTGTTTCTGTCTCAGCTTTCACTGAAACTCCACACAGCAGTTAGAGGAGACTTTAAGGTATAAGAGGAATAAAACACTCGGAGGAGTCCGCAGCAGATCTGCTTCACGTCACCTCATTTTACTGTAACAGCATGACACGGAGTGTGTTATTCCTTACAACATAGGAAAGTAACAATGGAGATAATAAATATGTTTATCTCACACACACACACACACAAACACACACACACACACACACAATAATTCAGTGGCTAGAAGAGAGCTGTCTGGACAGCAGCATAAAAACTAATTGAGCAGGAAGTTGTACAGACAGAGTTAACCAAGAGTCTTGTGTGTGTGTGT
>MU551652.1:1771303-1908905 GCA_024362625.1 Silurus asotus
TAATATGTTATATATGTGTGTATGCATCTCTTTCAGAACACACTTTCTACAATTAAACTAGACTCTGGAAAAAAAGCTTTAGAAGTGAGGGTCATGTGACCAGGTGTTGCAGGTGGGATCCTCATGTCAAGGGTATAAAATGTGTTCTTAAATAATAATACATAAATACAAATATTACTCATTTAAAATAATCCAAAATTGTCCTTAAATATCACTTTTAATGATTATTACATTATAAAGCTTTTAAGTATTTTTTAATAATCGATTGAAATGAGGTACAAAATGTAGTACAAATTACTTTAAATAAAAATAACTGTTTTCAGGCTTATAAAAGGTTTTTATGATCAATTATGTAAAAGAACATTTTATAATTTCATTATTAATCATTAAAAGAAATTCAAGTTTGAATGTTATGTTTGAAGAGTTTCTGAAAAAGTGAAATACTAAATTGTGTAAATAATGTAATACAATACAATAAAAACAATCATCAAATCTTAATGATAAAAACCAAAATTATATTAATAATAAATAAGAAAAGTTTAAAATAGAGATGTAGTAAAATATTTCAAAATTATTTATAATTTTGCAATTAATGATTTTAAAGAAAATAAATGATTTGGTCAACTTTATTTAAAAAAAGTAAAAACAAAAAATATAAAAAAAAAAAAAATACAGGAATTAAAAAGTGTTTTATTTTAATCAAAACCCTTCAGAATACGAAGCATCCTGGTGTCGTTTAGTCGTTTTAACACATTCATATAAAATAAGGGGAAATAATGGTCGAGTTCGGTGCAGTTCACTCTGCTCAGACGAGCCGTCTGGGGTTCACACCGCCCTGATAGAGAGACTGAGAAACGGGGAGACAGAGAGTGAGAGAGAGAGAATGAGACAGAAAAAAGAGAGAGTAATCATATTTGAAAATGATTACCACAGCAGAGAGATTGTAATCAGAGTCTCGGTGTCTGAGCGTGTTTTGGAAAAATGGAAGGCGCCCTCCATAACTACGTTAATAAAACCGCTGACATGGCATTCAGAGAAAGAGGAGAGAGAGAGAGAGAGAGAGAGAGAGAGAGAGAGAGAGAGAGCTTGTTTTCCCATGGTGGCGGCTGCGAGGCCACGCTGCAACTCCTGTGACCTTCACACCGCCAGGAAGACGGGTTCTGATGACGGATTGTTTATCAGAGCGGAGAGAAATAAAACATTCCAGCACAATGTGAGTGAAGAGGAAAAAACTTCACCACATCAAGAAAGTGTTCAGAGATAAATAATAATAATAAAAAACAATGTAATGAATCATGGGGGTTTGTTTTGTCTGGTGCGAGTCGTTTCCTAACAGTTAGTTTAGAGCTTGATGTGTTTGGGGTTTTTTTTTCTCGCCCTGACAGACAGACATCGGCCCCGCCGCCGCCCCTCGGCTCTGATAGGATATCAATCGGAACGTGTGAGCCGGTCGATCTGTACGAGACGGAGACAACGGTCAGCCAAGGTCTGAGCTCAGAGCTTCTGCACGACTGGCTCTGAAAATAGAATATCAAATCCACTTCGGGGCATATTGGAAATTTTGCAGACGATTCGGTCTCTCTCTCTCTCTCTCTGTCTGCCTTTTTCTCTTTCTGCCTGTCTCAATCTGTCTTTCTCTCTGTCTCTTTATCTGTTTGTCTCTCTCACTCTCTCTCTGTCTGCCTTTCTCTCTTTCTGCCTGTCTTATTCTGTCTTTCTCTCTGTCTCTTTATCTGTCTGTCTCCCTCACTCTTTTTGCCCATTTCATTCTGTCTGTCTCCTGCTGTCTGCCTCCGTCTCTCTCTCTGTCTCTCACCAGCCCTGTTTTTGATGTACTCAGGATGAAAGGATTTTTTTTTGCTACGGATTCCACACACATTACTCAGGCCTTGGTTTAATAATCCTCACCACTTTGAGTCCCCCCCCCAAAGATTCAGGGAAGCATAGAAACCCATATGTGGTGTCTGACAGCGAGTTTTATCCACGTACTTATTGGTGTAAAACGGCATTTATTTGTCGTATCTTGTTACAGGACGGCACTAGAGCGAGAAAGAAATGTGGAATTTTACAGCGACTGTCGTTTTAGTCTGTAATTTCATAAGCGCTCAGTTCCCACGTTAGCCTCGTGTTCCGATCGCCTGCTCTGGTATACGCTTCGTTACTTCTCGTACTTTGGCTCGCTCAACAAAGGAACACGTTCTAGCGTTCCGCCCTTAATAACCGGCGAGATCGAGACTTCCATGGAACGGCGGAGGAATAAAGCGCACTTCAATCGAACGCCGGCTTGTTAGACGCCACAAAATAAAACCGGCCCATGTTGCTTTGGTATGCGAAGGCCGTTATTCTGTACGCATGCCGAACATTTAGGATTAAAAAGGTCAGATATTTCGATTCGTCAGATTTGTTCAGACTAACAACCCTTTTTAAGTTTTATATCGCTTCATTTGAATCAGATGTACGCCATTAGAGAAGAAGTTCAGACTTTCAGAAGAAACTCATTTAAGCCAGAAAAAAAAAATAATAATAAAAAAACACTGACAGCCTGCAGTTGTACAGGTTTGATGGAGAGAAAAGAGCTGATGCTGCAAAAAGATTAACATCATCCTAAACCTGAAAAAAAGCGAAAGAAAAGAGAGAGAGACAGGATGGAAAAGAGAATTTGGAATAGACAAAGCGAGAGAGAAAATAGGAAGAAAGGAATTGAGAGAGAGAGAGAGAGAGAGAAAAATGGAGAAAGAGAATGATACAGAAATAGGTGAATGGAGAAGAAAGGAAAATAGGTTAATAGAAAAAAAAATGAATAGAGGATAGATTTAAAGATAGAGGAAGAGAGAAAAAAGAAGGATATTTAAAGTTTTATCAGACATGGTTTAAAATGTCTGGGGGGGGGGTGATGGTAGTCGGGGGTATGATGATAGTTGAGGGTGTGACAGTCGGAAGGGGTGATGATCATTATCACTATCATTAACACAATTTTCATTAGTAGTGGTGGGGGTGTGATAAAAGATGGTGCGGGTATTGATAGTCAGTGTGGTTATGTTAGTTGGGGGACGTGATGCTTGATGGCGTGGATACTTTTCAAGCTGCATCAGGTGGAATAAATTTACATAAATCTTTTATTACTGCGACACTAAAGAATCAAAAGGTTTCGATAATCAAAGCTTGAGGCGATTCATTTTCTCTAGGCTCAGTATTTACAGACGAAGACTGGCGCACTTATGAAAACCATAAACAAAGTATGTGCTTTAATCGCAAGCAACAACACATTTTCTTTGGAGAATGTAGATTAGAAGGAGTGCGCTGGTTTTCCTGAACAAGATTCGCTCGCTCACATTTTCCACATAAAACGCTGTTCGTCATCGCAAAAAAACAAAAAAAAAGCCCACGTCCTGAAGGCTTTTAGCTTGAGAGGCTGACGTGATGCCGATCCGCTTCTCTGTGAAGCAACGAGTGGCGATAAATCAGCTCACGGAGAGCGCGGTAACCCTCTGCTTTAGGAGCTAATACGCGGTAATGAAGAGAAACGGCATGGCACGGCGTGTACCTGGGGGATGCAGGGTGGGATAATGCAGATGACTCAATGGCAAGTGAGGAAACTCTGAGCGAGCAAGAGCTCTGAACGAGAGCTTCCAGAGAAGAAGGTTCCCCTTCATCTGAGTCATCACACGGATCAGGATGACCCAGATTTTCACATCAAGGCAAGGAGCAGTAAATGTAAGCTCCTGAGATCAACAAATACCAGCGCAGAGAAACGAGGAAGTGCATCATGGCCTTCTAAAATCTCTCACGTGTGAGACAATGAAAGGATCTTTTGGATTAATGTCTGAACACAGCGCAATTACAGTTAGATATTTTAAACTCAAAGGAAATCCCCAAAGTGGAAACTTCCTCAATAAATGTCAAATAAATTGTAAAAAGTTCTGGAAAAAAAGCTCTACACATCAAGTAAAACGGTTGCGTACACATTTAAACGTCCTCTAAATGGCATCAATCTGATTTCTACATTTTATACACATAAATAGCGGAGCTTTATCATGATTGCGGTGTCGGCAGGAAGTCAGCAAATCGCTAGCTAATGTTTTGCCGATGATACGATGTGACCCAGGCCCTGGCTAACAGCTTAAATATCTTGAGAGCTTTGCGTCACACCACGTTACTCTTTGTCACTACAATGCACTTGAATTTATTGGACATCTGACCGGAGGTTGTGTGGAATTGTTTTGAAGCATAGTAAACTTTTTTGTAACAAACTTCCAGGAATAAGCTTTTGGCCCTCTTCTGCATACATGAGCTCACGTGTTCTTATGATGGGCTGCTAATTATGATCTACAGAGAGACAGAAAAATCCCCCCCCCCAAGAACTAAACCAAATGAGTTGCTTAAAAAAATGTTTTAATCTTGCTTTAACAACATTTCAGGAAACATCATCAAACATCTCAGATTCTAACCATTCCCTCTACTATAGTCTTTACTGGTCGCAGCGCTCAGTGGAAATTACGCATAAATTACATACATATATATACACAATTAACAGGTTGAGTGATGGCTGTCACCATCTAAACTTTCTAGAAGTATTTAGATTTGTTCCAGTACAAAGACAGGCATGTGGTTTAAATCAAATAAAACATAAACAAGCTAAATTTAACAAATAAAATAATAATCTGTAACAAAAGTACAAATTGCGTGAAATCTATAATAAAAAAAATAAAATAAAAAAAAGGCAGCTAAATCATCCAGGAGGCATTAAAGAGTTTTTAAGCAGTACAAACAACTGGACAGATGCTACAAGTAAAAAAAGACAAAGAGGTTTCATCAGAGCTCGAGTAGGATTTCTTTTGGTTCGCAGAAAGACACTGTAATTAATGGCACAAGGAGCAGTTTGGATTGGGAAGGGCTTGGATTGGCACTGAAGTCTGAAGGGAGAGAATTAGATGAGGGAAGAGATTAGATAAATGGCACTCTACCTAAACAAGAGGCACTACTGAGGGGTTGGGGATAAAATAGGAGCGCTTTACATTCAGAGGCAACAGTAAAGCAATTCTTTTTTTACTGAAATCTAATGAGCTGTAATAAAAAAATGCGAAGGCAAATTCGTGGACGTATCGTGACCTCGCGATTAGTAAAGTTCTACCGGACAGCAAGGTCCAGAAATTTCCAAACTTTAGTCCTGTAGTGTTTTTTTTTTCCATTCATTATAGAAGGCTTTGAACAATCTCGAACAAACAAAAGAGTCTAGTGTTCAGTGACTCGGATTAGCAGAATTCCTGCTTTTTTATGTCTGCAACTTCCCACCGGAATATTGTCGTCCCTCGTTTATCCTGGTAGCTACGTGCCAAAATCGACTGCGAAAGACGGATTTCCGGGACCCCCCCAATTTCTTTTTATTGTTTAAGCCATAAATCTTCCTCCCACACTCTTTAAACACACACGGAAAACATTTGCAAGATTATAGCAAGATGAATTTTGTGTACATTTGTAGGAATATCACATTTATAGTGAGCACTCTAGTACAGTACTATACTGTAGCGTAGCCTGTGCATAGTGTAGTTTCTCTGCTTGTTTATTGGTTGAAGTGAAGAGGGAAAGTTAAAGGTACATGTCACTGCATTCTTTATTTTCATTGGCTGAATCTGGTTGATGTATGTCTTCAACTCCGCCCTTTTTTTATTATCACGTTACAACCAATAGATACCCGGACACCTACAATTTCTTGTAGCGCTACTCGTTTCTTATGATGAACTGCGAGAACATTCGCGGAACAAAATCGTTATGTGCCAAATTAAAAAATCACGGTAAAGTGGAACCGCGAGATTCGAACCACGATAACTCGAGGGACGACTGTACTCCTGTTCCGATTATAACCCAAACAAATTCATCTTTTTGACATATGAAACAATTATTTGTTACGTATGTGTGTCAAACTCCCCTGAAATGATGCTGCATATAAACCACACCCCCTTCACCTTATCTCGCATGCTCACAGGTAAATTCAGAGCATGTAAAGTGAAATCAAATCTATCAATTTTTGTAAAAATTCACAGAAAATTACAAAACTATATCGTTAATATACGGTAGATATTTTTTAGCACTTATTATTAGATTTTGCCAAATATGTCAGCAATTTTAGCCAAACTACAAAAAAATAAACAGATACTATTTTTCTTTTCTGAGAAAGACCTAGGCCTACAACGTAATCTAACAATATACAAATAAATTGTGGGCATTTTGAACATGATCAAAGGATCAAAGTGTCATCCAAGTGGATTTTTGACCACTGATTTTTACAAGGAGTGTTTAGAAAAGAAGAAAAAAAAAAAGAAGTTATGTTTCTGCAATATTAATACACAATACATTAATCCCCTTAAACCCGGAATCCCGGGAAAACCACCCCCATTGCTTAATTCCATTTACTGGATTAAATGGAATGTCAAGACATTGCTCTGAAAACCCAAACAGAACCGTACAATACTGCGATCACGATGTGTAACTGGCACTTCACCGCTCTGGTGATTAATCACTAGCACAAAGAGACACGTCTCCGACAGACACAACACTTCTATTTTGATATGCTGTGGTTATAGAAAACAGTTTAACTACAGAATACAGCAGGGAATAACGCATCGATAAGCCTCCTCCTGAATGACGCATGATTTCTATGATAACACCAGAGAGAGAGACGTGCAGAGGAATTCCGGAAATCTTGGAATTTTTGTTCTCAGGTTTTTGGAATAAAGTGGTCATTTCACAGCAGTATTATTTAAGACTGCTTTATAGTTTCATAAGTCACTGTAGTTTGGTTTAAAAAAAACAACAACACACAAATCACATACTTTAAGGCTTTAAAAGTACAAACGTTCATCTCTCTTTCTCACACACACACACACACACACTAAATAGAACAATCTACATATTAAGAAAAAAAACTCTCCAGTCTCTCTACATACCTAGAAAAGTGTTTAACTGTATCAGTCACGTAGCGATGTGCAACTATGTGTGTTTTCCACAGGACAAAGAATCGTGCTTATGGATGAGGCCAATCAGCAGTCGAGGAAGTTCTGAAACTAAAACTAAGAACCTAGTAAATATATCATACCTCAAATTTGATATGATATAAACCCCACTTGTGTAAATCCATATTCCTTTCAGTCTGCTGTGTTGGGCTTCAATGTAACACACACACATGCCCATATTGAGGAGGAGCTTTGTACTGTACTGTCTGGAGTGAAGGATGCTGAGATTAGGAGAACATTTCAGGCTCATATCCTGCCCATATCCTGGTCCTTCTCCTCTAGCAGGTTGATAAGTTGGCTGAAGCTCTCCTTCACGTTGTCCATGTTGTCCACTGTGCTTCCCTCGAGCAACCAGCTCTTCCCCCGTGCCAAAGGTTCCAACTCAAAGTATTTCTTTATCTGTTTGGATAGATGATAGGAGGCAGTTAGTATCCTCAGTTTTATATCGAACTGCCTGAAAAAGCATCACAAATAAAGAACACAGCAGTAAGGTAAATACCAAACTACCTCACCCAAAAAAAATAAAAAATGAGGTGGTCTGCCACCAAAGGTGTTTAAACTGTTTAGACGTCTAGATGTAAATATCAGAAAACAGCTGAAATTTAAATCTATTGTCTCATTCTTACTCTCAAACCCAAATGTGTTCACTGTATAGCAAAACTGTAAGAACAGACTTAATGTTGTAATTTACTGTAAGTAAATATTTCCAAATTTACAACCAAGTATAAGTGTGAATGAGGAGAACATCTCCACCACCAAACCCAGCACTTCATGACTCAAGTCTTGACCTTGTTACCTTTCCCCTTTTTGGATCAACTCCAAGATCTCTGATATAATCAGTTCGCCTGGTGGTCACAGTCATAATTCCATTCAAAATCCTATAAACATCAAGCCGCACTTTTTTTTTCAGAACCTCTGACAAATTGTACATAGCCAAAATAATAGGCCTGAAATATAAGTGTTCAAGTAGCACCTCTGTGTGACAAACAAGAAGAGATTCTGTCTCTGCTTCAGTAAAACCATGAAGATCCAAGAGAAAAGGAAAAATTAACAAACTCATACCAAATTAAAAAACTATTTATTATAATTATTATATTAATTATATTAATTTGTTAAATTACATTAAGTTGTATATAAAGCAATGAGGATTTAAAGTTTTTCTCCAGTTTCAGCACTTTGTAACAGTCAACGTTAAAGATATTAAAATAAATGTAAATATGCTGTTATAGGAACTGTATGGAGGTAACAGTAATACCACTTTATCACGTTTATTTGATTTATTTATTTTTACTTTTGCATACGTGCAAACAGTAAGCTTTATTTATTTGGATTGTGCAATCGGAATAAATTTAGAAAGCCAAAAATACTTGCACAGAACAGCTTGCGTGTCCTTTCAGGACAACAGCAGTTGCAAAAAGTCTTTTCTTTAATACCTTAATCCTACGAAAGTACAAATGTTTCCAGTACAAGGCATTCAGCCACAAAGACATTTCAATACACCAGCAAAAGTAGAAAGAGATCTCCGAACACTCAAGCACAAGTCGGTCTACTGGGAAACCCGAGAGAGCTGGACAGAAAGCATGAGAGCGATCATAAGAGGAGAGAAAGTTTATGAATAGCGATTTGTTGAATCAATTGTCATTAACTGCTTTGGCAATAGTGCTCAAAGTCAGTCACAGAACAAAACCACTAGAGAGGTGATAAAGGAGGAAAAGAACATGACTGCAGAAACACTGACCCTCTCGCCAAATTTGAGGTAATTCACAGTGGATCTATTAACAAAACTGCAGTATTAAGTATTCCCTGGGATGCAATATTCTGACATGAAAGCTTATAGCAGGTCGAAAGTTGAAGGACAACAAACCAGCCCAAGAATCCTTGCCTTATTCAAGAAATAACAGCAAATCCACATCTCACGTTCTATCTACCATTTGAGTCACACCCATCCACAGCAATACGCAGTCGAAAGCTTGTCAAATATCATTTAACGTAAAAGTGTAGGGTCACTCCCAAATTCCAGGATGACACAGAGGACAGAACCTATTTTTCAGTTGCCAAGTACAATGGAACCCTGGGACACGCCTGGACAATCGGCAACACGTCAATCCCATAATGAACTGGTCAACGTATTATTAATGTAAGGATTCTAACAGTGTGTTCTACCAGAGGTCTGGTCACTTTGCATGGACATCTAACAACCACCACCACCACCACAAGGGTAAGTGTGGGAAAGTGCCTCAGACAGACTGCCATGGACGCAGTGTAATGCCAGGCCATTGGGCACAATCACTAGGAGTGATGCAACAAGCTGTAGGCCACACAGTGTGCATGTATTGAGCAACAGTTGGTGATCATCTGCATATAATAATAGCAGAGTTTATCAGAATAATTAAGAACAAGAAGTTAGGGTTCTGGCCTTTTAAATACAGAATGTTGTTGATGTTTTTGCAGAACATCTGTGGCACAACACAACACAATTGGCCTGCTTGGAAATCACTTGCGCCAAGGCTGCGAAGCCAACGAAAGTTTTAATAAATAAAATAAAATTTAATAAAATTGTAAGCCATCTGCAAGGCAGCAGCAGGCAGTTAAACAAAGACGTCCAATTTTTAACCAACAACCCTGAGTTTCTGCTTCAAAACTAATAACCTTCATGCCATTTGACCTCAGTGATGTGACCTCAGTTAATGGTGTAACCAAGTTGATATTTCAGTAATATAATAAACATCTTTCATGCTTTTGCAGTAAGTTTGTGTTTATATTTGTGGACTCCTTTCAAAGCGTTCCAATCCATCCATGTTTTTTTTTTTTTTAAAAGAGAACAAACTGCATGCCAAGGCACCGGATATAGACAAGGCCGAAAGACCAGGCTGATGGAGAAACACACTACTTGCGTGCTTTGGCTGCAATTCTGGAAGTGGGCCTGTCATCTCCTTGCCTGGTTGGTGCAGTTCCAAACCCTCTCCCCTGCGTACGAAGGGGGCCTAGCAAGCATACACTTCTTTACCCTGGCCGGCCTCCCATGCCCTCGGCTCAGTCAAACTCCCTGACACGGTACACAAGCATCACGTCAGCGTTGCTTTCTCATAAACACCCCATCTGCGCTGACAGGCAATGGACAAACAAGGTCCAAAAGGGAGAGACAGAGAAAGCGAAAGAGAGAGACAGCCCTTTAGGGGAGGAAAAAAAAAATAATCAAACAAAACATCCTTTGAGGAAAAGTGCCCCTATCATGCCAAGAATGTTGATTAAGATTTCCCTGTGAGAGATTTCATTGCTACAAATGGACACAACCCTGAAAAGACTTGGAAAGGACAAGCGGTTTTGTCTATTGTCTAAGTGCTACACATTTAAGTCTTGAAAAACTGAATTGCAACAAAGAAACGAGAGGAAAAGAAGCTGATGCGATGTCGGAATGTCGAGCCTGTCCAACGATGAAGCAGTGAAACGTCAGCTTGTCGTCACCACCTTGATAATAAACTGTCCGGAGACAGCCAGGGTAAAAGAGGGCATGGAGGCTGGCAACGATTCTCATCACGTATCAAAAATAAGGCCTAATACGTGCAGCTTAATGTCTCAGGAATGGACTCAAGGTCTTGCAGAAATAGGCTTTGACGCAAACTGGTGCACGAGCCAAAAATTGCACTGCATTTTACATGAGCGTGGATCAAACTGTCAGAGAAATGGCAGCTTTAGAGTTAGTCCAGGTCAATGTTAATAAGACTTAGGAGAACAAAAAATCAGTACCATTTATTAATTTATTTGTTACTTAAATGCTTTGGACAGTGATTAATTTTTAAAGCATGGATTTTCTACTTACCCAAGAGAAAGGATGTTACAAGTTCAAGCCAGCCATTTTGTTTCCAGCAAGTTAAATAAGTGGAGTCTATTGCAAAATGTGATGAGGCAGCATTTTCTACTTTTGTCCTTCAAGAATGGCATGTAACCAATTGGTATTTCACTCTGCTCAATTCCACAGCGAAACAGTATCAAATTCAGACAACACAGTGGAACTTAAGACAGCCAGGACGCATCAATACTACTTACGAATAATGCTAACCTGGCTAAAAAAATGTCTGCAGCAAAATTCAAGTGAATTTCATATTGCTGAAATGAACATTTCAACTGGAACATCTAGATCTCTGGTAAACTTTGGAATAATCACTGGCTGTGTTACATGCAAAACAAATGCTCGGGTAGCAACCTGAAAATCACCACAGTTTTTTGTAATTGTGGCATTAAGGAGAGACTGTGGTGTTTAATATTTCAAGCGTCATGTTGTTCAATTTAGAATGTGCTCTTGGTAGAACAATAACCCAATTTAAAAATTACATCTTAAATAAATAATAAAATGAAGTGAGCAGGAAAACTGGTGTTTTAGAGATGCATTATTTGGAATTATAGACATAAATATGCTAATAAATTTGAAGGTTGTTGTGGATATGAAGTTGGTAAAAAAAAAAAAAAAAAAAAGTTCTCCTTTCTGGTCATTGAGGATGAAAAGCAGAGGAGTTTGGGCAAATCAAAATTTGGAAAATCAGACCTACGATGTTTGTATTATCAGTGTACCAGGATGATATAAGTTTGACGGTTACAGCTCTGGGTTACCAGGGGTTCAAGCCTCACCACTGCCAAGCAGCTACTGTGTGGGCCATTAAACCAGGTCCTTAACTCTGCAGAAGCACCGTGTTTTTGCTGAGCCTGCACTCTGGCTTCAACTTCCTACCAAGATAGGCACGTGTGCAACCTACTTTTAATGTAAAATTCTTATGAATGGGAAAAATCTGACTTACTTGTCACCCACCAGACAAGCAAAAGAACCAAAAGGCTGCCAATGTTTTAGTTAGTTAGTTAGTTAGTTAGTTAGTTAGTTAGTTAGTTAGTTAGTCAAGTGCGCTGCAGTATTACACTTCAACATACTCAACAGAATAACCTACTGTTCTTACATCACAGGTAAAAGGTATTATTTAAGTCGTGCTAGCATCTTTATTTCCTATTGGTACAAGCGGTGGATAGTGAATTGCCCACCAATGCCTCAAGGTTACAATACTGAGTAAAGAAATCTTACAGAATATAAAAAATGCACTCTTGTTAGCTTCGAGCAAATCAACCATTATTTCTATGACCAGTCTCGGGTTGTGATTTGAGAGCTTTCCCCAGTACCTGGAACTCATCAAGTCACTTGAGTAAAAACTCAAGAATTTGGGTCATGCTTAATCATAATGCCAAATACTTTTAGAAGATCCATTCTATTATACATAAGGAACAGGTAACCTACTCCATATGCAAAAAACACAAATGCCAAACAAATGTGTCCCTGAGTGCTGACAGGTGATCCCCTGCCAAGCTCACACATACATGCAATACTCTCGATACGATCAAAAGATTAATCTAAAATCCACCTGGCAAGTGTCGCAAACACAGACATCCCACCCACACGATGAGTATTCTGCCTTTCATATTCCTGCTCCTGCAAGATGTAATGAAATTATAGCTCATGACTGATTTGGCTCGTTATCTCACAAACACACACACTGAGCAACAGCCGAAATATTCAATTTCCCCATTTCATTCTCCAAGCCATGTGCATGGTGTATTCCTGGGTTTTGTTTTAAAGGATAATTAATGTCAGGAACTGCAATTTGGACGGCCTTGACATTCCAGTCAATTACCTTTCGCTAAACCAATGGTTTCCTAAACAGAAACACCCAGAGGACTTCCACATATTTGTGCTGTTACATTTGTTTGCTCTCCACACCTGAATCAGGTAATTAAGTGCTAAATATTTTGGCGCAGCTGATTTGGGAACTAGACTGGATCAAACATTTGGACTGGCCGAAGAGCCCTAAGGACTGGGCCGGGAAATTCGCCGAGCTAGATCCGTTCATCAGCTAATCATGAGCTAACGGCCAAGTCCTCCACGAGTTCTGCTCTACATTATTGGTACTGTTCTGTTCTAAACCACTACCACAAAACCACATGAATAGTTTGAAGACAGATTGAGTCTTATAGCTGAACAAGTCTAGGGAGGCATCGATAATGCTAAGATCTATGAGCATAATGAGCAGCTGATACTATGTGAGGTAATGCTAACATACACTATCATGATATTCAGGAAATGACCGTAACCTGGATGTAGTTCATGATTAATAATTGAAATCAAAGCAAACAGACTGCGAACTACCATAATTTTCCCACAATGCAATTAACCGGATAAAACGTCATAAACATAATCCTCAGCACGGAGCGTTCTTCACTAGCAGCAATAAACACGGCAGCAAACTTCGGCGAAGCTGGGGAAAATTTTCTATTTCTAGGGATTTTGCCACGATAAAAACATACTTTATGCCAAAACAAAACCACTATGCTGGCAATCAAGAGCCGCTAAGTAGTTTGTGGTTAGGCTAGTTGTATTCCTGCGGTTTTAGTGCGTGTTAAGACTCGTTTTAAAGAAAACCACAGATCTGTCCACAGCCGCTCAAATCCTAGAGTTCTTCATTTACATACACGGAACAATATTTCATGAAGAGCTGCAAAAAGGTCCACTGCTGGGAAATTCTCAGAAGAGCAACATTCCTGATGAAGTAACTCATGAGCTGGAGTTTTGGCCAAAACCATGTTCATGTTTCAAAATGAAAATGTGCTAGCCAAGCAGAGTGACTATATGCTTTCTTATACATGTCCCGTCCATGGAACTGTTGCTTAACCACTGGCATAGGAGCATCTCGATCTGCATTGGGACATTTAAGACACTGATCTAAGACTGTCGAGAAGTCGGAGAACTTATGCTCTACATTTTTTTAAGCTCCCTGCAGGACGCAACAGTTGAAACTCTAGTTCTAAAGGCTCAATCGTGTTTTTTAAGACAATACTTCCTGCGGCTAAACCCATTTAGAATCTACCCACATGGAAATCATGGAGAAATGCGTATTCAATTTTGCAAAAGCAAAAATAAGATGTGAAAGTGGAGCGTTAAATTTCCCTGATGGTTTCTTTAGTGCAATCAATGACCTGGAATATGACCAGGAATGACCAGGAATATAATCAATACAAAATCAATAGGATTGTAAGCGATGTATCAGCACCTAATAACCCAAACCGTCTTTACAAATGTCTTCAATTCAGGCAATTAAAGCTGTAGAATTAAGCACTTGTAGGTGTGCTGTTATACGAGAAAACAATCAATGATGAGTGGTGTGATAAATCCAACATCAAGTGTATCTACTGTTCAAATACAGCAGAAAGAAATGATTTTCCTTTTCTGAAGTGTTTTATTCCTTTTATACCCCAGCAATTTATCATGGAGACGGATGATCTTCTGTGGTGACCCCTAACGGGAGCAGCTGAAAGATGGATGATACTGCAACTACATTTATTTTTAAAGGATGTCATAAGAACATCTATTAAACCAGTTACTTCCTCTTATTACTTCTTATAAACAGTTGATTACGTGCCAGAATAATATTGTTCTCTCTTGAATTTAAAAGAGAAAACAATCCTTTTATGGTACCGAGAACCCACAACACGGTTCAATGCAAAGTTTTGACATCGGAGACTCCTTCCAGAAATCTTAAATATCTCCAAACTAAAATCTCATACGAAAAAAAAAAAGGTGTTTCTCTGGTAAATGATTTTTTTTTATTTATAGACTACAAATCCCATTCTCTGTCACCATGGAAACGCCAAGATATTATAAATGAGTGCATTATTATAAACCTGTAAGAAGTCAGATTTCACACCTAAAAGTCATCAATCAGTGGTGTTTAAAAAAAATAAAAATAAAAAAAAACACCTAAACATCAATCCTTTCAAATGCTTCAACATCCTGTATGACTTACCAGTGCAGTCAACAAGAAAAAAATTTGAGATTTTTCATAGCCAAGAAATTGTTAACAGTTTTGAAAAACACAGTTAGGATAGAATCCAGGCGAACGAAAGGTCAGAGATAACGAAAACCAGATCCAGAAAGACTTTTATTCAAGTCAGCTTGATTTCCTGCTTTCTGTGCAATATAGCTTGGCTTGTTCGGCCGGCGGAGTATCGGATTTACATGTGGACTGGCTTTCAATTAATAAAAACAGTCATGTTGCAAAACAACATGAAAACGCTTTCCTGTTGTACGTTCTGTAAAAGACGACGTGAAAACGGCGAGAACGATGCTAGCCGGAGGTAATGGTTAAGAACATGTGGAAAAGAAGGGGATTCAGTTATAAATATGAATCACATAAATCACTACAGGAAAGAAATAAACCTCTTCAGGATGATCAGGCTCATCTGACTTATCAAGGGTCATCATCAAGATTACCTGCAACTTTCTAGCTCTTTGATGACGGAGAAAAAAACCTGAAGCGTTCACCAGGCAGCGATAAGTAATACCAGCATGATGCGTGATCGTGTGCTGTTACATAACAAAGTGTTTGACTTACAGTTATGTCTGGAGCCTTCATAACTCATTCAGACAGTTATTCAAAGCCCTCGTCCCAGAACATTAAAAACACATTATGGGGAACGTCGGCTGGATTTTCACATACCATTTCATATACTTAACAGATCCTTGAAACACGTGCTTCACATAACACTCCTACGCGATACAGCCGTGGGCTCAAAAACGTTCAACTTTTAATCTCGATATACACGACCGGAAGCTGGTGGCATTTGTTAGCATGATCTGGTTCCGGACTCCAGTTGGCTCCTACAGGTTTGGCTTTTTTTTTGTAGAAAATTCTTAAAACTCTGACCCAGGTTTCCATCCATTTCTTAAGCTCACAAATATATAACCTTTTCAGCCACGTAGACAGACGCGTCCAAACTCCTGCTGCTCAGACGTGCTCTCTAGACATGCAAATTAAATGAGTCTAATTGAGCAGAGTAATAGTTGCCCACAAAGGCAGTGATGCATTTAAAGACACTGTAAAGTCTCAGATGGGAAATGCAATCCAGTTGTTCAGATGGTGTCTGGAGGAAACGGTTACAGTCATTCATCTGGAAAACACTTGACTTTAAGACGTTAATGAAAATGACAGGTAACAGCGTAGATTTCGTCCAACCTCGGGTTTTAACTTCTTCTGCTTATAGACAGACAGCATGTAGAGCTGTTCATGGTCTGAAAAGTGACCAGGAACAAGACAGAGCACTGGATTTGGGCACATAGTGGTGGTGGTGGGGGGGAAACAGGATGTTGAGTGGCTTCAGTTCATCCCAAAGTTCTTCAGTGGGATTGAGAAGGTCAGGGATTTGTGTACGATGTTCAAATTCAAGTTCATACTCCTACTTTCACACTAACAACCATGTCTTCATGGAGCCTTGTTCACATGTTTGTCTTGCTGGAACAGTGTTCGAAGTCTTACAGCAAACAAAACTATACTTTACATCATATAGTGATACATTAAGTCATACAGTGTATATTATTGGGAGCATCTTTGGTGGCAGGTCGTTAGATTCATGTTTACAATAATCATTAGAGATGTTTTTAATTCAGAAGATAAAGAAATCTAAATGGATCTTAGATAATAATACACTCCCTTTAAGGCCCAGTGCCTTAAGGGGAGTGTCTGAGCTGAATCGCCAGTTTCTATGATGCCGTTTCTACAGGACACGCCTTCACAGCCCATAAAAGTATGCAAGATAAAGAGAAAGTGGGCGGGATTTTCAATATGTGTTGGTTAATATTGGAGATCAAAACAACTCCGCAAATTGCTCTGGGTTCGAAACATGTGCTGTTTTATTGGGGGCATATTTCATTAATTGACATTTATTAACAGCAGACTCTGACGTTTAACTGCGCAGCTCATGTGCAAAATGCACAAAGTTTGATACTGCTAGTAATGTGATATATTTTAAGTAAACATCACTAGTCAATGTGGCAGTGTAATAATATATAGAGATGCACTGGTCAAGACTAGTGCAAGTCCAGTTCAAAATAATGAAAGAAGAAACGTTATAATTTTCGGAAGTCGTTTCAGAAGTTTACGTGTTAAAATCTCGTAACCCATAAGAACCTTTTGCTGGAAGATTAAGGCATTTTGTACAGGATATTTACCAAACTGTTCTTTTTTGTGCTCAATCCAAAGCACATTTGTTCATACACAAGAACAATTTAGCATAGCGAATCAACGTGCTGGAGAATAAAGAGCTGTAAAGAGACTACTGGGGTGCTGCTGCCTCTTCTAGAGCTTTAAAAGTCTTGTTAATTGCATAACTTTTAAATAAGTAAAGGTTTTATTCAAATAATTAACTTTCCAGGAATTTAGTGCAAGTGCACTATTTCAGCATGGTGCAAATAAAGAACACAGAAATGTCAAATTTCATACATGTAGGCTGCAGTATTTCTGTGTTTCCATATTGGTTGGGAAAAATAAACCTTTGCGAGTAGAAACTTGTCTGCTTAGGGGGAATATCAAATAATAAATTTTTGCATATTTGAAAGCTACTCAAAACTGTTTTATTCACACAAAAGCCAAACAAGTGCTCACATTCTTTTTGATTGTTCACACCTCAAACATTTGGCTGGATAAGGTGGAAATTAGATATTTCAGAGAAAATCCAATGTTCCCAAAATTGACATAGGGGCTGCATGAGGTCAGATCTTTCATGTTTTTCTTTTTCTTTTTTTGTCTTTTCTGAATTCATAAAAAGTTTCCTGAGCATTTTTGCCTTCACCTTAA
The DNA here is from genome assembly GCA_024362625.1 of Silurus asotus. NCBI lineage: Eukaryota > Metazoa > Chordata > Actinopteri > Siluriformes > Siluridae > Silurus > Silurus asotus. The sequence continues at coordinate 1,788,978 of MU551652.1, forward strand.
ACGTTTTCTATAATTGTAATTAGGTGTGCTGTGAGTACGGTGTCTATGCGGGTGGTTCTGGGCACCACAGCCACAGCACACACAGAACCAATCCACATGGTTCGAGGGGTGACCTCTCTCACTCTGTGCAGAATGGCCGAGTCAGGCTGCCCGCCACGGGCGCACAATAGCGTCTGGGTCGGCTTGCTTTCTCTCTGGGCCAGACAGACAGTCCTGTCACAGTTCACCCTCCTTCACAACACAACATGGCCTTTGTCTGCATGTCTCAAACGCAGCTTTCACGACAGGCAAGAGAGAAGAATTCCAACTTCCTGAGAAACATTCTTCAATAGATGGCGCCTGATGGCAATGAGCAGTTTTCCAGGTTTTTCTCAGAATGCTTGCGCAATGTGAAATGCAATGTGGTCAACAAGTTATATAAAGTTACATAAAGGTCATTACATGGTGTAGTGGTTGTGAAAAAAAATCTAAATAAAAAAATGTACAAGAGATTGTGTTGCATTGTGTGGAGTAATGGATTTTTTTGGATATTCGAGAAAGAACATCTGTTGCTGTTTCTCTGACCTGGAGAAGGAGAAGAAAACGTAACTGAAAATGTAGATTCAGTCATAAATAATGATTGTGGTGTGGCTGTGATCATTTCACACTGTTACTTTGCATTGCTGGTTTGCTTGATGCTGCTGCGATTTGAACTTCAACCTTACAATCAACAGCCTAAAACCTAATCAAATGATCCACCATTTCAAGATGAATCCAAGGGATTAGTTCACTGCTGACAGCTACGCCCATGAACAGAATACAAACATGAAAACTGTCAAAAGTTGTAAAACAACAATCTACAGGCTCAGTAAAGACAGAGACACAGAGGAACACAGGTCAGTCCGTGCTCGATGGAGCCTCCTGCTCTGCGGCTTCATGGGTGCGTGTTGAGCATCTATCTCGATCACTCATAACTCTATTAAAGCCAGATGTTGTGGGTGCCCTGTCTACTTCCAGAGACATGGTAATTTTATTATTGCTCTAAATCACAGCCCAGTGCTATCGGTCACGGGAGAGCAAGGTCACAGGGTTGTGTGTGTGTGTGTGTGTGTGTGAGTAAAAGAGTGAAGCGGGGATCAGAATCCTTTTAAAAGATATCATGGTGCACACCATGAGCAGAAGCAGCAGCACCAACTTCCACTAGGAAAAGAAGGTGCAGGCGGTGACGATAAATTACCCCAGAGACTGAGAGTCCACAGTGTAGAGTTTCAGCTGCTGGGTCTTTAGTTACAAAGACGCCTTAGGCTTTCAACAACCTAAACATCAAAGATCCATTAATGGAGTCTTTCCGTTAGTATGAAAATGGCATTTAAATACATGCAAACTTAGAAGAGCTCCGCCCTTTTAAGCTAACTTAAGCTACCTAAAATCCAAATTACTTTGGATTTTATCTTACAGAATTAATTATTAATAAACTCCAACATTTTTTATTTAATGCAGATGATTGCTTTAGCATTAATCATTTAAGTAAAACAATGTAAACAAACATTAGAACCAGCCCAAAGTGGGACAATTAATCTGGTTTTCTTCGAGGCTTCAATTAAAATCAAGCAATATGCGTCATTTTGCAGCTGTCAATCTTTCCAGATACTGCGCAGCTCTTCTGCCATTTTTATTTTTTTATATGTATGCACTGTTGAGTGACAAACTGGAAGTTCTCTGATGCTTAAAATGTTGAATTGCTATGTGTGAAGGTTTACACGACAGTGTAAATGATATTGCTGCTGGTGTGGCATATGAACATGTGGTTGAAACAACACAGCAGCTCAGCAACCTCCGCTTTGAAGTTTCCAAATGAAACAGGAAATAACCCAGAGCGGTTATTTTGTACACTTAAAGAAACCTGAGAGAGTGAGCGTGAAAAGAAAAGAGACGGCATTGATCTTTTTCCCCCTCCATAGCAAATGTCATGAGAGATGGAAGAAAGGCTGCAGAGCCAGACAGACACTCAGACAGTGCAGAGTGAATGTGTGTGTGTGTGTGTGTGTGTGTGTGTGTGTGTGTGTGTCCTGCTGATCAGTCACTGGCCTTGGCACCCAGAGCAGGAAACCAATGCCAATGTCGGCTGAGCGGATTCCGAGCCCCCAGGGGAAAAAAACAAACGAGTCTGTTGTTTGGGTCGTCAGAGTGCAGTCTGACCACCAGCAATGAAGACGAAGGAGGAGACTCGGACTGAATTCACACGGCGGCTATCAGCAACTCTGTCTGCTCCATCTCCCTCTCCCTCTCACACACACACACACACACACACTCTCCTGTACTAATAAAGCCTTGCGTCCAAATTCATTTAGAAAAATGCATCAATCCAGGATTTGATTTCTAAAATAAACATTTAAAACAGTTTTCACCTTTCCATCCCTCAATCCATTCACATTTCTACATGTGCAGACAGCTATCTATCTTCTATTTATCTGTTTATCTACCCATCAATTCACAATACCCTTTATCTATTCAAATATCTGCAAATATCGATCAATTTATCATCCAATATCTTGCCCATAATCATCCACACACACATCAGTCAATCCATTCACATATCCATGTACCATCAAACTATCAAAACCATCCCTCCAACCATCTACCAAATTATGTAGACAGTAATTCTCTTCAATGTTGAAACAATACAAAAACACATTTGCAGTTCCACCATGAATATTAATAGACTAACCACAACCCTCAGTGGGCCTTTTGGAAATTAAAGCCGTCCCTTGGAGCACGCTCAAGCTGGGCCGTGGGTGATCTTTTCTCAAAGAGAAGCCATTAGAAGTTATTTTTCATGTGGTAGTTGAGGCCCAGAATGCGTCGCTCTATTCACTTTTAATGCAATCATTCCCTCATGAGGAATCCCTGATATCCCACATTGTTTGCACATGCTCATATCTTCACACTATCTCTGAAGACACTGATCGTCTGTGAAGAAGCATAACAACAAACCTTGGGAATGATCTCGAAATCACTGAGCAAAATAAACCATAAACCATTGTGAATATAATCTACTCTGATCAGCACAGTAACACTGAACATCTAAACAGTAAAGAAAGTCTCTTCATGTCAAATAAACAAAGATTTGTTTCTCTACATCAGTGATGGACAGAGTGGTCATGGCTGGATAGATCAATTGTATAAATAGGTATGTATTATGCATACAGAGAGAACATATAGACAGCTGGATTGATAGATAGGTGGATGGAATATGCGAGTAAAAACGACCTCAAACTCAAACAAATTTCTGACCAATCATAATTCAAAATTGAACAGTGCTGTGATATACAATGGGTTACATGTCATTTAAATAATACTAATATTTAGCTATATGTCAGGAGCAAAGTGTTTTTTTGGAAGTTGCAGTTTGTCCTTCATGTCTTCACCATTTCCAGAAACAGCAAACAAGAGACATTTTGTTTTGCTCAGCTATCTATGGCATTTAATCAGAGTCAAAATCATTTGCAAGACTGCACGTTACAGCATGCATTACAGCAAGATGATGGCATCACTGAAGCTCTGCTTTAAAACTTTCTGTCCTGCCAATGTTCTAGCATCGTAATATTGTTATTCTCGTAAAAAAAAAAAAAAACGCGGCAGGAAATAAAAAGCATAAAGCAGAAAATAAATCCAGTTCCACTCCATCACAATGCTTTGGATAAACAGTATTTCAACAATAAGGCCACTTTAAGATAAGGTCTTCCTGTGCTCAGCAGGTTCCTCTCTTCCAGCTGGAAAATAAACAATGCTCGTATTTAAACCATTTACAAGACAAATGTAAGGAATATAAAACTTGTGTTGCCTGACATGTTCCAATGACACATTTAGATCCATTTAGAGCTTCATGTCAGGGAGGAGTGTGTGTGAATGAAAATCAGCAATTCCCTCATCAGCCTCTTTTCCCTCCCTTTCTTTAAGTTAATAAAGAAATTTTCATGTTACCAAGAAGCTACAAAGAAAAAAAATCCTTTTACTAGATGAATAAATCTTGAATGCCAGATGAATGATGTTTTTTTGTATTTGTTCACGTAACGCCGTACGTGTCCCTTTTAAACTGCGTTAGAATGAGCGAATTAATCCACACCTTTTGAGCAATCGGATTCAAGAATTCAAATAAATGTGACATTTCTATCTTTGTACTTTCAGCTACAAAGTTTGGTCCGGGGCCAGGACCTTTCTGGATACAAGAGTTGCTGTCTCTGGACTTTTTCTATTCTCTCGTCCTCTCCTGACCTCCAGACAGCAATAAAAGATGATCATGTAAATTCAGCCTGTCCATAGTGAGCTTCAGCAGCCAGCCAGGCTCGCAGTAAAATGACCGCACACACACACACACGCACACGCGCGCACACACACACAGTCGGCTCACATACAGAGGATCCAGACTGCCTATGCCGACTAGCAATTTAGATAACTATATGCAAAATACAAGTCCAGGACAAAGTTTCAAAACAAAGGGCCCCACTCATTTCCTAGTGACATTTCCTTACATTTCCTAAAAATCCCTTTCCTTTTGAAGAAATCAGAGTCTCAAGACTGAAGACTGCTACACAAAAAGATAACACATTTTGTCTCACTGACACCACGATTACCAAATCTACACTTTACTTGTTATTATGTACTGACATTAAAATACTAAATGCATGTTTATGCCAGTTTTTAAAGTCAGTATGGTTCGGTGTTGATTCTTCTGAGATTTGCGATAGTCAAGTACAATCTCAAGTACAAGAGGTGTGAGGGTAGCAGGATTAAGATTTTAGATGCATGTTTTTTACGAAGAAGGACTTGGCAGCTGAAGCATCGAGGTATCTGCGATGCATTGGTCCTTCCACTTCCAGACTTTCCATCACACTTCTCCATCCCCAACCACAGATTCAATCAATTTGTGATCCCTGGACATTCCTAAACCAACAGTGAGATATATTTGAATTTAGTCAGGGGACATCCTTGTAAAGCGCCTTAACCACCTCATGCGGCTTTTCTAAATGTTCTCCCACACTGTCGAGTAATCCTGAGGGAGAATCTTATTTCTGATGGCTGTACTTGCCTTAATTCTTTCAGCCACCACCCACAGATTGTGGCCATATCTGAGGATAGGGATGTAGACTGAACAGTAAACACAGCTTTGTCTACAAACTGAGCTCCTGTTTCACCACCACAGATCGGTACTGACTGTAACACCATCGTCGCTGACCCGATTCGTTTATCAATTTAAAGTTCAACTTTTCCATCTGATCCTAAAATACTTTAACTCAAGGTGCACCCCCTCACATGGAGAAAATATCCCCAAGCTTTTCTGAAAGAAAGCCATGAATCCCATACATGTGGTTAATTTACATTTTAATGTATAAGGTGTGCCCAGGTCTGCTAATCAGCTACACTTATTTCTTAAATCTGCAGGGTACAAAATATTATTTTTAATAAGACATATTTCCAAAATGCCAACCAGAACCCTCTCATACCTTGTACATGAACACGTAAGTCCAATACAGTCATGAAATCTGGGAAAGAACTCGCCTGTGACTTTGTAGATTAGTAGTACACAATCTTTTACACATATTTCCTCATATACATGTGCTTCCAAGTCCTCATGAAACTAATGTAATGTAAAATAAAAAATGAAAACAATGTGTTTCCATTTCCACATGCACTCGGAAATATGGAGAAGTGGAGGAGATCCACTGACATCTCTCCCGTTCCTGACCTTACGTGCCTTGCACGTCCTAACTTTAGGTTAACTCATCAAAATAATGGCAAACAAAAAAAAAAGACGTCCAGTCCAGAAACTGTGGTCCTGCGGGTCCGACTCGGGCCAAACTCGTGCTAAAATTGCACGGCGGAATCAACCAGTATCAGATGGTCCCCAGGGCCAGACACACGATCCATCACTATCTACCATCTCTAAGTATCGAGTAGTGCTGGCTCACTGACCACAACCCCGAGCCATTTCTAATGTGGCCATGCAATGTGTGAGATCTCTTCATCTGATACCACACTACTCCCTGCTGAGAGAGAATCGCAAACATGAAATATTTGTGTGAGTTGGGGTTGAAGGGGTCTCCGGTGAGAAAAAAAAACTGAGGGGGGATTGTGTTTCAGGAATATGTTGCACAAATCTGCTAAAACAGCAAGTTGGATTCATTTTCCTGATGCCTGTTTTTAAGGAAGCAACACCCAGCCATAATAAATTCGAACCAATGCCACTGAGACCTGTCAATCAAACTCTGACCTCAAGGTTGTCAACTGAACATGATAACACTTATGGTGTGTTGATTAGGAAAGTATAAAACAAGGTTATGTATATTTCAAATTCAGAATACGATAAGACTCGTTTAAAATCAGTATCAAATGAACCATAACTTCTGAAGAGGAAGTTTCCACTGTGCAAAAAAGGTAAAAGTGGTGTTGCCTTAGTGATGGAGGAAAAATCTGTGTGCCCTCGAGTCTGAAGGGAAGAACGTGTTCGTGACAAAGTGCCACAGGTAAGAGGTATTTCCTCAGTTCCAGGAATTCAAATAAAGGAGGGATTATCAGATATGACCTCTGCACTCATTCGTTCAAGTAAAGCAAGTGTGGTATGAATATTGGTTGCAGTGATGCAGGGAAGGAAGTAGGACCTCTGTATCCTTGTCAACAACAAAAAAAAATAAAATAAAAATAAATAAAAAAAAGTGGCCTCACATGTTACAAAAGCATAGTTTCAGTGCAGTCCAGTGTTTCTGCAGGTTTCAAGTCAAATCTAAGACTTTTTAAGACCTTTATAAGACCATAAATGAAATGTAGGACCTGTATCACAACATCAATTGCGTGTGATGGCATATAGCAACAGCATGTGAACTGCTATAAAGCAGGTGTAGCATCTGTGTACTAAAGTGCAAAGAAAAGAGGAGAGGCCTTACAACTCCAAGTTAAGGACACATGGCTTCAGAGTCTCGAGAGAAGGTGATTTGACCTCTGCACCTGTCAGTCCATTAAAAAAAGATATGGTCTGTTCATCAGTCACAATTAAGGAGGCATCATTCAGTTCCAGTTTGGTTTATTACAACATTGTGTAATTCTGAAGGCTACACTGTGGCCTGTTGTAAATCAGAAAATCGTGCCGTTTAGTTCAACCCTGTGCTTAGGTTTGAACAGAAAAACGGGGCATCCGTATCTACAGTAGGGAGCAAGTAAAGAGGCAGCCAACTGCGAGGGCCTCACTCTGACATCCATGAGTGAACTGGGATGTGTTATTCTCCAAAGCCTGATATTTACTGCTCACTCAGGATCACTTCATGGCTAGTTAATTAGCGCTTGGTGTATTGGCTTGTATCCTGCAGCCCGCAGGCCAATTTCACCACCACCACAGAAAACAGATGTGCAGATGTGTGTAAGTGTGTTTTCTGTGTATATGTGTGTATGAGAGAAAGAAAGAAAGAGAGCAAGTATGTGTACATACTTACACTTCAACACTCCAACTTTCTGCTCCTCGACTCAGCTATGATTCAAACTACACACACATGCAGAAATAAACACACAAGGCCTGAATAATCCCAAAAAGGGAGCTAAAATATGCAACAGGAGAAAAATACCGCACATTCCAACTGCTCATTTGTATGAGACACAAGTTTCGAGTGTCATCGCATGCGTTTCGGATCCGCAATCGAACCTGAAATGTATTAGGACCGCTGCAGCTTGAACGTAGTGATACGAACACATAAATAAACTCTTACAGTAAAGAATGAAAATATGTGTTAATCATGCTCAAGCCGTAATTTCTCTAGGACAACGGCTCTTTGTTTTTTATCATAATGTTTAACAGCAAAAAAAAAAAAAAAGAAGGACTCATAGATGGAGTGGGGGAGTGATGGAGGGGAATCCCCCAGCCCTGTGAGACCTGTCAGTGTTTGCAAACAAGTTAATTCCTTAAAGACAGAGACACAGGGTGGGTAACCGAAGTGTTGGCTGATGTTACCATTTTAGAGCCTGTTAAAGGTGCATTCCAGAGAACATATGGAGCTTAGGAATGTCATGATCCCACACTCAAACGTAAAGCTCTGGATTGTTGGGAGTGGTAGATCGGTGGTTAAAATGTTCGAAAGTCATGAGTTCAAATCTCAGCTCCACCATGCTGCTGCTGCTGGACCCTTCAGCAAGGTGCCTAAACCATCAACTACTCAGGTAATTCGCTCTGGATAAAGGCTTCTGAACATTTTTTATCAGAGCACAGGGTCAAGTCATGCAGCACCTCAGGCTGGAGATGGTATGGTAATGTGTGTAAATGTTCTCTCTCTCTCTCTCTGTATCTGTGTATGCATTGAGTGTGATGTCATTCACACTAAATGGCCTCAAATATATATATATATATATATATAGACACAAAACCTGTGTGTGTGTACAACAGCCAGTGTCCATCATCTGTAAATCCTAACCATGCTAATGATTTGAAAGCTCTGTGTGTGTATGAGACAAAGATGCCATGTTCTGTATCTAGTTTTAGTCGATGTATGTATCTATGTTTGGTCTAAGCAGTGTGACACCCCGCATAGTGTCAGTCACCTCCTGTTTATCATGTATACTTCCTGAAACCCTGTGTGTTTTTGTGTGTGTGTGTGTGTGTGTGTGTGTGTGTGTACCTCGTGGACGGTACGTGCAGCCGGTTTGTCCTGCTGGTTGGCGAGGATGAGGAAGGGCAGGGTGCAGAGTTGTGGGTGCTGCAGGGCCGAATGCAGCTCCGTTCGCGCCATCTCCAGATCCTCATCAGATGAGGCGCTGTCTAACACGAACACAACGCCCTGAGAGCCCTGATAGTAACGACTCCAATACTTCTTAATGGAGTCAGCACCTAAGGAACACACACATACACACACACACCCCTATACATGAAATCTTTGTCACTTTTATACTAAATAAATATGACACAGTATATCCTTAAATACTAAGGACTACCTTGAATGATTCTTGGACCAGTTTAATCCAATCTAATGTGTGCAGGGTGACGTTTATTCTGACTGATGCAAACATGGAGGTTTAATCTTATCCTGTTATATATACGCTCTAATTAAATGGGTATAAAGATTGGTTTAAGAAGAAGCAGAGGAAAAATATGCATATTAAAATGACTTTTTAATATTGATTTCATGATATGCCTTTCATTTCATGATTCATTTAAACTATAGTATATACCTAATTTTTACTATATCTTTTTTATACTTTTTTCTTTTTTTTTTTTATTATTCATCCATTTTTACTGCTTTATTATGAAAATTATATAGTTATGTATTTACTCTATATTTAATGCTGTGACTGTCCTGGTAAAAAAAATATAATAATAATAAAAAAATAAAATAAATACATAAAAATAGAAAGTCAACATTCAGTGGCGTAGGTTAATTCTTCTTGAAGAGCCCAAAATTTGAGGAACCTGAGCTGCACTTTTCCCCTTAAATTAACCCAAATTGTATTGTATCTGATCCCCATTTATGAAAAGAAATAAAGCCTGAAAACATTTGTAACGCTAACAAGTTACACAGAGCATCTTGGTGGAAAGCGCAGAGAAAGAATTTCGACATAAATCCGGCATTATCGTGGCTGGAACGTATCGAGGAGGAGGGAGGAAAATAAATAAATAAATCGACTGCGTGTCTGTTTCCCAATATTCACTCCGGCTCTTGCGTTATGTATTTTTATGACTCTGAGTCAGCGTGCCAGCTCCGGCTCCGGCTCCAGCTCCGGTCTCGGCTCAGGGGGCCTGCGTGTGAGGGGGGTGCTGGGTCCAGAGGAAGAGGCTCTTGCTGCTGCAGTGTGTTTTCTTTAAAGCCGACCCTGAGAGAGTATTAAAACGATTTCTTCTGATGGCCAGTCTACAGCACAGTTCAAATGCGCCCGCTTTTACAGTTCACATATGGTTTCTCTTCCGCCGAGCAATTTCGCAGGGGTACAAAAATGCGGCCACCAAGACGCACAGACGCAGCATGGCTTTGGTTAGAAGCAGTCGCCAAAGGGGGGGTTTGGGTGTGTAAGGAGGGTGATTGGGGAAAGGCTGATGCTGGTGTCGCTATGGAGGTGGTGGTGGTGGTGGTGGTGGGGGGTCTGAAACTGTGAAGAAACTAAGCCCGAAGCGGCTCCGACCTCTCCGGTCTCTCTGAACATAATGAACTGTATTAATCAGAAACTTGCTCCAGCTCGTTCCGTTTACGTGGAGTGACGGTTCTGCAAAATATCTCCAGACCAGCACTAGTCATCCTCACGCTCCACAAATTTATCTCAGATTTTACTTCATTTATATGTTTTTTTTTTTTTATTCCCCAACCTTTGTAAATGTGGCGATAGGAACAGTGAAGGAACGGGATCGCTTAAGAGTGATCTGATGTGATTTAAATCAGCTACAGGCATTTGGTGGAAATCTGCAGGACTTTATAAAGCCGTGTTGATATACAACACCACCCCCCCACCCCGGACCTCACGGGAGGCACATAACACCATGATGAACTCAACTTAGGTGTATCGCTGCACTAAAGTATAACGGTGAGGAAAGCAGGGGAGGTCACAATATGAATTTATAGGCGAGGCCACCGGGCAAGTACAAGCTCCAGGGTGCTGCAGGTTCATTTTCCCCAGGAAAATAAGCATTCTAACGCATCAGCAGCGTATTTGAGCTCTCACCAAAAAGAACGAGGTGCTACCCAGCATTTCAGGCTATGAGCTGTGCGGTTTCATCCCCACAGATAAAATATATCAAAGACTGGCGAGCGCTTTCATTTCCGCACAACATGTTTAACCTTTAACCACAAGGTCAGCGTTACTAAGAGAAAGGGGAGTTGAGTGACAGCTGGAATTTTTGTGGAATTTTGTGTAAAAGCTTCTACACACATGTGCATTTATGATTCTGAAAGCGGTCATTTATCTGTGCACACAATTAATACAAACAAGCTCATTAAAATGATCCTACAGCGTACTTCTGCCGGCGTGTGTAGTGCGACGCGTTTCGCCAATCAACCAGAGCAATTTACCAAATAAAAACCTGCTTTGCTAAAGTCAGAAAGAAAACAGGGCATGTTTTCTCTCTCTGGTTGCCAACTTGTCAAATTACCCAAAATCTGCTTATCCCAGTTTTATGCATTTGTTCAACATTAAAGGCAGAATTATACTTGGTTTTAGCTAAGTGTATGATTACACAAGATGGCTGCCATGTGTATCCTGTGGCCGTCTGGTGAGTAGCTTGAATAGTTAAATAGTGGAAACAGTACAGCACCATGTTTCACTGTGTCCTCGATTGGAAAAAAAATATATATATTTCACTTGGTGCTTGTATTTACTCTCTCAGGGCCACTCTTCTGGATTTTTGAGGTGGGGAAACACTTTAAAACGTAAGGTCAGGGCGTTTGATTTGCTATTCGTCTAAGGACAAGACGACGGGGGAAAAAATTTTGTGCTGCAGTTACAGAGGTTGCTGTGCATAAAATCGCAATGTTCTACCAGAAAACCTGATGAACAGAGACACACAGGTGCTGACATGTCGCCATTAATCTCACAGATGTATAATGTTAATTAGCTGAAAGAAGGATCAGGAAACTTGTACATATTGCCAATGCTGCACACTCATTTTACACCCATCATTAAAAAAAAAATCTTAAAAATGATTTTATCTGCGGAAAAACTAAACACCACAACCGAACGGCGCCGATTCCACTCGAACGCTTAAATGGCGGCGTTTATGTTTTAATTGTAAGACGATTCGAAGCGCTTTTGTTTCTCGTGTTACCACTTCTGGCTCGGAAACAGATGAGGCATTGGTTTTGAATTTGAAGCAGAGAAGAAAACGCATACCTCGCCGTCAATTCATCTGTCAGCATCCTGTTTTCATCATTGAAGGATTTTGCAGTGTCTTCACTCCATTAATCAGACCAGAGAGAATAAATGACTTGTAAAAAAAAAACTATCCTTTTATTACTTTCACTAAGAACTGCCTTTCAACAAAATCGTTTATATAAATGCATGTGATTGGCCACAACAAAGAATCTGTTACAGAAGCTGTGATGGCGAAGATAAAACTAGAAAACTAGAGTTGCTGAAATATGGCTTGTTAAACATGATATAAAAGAAAAGAAAATGCAAAGCGAAAGGAAACATGTTGTTGTATTTCACTGGGTGTTTTGAACACATTTTGGTTATTTGTCCCTCATTTAAGAAGTTGAATAACTCCCTCGAGGGTTCTCCAGGCTGATTTTAGATTTGTTATTTGTTGACTGGTTGGTTATTGGTTGAATATTGGCTACACAGGGTGCTTAACATATCAAAGAAAGATTTTTTTGTCTATCCTTTGGGAAACTCTATTCTTTCCAAAAATGATTTCTCAACTACAATCATCATGACTGGTCCATCTGCCACTCTGTTACATTTGGATTGTAATGTTCTTTTTTTTCCCATTTGTATCTCCATAAATCAATGACATCCTTAAACAGAAGATCTCCAAGATATTGAGGTCTGCTGATTTTGGCTGACGCTCAAAGTCACCACTTTCCCCTACGCCTGGGGAATTCCGTTCAACATCCTTCATGCTCTGACTCACAGTGGTGAAAAAATCACCACCTCGATTTTTTTTTTTTTTTTGCGCAACTTGTTTATCACTCTGTTACTAATTAAGACTTTCTGTTTAAAAGTAACTGTTGACTTTACGAAGTCTATGTGCCAGAGCTTATAATCTGGAGTAAAGCTTGCAAAAGCTCTCACCAACCACATAGCTGATGTTGCGTATTCCTCCCATGGTGTCTTTATCAAAACAACGAATTCCAGCTCAAACGGTGTCTTGCATAAATTCTAGAGAACATTGTTGGAGAAAACAAATTTGGTACCCAAGGGGAGGAATAGGAGGAGCAGCTTATACAACAAGAAGAGTATATCATCTATCATTCGAAAAACCTTCGCAATGATGCCCAGTCTGAGTCACAGTTTGCAGGTTTGCTAAGAATCTTTAAATAAAAAAAATAAAAAAAATAAAAAAAAATTTCTTTATTTGAAAAAACAAATTAAAAATAAAATAAAAATGAACTAACAAAAAAAAAAAAATCTATTTTATAATCTCAGTAATGGGATATCAGGACTGATATCACACGTACAGCCTACAGTAATAATTGTTTAATCTAAACATATTAAAGTAAATTGTATAAAGTAAATGTATCATCCTCCAGATTTATTGGCACCCTTAATGAAGAACAAATATACTAAAATAATGCTTGTCTGAATAATAAATTCAGTGTGAAAAAGTGTTTGAGTTTTTCAGCCATGCGTTTCCTCCAAAAACTGTTGCCAAAAAGCACACAATTGTATAGGATGTTTCTGGATGTTGGAGAGAGTAATTTTCCCCTATAGTTTATCAAGGAGACTCAAGCCTGTTCATGCTACCATCATCAAACCTCTGCTGATCTTCCAAGCTCTTCTCCAAGCTCACATTTCCCAGTGTGGACAAAACCTTCAATTATAATGATACCATTCTAATCTCCACTACATCTTCCTTAAATCCATACTTCCCTCCACCCTATTCCCGTCACCTCATTAATCACCATTTGTTTCAGATTTAAGGCTTTGTCTATTTAAAAAAAAAAAAAAAACCCTGGTCTCCATCCAAGTGTTCTGGATCCAACAGAGACCTAAACATTCCACTGTCACATCTCAATAACAACTGTTTCAGTCTGGTTTCTACACAACACAGAAATTTTAATCTGATTACACAGAAGTGCACTGAAATGGACCCATTAACCTTCTTAATTGTCCCCAAATATTCTTCTGAATTTATGCTGTGCAATAACATCATGAAAGAGTTCATTGGTCGTGATTGGCCAACAAAGTGATCTCAGAAATTTCTAGAGCAGAGCGAAAATAAACTGATGTAGTAATATAAAGTTATCAGGCTGGAAAACACAAAACACTATTTTTTTTTTACCAGCAATTTTCTTTATCTTTGTGTTTTTTATGCGGGCCAGCGTTTTGCACAAGCTGTCGTTAAGTTGACGCAGATTAATGACATTCAGTAAGTGTATTAAGTTCTTTAATCACAGGTCTACACTAAGAGGAACTCTGCCGTATAATCAAACAGGAAGAACACGTCATTGCGTCATTCGTCTTATAGAACTCGATAAGTATTTATTAGCTAAAAAACACATGGACTGTTCACTATAAAATATCTAATGTTAGGGCAATACAGGAAACTTACATAAATAAACATGCCCTGATTGGTTAATCCGATGGAAACCATATTCAGTCATGGCCAAAAATATCGGCACCATTGCAATTCTGTCCGAAAATGTCAAGATTTGGTAAGATTTCAAACAGAACTCAAAAATGGACTGGACAAAATAATTGGCAACCTGTCAAAATTGTAAGCAATTACTGCTTTTCGAACATGTGATGCTCCTGTAATTTGTATTTAGACACACCTGTGGCAAGTAACAGGTGTAGGCAATTTAATAAATCACACCTGCAACCAGTTAAAATGGAGAAAGGTTCACTCAACCTTTGTGTAGTGTCACACTGAGCATGGAGAAAAGAAAGAAGTGTAAAGAGTTGTCTGTGGATTTGAGAGAACAAATTGTGTAAAACATAGACAACCTCGAGGCTACAAGTCCATCTCCAGAGATCTTAATGTTCCTGTGTCCATTGTGCACAATATCATAAAGAGGTTTACTCTGGTTTTCACTGTAGCGAACTTCCCTGAAACTGGACGGAAGAGCAAAATGAATGAAGATTACAATGAAGGATTGTTCAAATGGTCGCCATCTGAATAAAAAGAGACGATATGTTAGGAGATCCAGGAGGACACCACTGCTGACACAAAGGCATACAAAAAGCAAGACTGGTGTTTGCAAAAACTTGTGTGACAAAACCACAATCCTCCCGGGAGAACGTACTCTGGATTCATTAGACAAAAGTAGAGCTGTTTGGTAAAGGAGATCATGGCACTGTTTACAGAAAAAGGAATGAGGCCTTCAAAGAAAATAACACAGCCCCTACAGTCAAACATGGTGAAGGTTCAATGATGCTGCTTCTGGCACTGGATGCCTTGATGGGATCATGAAATCTGTTGATTACCAAAGAATTTTGGACCGCAACCTAGTGGTCAGTGTCAGAAAGTTGAGTCTCCAACAGAGGTCTTGGGTCTTCCTGCAGGAAAATGACCCAAACCATATTTCAAAAAGCACTTAGAAATGGTTACTGGAAAGTTCTGAAATGACCAACAATTAGTCCAGATCTAAATCCCATAGAACACCTCTGGAGAGATTCTCAAAACAACAGTTGGGAAAAGGCATCCTTCAAATCTGAATGACTTGGAGCAGTCTGCAAAAGAAGAGTGGTCCAAAATTCCACTAGAGACGTGTAAGAAACTCATTCGTGGTTACGGAAACAATTGATTGATTTCAGTAATTTTTTCCAAAGGGGTTGCTACCAAATATTAAATTAAGGGTGCCAATAGTTTTGTCCAGTGCATTTTTTGGGTTCTGGGTGGAATTGTATCAGATTTGACTTTTCTTCTCTGTTTTTTTTTTGTGTTGATCCAGTGCAAAATAATATTAATAAACTTAAGTTCCAAAACATTTGCAACTGCAACAATATTCTGAGAGAAGGATTGCATTTTCTGACAGAATTGCAAGGGTGCCGATATTTTTTGCCATGACTGTATTTATGTTGAAGGCAGAAACTAACACATAACTTATTCTGAGGCTGTGGTTATAGTTTATGTATATCCATTTTCTTCTCCATTTGTGTCCCCTGAAATCAACCCCATACAAACAGATCTTTCAGCGCCATGGTCCCTTCACCTTCACTCTACTCCTCTTCCAACTCCAGACTCAGTCTCATTTCTTTCTCAAAGCTTACTGTTATAGTTTGTATGTTTTGTTAAAAAGAAATCCTGTTTTAGTTTATGATTGTAATAAAATGTGTGTATCGAGGTGATGATGTTGACGTCATTAGAAGCTCTAACATGGGAGTTCAAATGATTACTGTTGATTTTTACGCTGAAATACAAATTAAACCCTTGAGGAACATTAAAACTTGTGTTTTTCCTCCATCATCTTCTTAATGTAACAGTCCTAACAAAAGAAAAATTAAAAGTCATCTGTGGTAAGACTTTTAAAAGTTTGCAAGTCAAGTTAAATCCAGAACAAAATGTTTCTTTGAGCACCAGAGGAGGTCACGTAATGTTTGGATGTTTTCAGTTGAGCACTGAAACGTGAAAATAAAATCCATTTTCATCATTCAACAGAAAGTACAATAATATAATGTCAGGTTTTTTTGGGGTATAAATGTGGTAAAAGTCTGTGCATTCGATTCATCAGAACATGGAAAGGATGTATTCATGAAATGAATTCGTAATGAGAACCATTTTCCCCACTTGCTGTCTAAACTTGAGAATGCGACGCTGAGACAACCGTCTAATGAGGTCAAGGACACCATGATGTTCAACCTTTCACACTTTCAGATGAATGGCTACTAAAATAAAAAGAACACAGAGTGAAGTTGTATTTAGCACCCTGTATTTTCCTGACCTCCGGTCAAACCACAAACCAAGCTCTCCACTGAGCCTCGTTCACTCTGTGGCTCCAAGCTCCAAACTTTAAGTCCTGGAGCTTAATGTGAATTGATGTAAAGAAAAAAAGAAAAAAGTCAGTAAAAAGTGCGGATAAGCTTCATATAAAAGGCGCGTTCCAGCCAACACTATGAGTGATTGCGTAGTATATTTAATCAAACACTTGTCTGTTTAATCCGGGGCTTCCCTTCCAGACGGATGGATCATTTTAATTACCAGCTGTGATGACATTTCTTTACGTAAGAACACAAGAAGAGAAACTTTTCACATGCGAAGGCCGTCGTTTTCTCCGTCCTTTCTCTGGCTTGCGTTTGATCGTAACGCAGCAGCAGAAAAGCGCTCACCACTGCAGCTCGATGTAACGCAAAAAGTCTGAGAACGTTCATTTCTGTCACGCAGAACCCGGTGAAGATCACCGACCATGACCTGGCTCGCACGTTGTAATCTTGAGTGATTAACCATACACACACGATTGCCACACAAATCATTAAATCATGGTGAGTGTTCCAAAGGAACTGGGGGAGAAAAAAAAAAAAAAGTGCAAGTGAGTTAAGTGTTTTCAGATGGTTGGTTTTGAGATGTTAAACGTGAGCATGTGGGGCTTCTTCGCCTGTCAAAGCCTCCGGAATCTAACGTCGCCGTCACGAGGCTGATGGGAAACGCACACAGACGTTTGGCCTGCTTTGATACATCAGCACCACACCTCCCCTCTCCGTTCCCTTTCCCTCTCCTTCGTCCCGCCATCTTGACATCCTGGCATCAGTCATTCCACAAAAAAACAGAACGCCGGATCTCCGCAGACAAACTGTGACACGATACTTGTTCATTACATGAGGGGGGGGGTGGTTTCCATCTACAGAGCTCTGCCATGGTGATTAACTTATATTCTCAGATCAGGAAATGCTTTTGAAAAGAAAACTAACCGTAGCCGATCGATAATTACAAAGTCTGAGAACTTTAAAGAAATCTTTTGTGCAAGTTTTGCTGTTGTCTTTCCAGTTCTGGTTCTGCTTGTTTAGAAGGGTTCAGGTTTTACTTTTGATGAGATAGAAATATTAATAATATTTCAGTGACATGGTTAAGTTTCCTGTAAGCAGAACAAATGTGTACTGAACATTTATAGAAAAAACCCAGCAGCATCATGGGTAAAGCGGTTTCAATATTCTGACACAAGAACAGAGAACGACTTTAAAGCTGAAAACAGAAACTAACATGATTTTATAAAGATTTCGTGTGAACACAATTAACATTAACAATGCTTCATCACACAATCTAATTGTTGATTGTTTTTTTGTAACTGCACTTTAAATGTTTTTATTGTTTTACTACATGGAGTTCGTTTGCTACATAAAATATCCCTGAGTTTCAGTTTACGGATTTATGATGTTTTTCTCTCTCAGGAGTCTTTGGAGACGAAGTGGCATCAAAAAACAATCACAGTGACCTTCAGGATTATTTATGTTTTCTATTTCCAGACCCCATGTCGCCACGTGGCTAATTAAATATTCAAAAAAAAAATTTAAAAGACATGTTTATTGATGTTTTTGAGGGACATTCATTATTAACTGCTTTTATAACAGATGGCTTACTGATTAATTTAGGAATGTGGTAAGTATCAAACAGATGTGCAAATGGATTGATTACAGAAAAATAATTACCATGTTACAGGGTTGTTCATGTTTATGGTAAGAGTTTTGTTATTATAATGTCATCCCTTAACAGCAGGACTCTGTTATCCTATTATCTACACTCTATTATCTACAGTTAATAAATAACAGCAATGCAATAGAGCTGTAATTACCATGAACAGTTTTGCCTTTCATCAGAAAACAAATATCCTCAACAATGATGGAACTATAGTGAATAAACATTCGGTGGCTCCCAGATGAAGATGGGTTCACTGTTGTGTCTGGTTCCTTTCAAGTTTTTCCTCCATGAGCTTCATATCTAAACACATTAACTGTCTGTTCTAAATAACTTGTTTTTATTTGTGCTTTACTGTGTTTTGTTTCACTACAGGTTCAACCAAAGGTGACCTCAGACTGACAAATGACTGGGCAACATTTTGGGGCAAAGTGTCCCACAAGCTGCCTCTGGTAAACATTTCTACTTCCAGCTCACTCCACACTGTGTTTGTGCATGCATGCGTGTGTGTGTGTGTGTGTGTGTGTGTGTGTGTGTGTGTGTGTGTGTGTGTGTGTGTATTAGGTGGGCTCTGATTCTGAACAAAAAACAACTGGATAGTAATGTTTCACACATCTGCTAGTGAATGCTCACCTACATCTGTGTTAGATATGTGCAATAGCAATTTGGGAAGAGATTGACGAAGTATGAACAAAGTTGGCCAAAAGGGGGCGCTACAGTCCAAAAAAACCCAAATATTTCACACATTTATGACAATAGATCGTACAAGGTTTATCGTAGACTCGGATCCTTGGAATCCCTGGGTCAAAACAAAGAAAAGTGCATAGATTTGCCACTAGGTGGGGCTAAACAAAGAAAAAATAATAAACGGCTACAACTACGCAAACGTTCATCTGATCGACTTTATACTCGGTACACAGTGTCTTTTTCCAATGTGACATAAGGTGCTATGTGGATATTTGCGTATTTTAAAAAACATGGCCACCATCTGCCAATTACTTTTAAGCACCTGTTAGACAACGTTACCAGAGGTGTATTACAACGGAACTCGGTGTAACTCTAATGTCCTTAAGACCTTCATTACCTCAGTTGCTTGATCCCTGCTAATCGCTGCTTGCAGTTATATTTATTCTTGTATTTCCAAATATAATTTTTGAACATTTATTAATGATTCATGTATTCAGGTTTATGTGATCAAATATTTTGTTTTAAAATTGGTACAAAAATGTATAACTTGTGTTTTATGTGTGTGCTTTTGTGTGTGCTAAACTTTATAAATCCATTAACACGAGAATCCATGACTGAGAAAATGTTTAGGAATGTCTGCTGAGGCGAATGTTTGCTTTACTACTCTTTTTAACAGTTACATTTATATAACACCCATCGTGTGTGCCGCTTACCTCCCAGTTCTTTTACGTTTAAGATGGCGTTCTGGAACGGCACAGCTTTAATGCTGAAACCTGCAAAAAAATCAAATCACTTCAAAAATCAGATCACAAAGAAAGATTTTCTTCCAATACAGAGATTCAGTAAAATTCCTGAGAGAATGCATGAAGAGAAGATGATAGAATGACAGACATGTGGTTCTTCCTCAAACTGTTTCCATAAAGTTGAAGGCACACTTTTGATCGGACGTCTTTGGATACAGCAGTATGAAATGTTTCCTTCTTTTTGACTAGAAGATGCTTTTGCAGCATGAAGGTGCCGGTGTGCACAATGCCATCTCCATGAAGATATGCTTTACATAGGTTAGAGTGGAAGATCTCCTGCTATAGAGCTCTGACCTCATCACTACTGAACACCTTTGGATCAAGGTGAACACTGACTGCACCCCAGGCCTCCTCACATCACCTACATCAGTGCCTGACTTTATTAACAAATCTCCACAAACACACTCCAAAATCTAGTGAAACATCTTCCCTGAAGTGTGAAGGAAACAAATGTGGACTAAATTAAAGTATCAATTTTCACTGTGGTTTTCACATTTCTAAGGTGCTTCAAAACTACGCCGATATTGACTTTAAATAAATCATCAAACATTATAGTGAAAAAAACAAAAACACAACCACTTCCTATAAAATGTCTGTGAAATGTTTGAGTGTTTGGGATGGTGGTTAGATCTGTGTGTGTGTGTGTGTGTGTGTGTGTGTGTGTGTGTGTGTGTGTGTGTGTGTGTGTGTGCACGCGCGTTTGTTTGTTTTGACCTGTAGTAGGTACAATGGTGTCTGTGGCTTCGCAGCACAGTCTGGACAGTAGGCTGGTCTTTCCAGAGCCCGTCAGTCCGATACACACTACATCATACTCTGGTCTGGGAGGGGGCGGACCTTTACAGCACAGAGTTCTAAAACACTGAGAGAGAGGGAGAGAGAGAGAGAGAGAGAGAGAGAGAGAGAGAGAAAGAGAGAATACATAAAAGAAAAGAAAAATAGCAAAATGTATTTATAAAGAGAGAGAAAATACAGCAAATATTTTTTGAGGTTATGAAAAGATTTCAAAAATTAAAGATACATGCATCAAGAAACAAAGAGAGAGAAAAAAGACGAAGCAATACATTTTTCACTAAATTATTTAATTATTTTTATTTAATTGTTTTAAATGATCACATACAGTACAGACCAAAAGTTTGGACACACCTTCTCATTTAAATAAGTTTTCTTTATTTTCATGACTATGAAAATTGTAGAGTCACACTGAAGGCATCAAGGGCTATTTGACCAAGAAGGAGAGTAATGGGGTGCAGCGCCAGATGACCTGGCCTCCACAGTCACCGGACCTGAACCCAATCGAGATGGTTTAGGGGTGAGCTGGACTGCAGAGTGAAGGCAAAAGGGCCAACAAGTGCCAAGCATCTCTCAGGGAACTCCTTCAAGACTGTTGGAAGACCATTTCAGGTGACTACCTCTTGAAGCTCATCAAGAGAACGCCAAGAGTGTGCAAAGCAGTAATCAAAGCAAAAGGTGGCGACTTTGAGGAACCTACAATATGAGATTTTTCAGTTGTTTCACACTTTTTTGTTATGTATATAATTCCATATATAATTCCACATGTGTTCATTCATAGTTTTGATGCCTTCAGTGTGAATCTACAATTTTCATAGTCATGAAAATAAAGAAAACTCTTTGAATGAGAAGATGTGTCCAAACTTTTGGTCTGTACTGTAAGTGCAAACTGAAAAAAAGAAAAATCTCAGGAATATTTTTTGTTTTATTTTTAGTTATATTGTTTTATAGAAAAGTCTGCTAAAACTGATCCCTCAGAACCCATAAATAATATCTGAGACCCCATACTCAATAACAGGTACCTGATATCATCTGATGCTCTCTACCTCATACCTCACGCTCTCATTCTCACAACCAATAAACTACAACTAATACCAGATACCTCACATCCAATACTTGATTACTTATTCTTCATGACCAATATGTAATAGCTCATATCCTATACCCCAAACTTCATACCTGGCATACCAGGTCTCCCATACCTAAACCAGAGACTTCCTCCTAAAAACTACATTTCAGTATATAGTAACATGTCTATTACCAGGTCTATTACCATGACGATACTGTGAAGGAAAAAAAACAAAAAACACTTCACTGCATGAAGCAAAACAACTCCAGAGAACTCTAAACACCAGCTGCTGTCAGAGAGTAATTAAACATCATGACGAGATATTTTGAACAACGAGCGCATTAATACAGCTTCTTGTCCCGTAAAATGGTTCCAATAAAGCAGATCAAAAACGACACAGCAGAATCGCAGATCAAAGCTCACAGAGAACCTGTTAGTGAAGTGTGTGTGTGTGTGTGTGTGTGTGTGTGTGTGTGTGTGTGTGTGTTTTCATACAGAGGTCACCAACCAGGCCTGGACTGGAAACACAGGCTTATCATGGCTGGGCCTCTCAAAGTGCGTTTGTCAATGATATCCAAAGTTGAACTAGAGACGACACGGTCAATGTAGCGGAGTGTGAGAGAGAGAGAGAGAGAGAGAGAGAGAGAGAGAGAGAAGAAAATTGAAGAAACCGAAGAAGATAAATCACTCAATACCAGCACTTGTAGAAGCAAGTGAGACGTAAATGTGATGGTCTCAACTGTTCCTTATGGAGATGATGTACATCAACACATCAATGAACTACGTTTACTGATGCTACTGTAGATCAAGACAAGCCCCCCCCGGGGTGGAGCATATACACATATAAATACATGAGTGATTTAATTGTCAAGAAAAAAGAAAGAAAGAAGGAAAGACGTCAGTCGTTAATGAACACAACAGATATTCAGATTTATATTTCAGGGCCACATTAAATGTCATCACAAAACAAAAATTAGGAAATAAATGTAATGTTAAATAGAAAAAAAAGAAAGAAAGAAAGAAAGAAAGAAAATCTTCAACCATGTAAAAAAAATAAATCAAAAACATAGATTTCAGCATGTATTAACACCATGAAAAAGGAAAACAGATTCATGTAAGGATGTAGTACATTAATTAATAAAGTGAAAAAAATAAAAAAATTAATCAACAACAAGGTAATCAAAATAAAAAACAAAGAATGAATTTATAATTTACTAATGAAAAAGAGCACTAAAGAAAGATTTATTATTTATTAACAATGTGGAAAGAAGCCCACTAAAGAAAGGAAAAATAAACATTCTGTAATGTCAAAAAAATAAATAAACAGAAGAAAAACAAACAACATTTCCTTTAATTAGCAAAAATTAAAAAAATAAATAAAGAGTCATGGTCACTCATTTGGGTTTGGGGAAAAGGTACGAGGTCTGCTGTAAGTATTCAGATGTATAGCACATCAGGGGGTGCAAACCACACACACACACACACACACACACACACACACACACACACACACACACACACACACACACACACACACACAGATGCGAGTTAATGAAATAAAGGATCAGCTACAGGACGATGCTGCCCTCTAGTGTCTGTATGAAGTAAAGCCTTGTGTAAATACAGGAGATTGCGGAGAAATAATTCTGAACTCTGATTGGTCAGGTGTTGATTTATTCTCTGTAACAGCAGCTCTGACAGTAGCGCACGTTAATATGAATGCATTCCCTCCGACACGTTATCGTTTCTATAGCAATCTATAGCAGTGAAGTTTTTTGTACAGCAGAAAAACGTTCATTTAATATTTATTAAATTAGCTCCTATGTCAGTGCTTTGTAACAGTAAGGTGAAAATCGTCGTCTTCTTCCGGCTTCTCCCATTAGAGGTCTCCACAGCAGCTCATCAGTCTCCATACCTCCTCTGCACATGACCAAACCATCAAATATCGCCGCTCACCTTGTCTGGAAAACGTCCACTCTAATTTCTAATCAGCTTTTCAATCTCCAGCTCCGCCTCCTGTCTATTTGCCAAACACTGATTCAGCTCTAACTTAGTGTAATGTAACAATAACACCACTAGGTGACGCCAAAAACATTTTACATTTGAAGTGAATATAATAACTTTTATAAAATAAACACAAACTAAAAAGAGGACACGCAGTGAGTGTGTGTGTGTGTGTGTGTGTGTGTGTGTGTGTGTGTGTGTGTGTGTGTGCACGTATGCAGACAGAAAAAAACAGAGTAAGTTAACAATGCATAAAGAAAGAAATTTACATAATTTACATATAAACTATTCCTCACACACACACACACACACACACACTGCGTCTCCTCTTTTTAGTTTGTGTTTATTTTATAAAAGTTATTGTCCTTGTCCTCAGAGCTGGGCAATATGACAATATATTATAATGATTTCCATATATTTTTAAGTACAAATCTTAAAAAAAAAATTTGAATATAAAAAAAAAATCTATTTTTGTTACTAAAAAAAAAACTAATTTGTTTATCCTAAAAAAATGCCAGAAAAATGTTTAAGTAAATACATACATTATAAAGCAAAAAGAAAAAAAGAAAAGAAAAACAAAAACTTAAGTATTGAGCTGAATCTGTTTTGTTCTCCAGTCTCCATCTAAATCTTAAAGACAGGCGAAAACATCAGCATGAAAGGAAGGAATCTGATAAGAAACCAAAAAAATCGAGTGTGTTTGACCTGGAAAATGTCCATTCCTTAAATATATATATATAAAAAAAGAAGGAAATGGATGTCTGAAAGATTACTTCCCTGCCATAACACTGGAGGAAACCTTTAATTATGTTTTTTAAAACGGAAAAGGAAACAATTTTTCTTTTGAAAGAAATTACATAACATTTATAATTTCTTATCTAAATCATTTATACGCGTCTGTCATTAAGTCAGATACAATTTACAATTTTACAGTGAGGCTTTAAAATAAATAATTTTTGTGTTAATGTGTCAATTATTTATAGAGGTCTATATATAATCCTGGATTTCCTTCAGGTTTCTTTGGCATCCAGAACTCATTTCCTTTTTTCTGTACGGTCAACTTGCCTTTAAGGAGAGCTGTTTTGTCCTTCTAAATGTTAATTGTTAAAAAAGCAAAACTGTAAGAATGCTGGTGTTTTTTATTAACATTTCATTTGCCGTTATAATAACCTACTCTCTTCTGTGATGCTCCACTACATTTTGGAGATGTCGTGGGGGTTAATGGGGATCCATTCAGACATGAGGGTTTTAGTGTAAGTCAGAAATGATGTAGATAAGAAGACCTGAGGTGCAGTCAGCAATACAATACATTTCAAAAGTGTTCAGTCAGATTGAGGTCAAATCTCTACAGCAGGCTGTTCAAGTTTGGGGTAAAACTGCATATGTTGCTGTCCAATACTTTTGTCTATATAGTGGATCATCTTTAACCTTTCTATTTGTGAAAGTGAGAACAATGCTTAATAAGCCCCTATTGTCAGTAGCGCCTATAATACTTGCATTTTTTCACCACATAAGAAAAAGACTTTCCCCTGATAACTTCTAATCATTTAAAACATTATTTCTGAAGACATTAAACTATAAACATGAATTCCCGATCATTTGGTAAATAGAAAATGTGTTTTTCAGAACTGTGATGTTGGAATTTACCTAAAATACTTAACATACATATCACAAGCAAGCAAGCAAGAAAGAAAGAACTATTTGCCAAAAGTAGCAAGCAAACCATGCAGTCTTGCACCGATAATTCTAATGACCAATCCTGTGGTCTGATGTTTCTAAAGTTCCCTGCTTACAATTTTCCTGCTAATATTCTCTAGAAAAACTTACAATTGCAACATGGTTTCCTCTTCTCTTTCCATCACATATGACTCAATATATTAAAAAAGGTTTACAAAGAAAACAGAATAAAAGCCTAATTGATGCCTCATTAGAGTGGCTCTAGGTAGTACAGTTAACTAATAGATAATATCAATTCTGAAAGAAAATAACAAAAAAAGTTTGACTTCTGAATCCAAAATCTGTTTGCACTGAGAAACAAATCGAGATCAGGATTTCCATTCAGTGTTTAATATTTTTGCATTTTACCCTACACAGATTGAGAAAGGTGTTGTGTTGGCACCGGGTTGGCATTTCCACTGAGATGTGAGACTTTTCGAACCAACAACAGGAAGGTCCTGAACCGGTATTTGAAGGAAACACTGGCCTCCTTAATACACAAAAGGCAATGTTGACGCTAAAGAATGAACAGACTCTATTCATTCACACGGCGAGAGCAGGAAAGGTGGTGATTATCGCTGCCTGTGTGCCATCCAGTGTGCCAAGTTTACAGACGGATTTTGCTTCCGAAACAAACACCAACGCTGTCTGACTGTGATGCAGACAGAAAATAATAGTACTCGGATTTCACAATGAACAAACAACAACAAAAAAAGAAGCGAGTGGTGTCAAAAGTAAACAAATTCAGCCTGAAAAAGTAAACCTTTATATGATATATTTTAAAGGATTGGAGGTAAACAAATGATTTTACATTAAGACAATATCTAGACACAGTATTCATTGGTTTTATATGTATATGGTTATATTTAATGTCCACCGTTGTCACGTATTTGGGGGATAAAAATGTCAAAGCTGTCAATACAGAAAATCATAATCAAATCAACACCTCCTGACCAATCAGAATCCAGATTTCTACTGTGCAAGCTGTCAAAACAGATTAAAATAAGGTTTTTAGGTCTCCTTTTCCAAAATGACTAACAGATTTAAATCCATACATCAGAGTTGAAGGTTGAGGCACTTGTTTAACAACATATTTACTTCCCAAACTTTGTTTGACTTCGAGAGCAGCTACGGTGCAATAGTTTGAACATCAATATGTACAGTATTTAAACTGAGTGCATTTCTTGTTGATAGCACAGTTTGAAGGAGCACAACTAGAGGTCGAGAGTTTTAACAGCAGACTGCCCTTCAAGCTGAATTTAAACCAGTTACCAGAGGATGAACATTTAAGAGTCGCTTAATATTATGATTGTTATTTTTATTATTTTTATGATTGGGGCAAATTTAATGTGTTAATGCAAATTAATATTAACTGCACTAATTTTATTTTATTTTTATTAGTGCATTTCTGTTTGACCATTTTTAGAAAAATAAATAAAAAAAAAAAAAAAAGGCAACACATTTACTAACGCTGTCTTTACTCAGATAAAAAAAAAAAAAAAAAAAACTACACCAAAATTTTTTCAAATCACTAAACATTTGTTTTACCGATGAGCACAAATAGAGAACCAAAATGCGCCATGATGCGCACAAACCCGGCAATTAAAACCATCCGTGTGGAAACAAATAAAGAGTTCCGTTTGGTTGCCTCGATGATTTGCGTAATTTAAAACACCATAATTAACTTCTCATTTACAAGTAATATATTGTCTTCATGCTCTATGTTTGGTCTCACTAATAATACACACACATTAACATAAAGCATCCGTATTTGTCCATGGCCATGTTGATTAGAGTATTAAAGTATTTAGCGATACTAAATATACAAGAAAAAAATATGTCTCTTAAACCACAAACAAGTAAATTGTTCCCTTTTAGAGAAATGAATGACTTTATTAATGACATCTCTGGTGCATCCACCAGTAACCATGTTGTGGGCCTGAAGCTGAAGTTTGAAGCTGTTGGTGTATGAATGATGCTCCTCTGCTTCATCTGTTTTGTTGCATCTCCTCTAGAGATCAGAGGGTTAGTTTGATACCATGCGGTTCTATTGATTATAGCCTATTTCATTTTTATATGTAAAATTCTCCATCATAACAAAAGGGAGTGATGCAGCCCGATTGACTAAAAAAAAAAAAAAGTCGGTATTTGTATTGGCATAAAAATTAGAAATTTCAGCAGCTTCCACCTCATTTTTCAGACTTTAGCATGATCATTAAATTTTTTATCTCAGCTCTCGATGCATATTACTTATATAGTAATATTTACTTTTAAATCTATTTCTAAATTACTTAAAGTTGGGTAAATTAAGAACAAATTAGTAGATGTTTAAATGAAAGAGAAGGAAACATCAGAACTATATTATGAAAGTAAGGGGGAAACATCAGTGATATTCAAGTTAAACAAGAATTCGATTAACTTCATGATACATGCTGTTCTGATCAGATCAGTTTCAGAATGGATTTAATGAGATTGAGTTCCAATCTGATGCCATTCAGTGAAGTTTATCATGTAATCGCTTTATTCTATTTAAAAAGTTAAAACCTGATTCCCAGCCCAGTCCTTCTGAGGTATAAGGCAGAATAGCCTTAAAACAAACTTTAAACAGAAACAAAACTAATAAAGGAAAACTATTTCAGATATTTGACCTCACTGATCTCAACCCCGCTTAACACCTTTTGGATAAACCTCAAGCCTCCTCGTCCTGGCATCGCACGAATGCGCTTGTAACTGCTATAATTACAGTTTGAACTATTTTCTAATTCTAAAGTTTTGTTAACACCACTGAGTCAGACAAATTCTGAGAAATAAAACCCATTTTTCATCCAAACAATACAGCGAATGACGAGCACAGATTACAATCGTGATGGGAGTCGGCTTGTCAGTGTGAGACCCGATAAATACAGTCCACTGGGGGCTTGTAAAGTTAAAGGAAACGGCTCTTTGTGTTCCTAATGCGTGATCTATTCCCACCCTGTTCCCACCTATCACAACAGAGGCCGCTTTTTGAATGACATCCTGTTTGAGTGCTAGTCCAGTCTCCCAGTATGCCCTTGGGTGGGCTGGCCAAGGCCACAGGGAGCGATGTCCAATTCAAACTTCTCCAACCACCACCCTGACCGAGACCTGACGGCTATATCCTGCTTTATCAAAGCACGGAAGTGGAGCGTGTGTGGAATAACGTGGTTCCGGTCGCCGCTACGACTTCAGCCAGTCTTTGTTTTGTTTTGTTTTTAGCCCGAAAAGACACGAATCTGTAAAGCATTATGAATAGAGCTCTCAGAATTCATCTAATTCTATTCAATGCCAGTCCAGAATTCTGGATCCTGACTGGTCAGGTATTAATGCTATTCATTAATGAGTTAACTACATGTGGGAACAAAATATATTGCATTACATATAAATAGAAATTAATTAGCAAACTGTAAAATTGCAATTGGTGCCAATGTTACGAACCGAGTCTAATACTACCCTCCCAAACCTAGTTCTACTGCCTCCAGGCTGATATAAACCTACCCAAGCCCATTTCTATGGGCCCTAATCTAATAATTCACTACCCAGGCCTTTTCCTACTGGCCCCAGGTTAATTTAACCCAGGGGTCACCAACCTTTTTGAAACTGAGAGCTACTTCTTGGGTACCGATTAATGTGAAGGTCTACAAGTTTCCTAAACACTTCTGAAATAACACATTTGCTTATTTAATTATGTTATTAATAATTAATGATATTAATCTATGTGAAGACACTGATCATGTTAATGTTTTCTTACAATACCAAAGATTTAACAAGGTAGGAAACAGATACATATCAATATGCAAAACTTTATTTATATAACTTGTATAAACTTTATACCAATGCAAGTGTGATTGAAAAAAGAATAGCAACAAACAGATTTTGATGCAGCTTACTGGTAAGTGGCGCTATGGGGAGCTATTTTTAGAAAAGGCCTGCGGGTGACTCATGTGGTCCTTGCGGGTGACCTGGTGCCCACGGACACCATGTTGGTGACCCATGATTTAACCGTACCCAAGCCTATTTTTTACTGATCCCAGTCTAATTTTACCCTACCCAGGCCTAATTCTACTGCCTACAGAGCATTTCTTACCACTCCTATGCCAATCTTTACCCTAACCAGGCCAATGTCCTTATTCGTATTTATACTTCCCCCAGATTATTTGTTTAACCTTACATAAGACATTTTCATTCTGTCCCAAACCAATGACCAAACCTTGGCCAATTTCCCTGCTAAATTGGGGCCCGATTCCTACTGCTACCAGGCAACCTCCCAGAGGACTGTAAAATGTTACTTTTAGGCCACTACCACTAGTTGCTCCTTCAAAGAATCAAATCTCATGGGTTGATTAATGAAACATGTTGGTCTGTGCACTGCATAATACTCAGATTTCCCTTTATAAACACACTAGTTCTTGCTAGTTCTTACTCTTTTCTCTTGACTGACCCAAGTCGTCTAAATAAAACTCCAAGTCCCAAGACTCAGAGAACCTATTAAAGAGATGAAGCCGATTATGTGACTCCGTAAACACACTATTAGCACTAAGAGCAGCTCACAAAGCTCACACAGGGTACTAATGACCCATATTACCCCTGGGCTCTCAGCAGCTACTAAAGAGTCGCTCGAGCAGAACGTCCTGCACTCGCCACCCAGGGAGGACCTCAAACCGCAGATCTTGGAAATAAAAAAGTGTCACAAACCCACAAGGACAAACAACAGAAACACAAGAAGAACTGGTTTAGAAAATGGTACAATGCTGGTGTTTATTTGATGTTATCTGCAGGAGGTTTGGAGGATGGAGGCGGTCACCTCCTGACAAAACATTACTGTGCTAAAATTAAAAATAAAAAAAAAAGAAAGAAAATTTACAAAGTGTTTGGAAGAACAATTAATATATTTCATTTAATCACATATGCAAGGCTTGGACATCATCATCATCATCATTATTGTGAAGTTGTAGCAGTAATGTCCTTTTAATTATTTATTTGCATATTTGAGTTTTTCTTTATATTTAGAAAAATTATTCATTGAAAATACTAGAACTAGCCAAGTTGAAATTTTTGTCCTTTTTAAATATTCTAATTCAAATAATTTTTAAATACATATTTCATATTGTATATACAGTATACAAAATATATATGTATGTATATTTATTTGTTGCTGTGTTTTAGTTTTTTCCCCAGAACACGTGTTCCTGACGTGGCTCATTTGCATGTAGTGACACCCACATAACTCCATACAAGGTAAAGTGCACAGACACTTTGAAGCACCAAGGGAACAATCAGGTTATCGGCTAAAAAATCAGGTCTGATTCACTTTTATTCTAATACAGATTTTTAATAAGGAGATGAAAAAATAAGGTATGCCTCAACCATCTGTTTATACACCACTATTTATTTTGTCCTAAGTGGTGAAGATAAAGATTAGTTTGTCTTTGGCTTTGTGACAACTTGCATTCTTTATTTTCATAAAGATATTCCCTATTTTTTATTTAATAATAAAAATTTTAAAAGCTTCTCGAATATAACTACACAGAATATTTTAGATATAACAGAGTGGTAATCCGAGCAGATTACATGATCTGAAGTTGAATATGTTGGGGTTCAAAAATGATATCTGGTCGTAAATATACACACTCTGGAAAATGCGTAGGATATGAAAGTTTTCCCCTCCGAAATTAAGATTTTCACAGAAAATAAAAAACCTAGATTTATTATGAAATTATTCCAAAGCATTGAGAAAGCATGATTCAGACAGTAAAATGTTGCAATGATCTTTCAGAGTGTAAAAAGCAGACTCTGGTTTACTTTGTCAATCTGAGCGAACTCATGATCACAAATGGCAGCAACGTCTGATTTTTTCGTATGTCGGCAATCAAATTTGGACAAGCTCAATACACTTTTAATTATTATAATTATCAACTTCTTATATTGTGTAGTGTTTGTCTGACCAGGTAAATTACAACGTCTGAAGTTACTATATTTAAGGCATTTGGATGACCTTAGAATAGAATACAATTACAAAGATGAAGAGAGATAAAAATGTACTTTAAATGAGTATCTATTAAAAAAAGAAAGAAAAAAAAGGAAAGAAAAATAAAGGAGTTTGACAGTAGTATCCTTCACGCATCAACTGTTTCTTCCTGGAGCTAGCATTAACAGAAAGCAGGAAAAACATCATAGCTAACTTTTCAGTACTCGTAATTCAATCAGAACGTTTAACACTAAGTTTGAGTCATGATTCAGTAGAATAAAAGAAACAGCATTAGTTGTTCTTGCCTACTTCCCCACATGCTAAAGTATGAAATCACTGTGACAGCAATCATGTGACTAAAACAATGCACACTATCGACAAAGGTATTTAATATTCTAGCCATATGTGGTTCCTCCCCTAACTTGGAAGCACAGAATTTGATCTTTTGTGTCTTTTGATGTCTTAGCATGAAATTTTCTGTTAACTTGAGGTTGGAGACTCGAAATTGTGCACAACCCTGCACAAAGCCAGCTCCATGAAGATCTGCTTTACATGTTTTGGAGTGGAAGATCTCCTCCTATAGAGCTCTAAACTCAACCCTGTTGATCACGAACACTGACTGCACCCCAGGCCTCCTCACCTCACCTACATCAGTACCTGACTTTACTACAAATCTCCACAAGTTGAACATCTTCCCAGAAGAGTGGAGGTTATTATAGCGACTACATTTGGAATAAGATGTTCAAAATGCATATACTTTTCTTAAGCTCAGGTATGAAACAAGGTTTTTAAAAAAATGCTATTTCTCTCTTCAGTGTGTTTTTCCTATCCAAGTTTTTTTTTTGTTGCTGTTGAATAAATAACCAATCAGCAATAAACACAGCTGCCTACCCTGCCATTTGTGCTGAATGAGCACAAATCTCCACAAGCACACTCCAAAATCTAGGGGAACATCTTCCCAGTAGAGTGGAGGTTATAATGGAGACTAAATGTGGAATGGGATGTTCACAAAGCACACGCTTATCTTATAGCCAAGTGTCCACAAACTTTTGTCAATAAAGTGTATTCCACACATTTAGCTAGTTAAAATGAACCATAAATAAAGCTATAGCAACCATGCTAGCAGTCCATCGCTATATAACATTAAACTGACATGGTCAGCAGTGTGGAGGAAACTTCAGAGAGTCTGAGAAAACATGTATGTGCCAACAATGCAGGGTGAGGTTTATAATCCATCTGAGAGGGAAGGAAGCTCATGCTGAGAGCCCGCTGAACACCACGGGACATTTTTTCCATTCACCTGTAATGCAGGCGAGCATCAGGACCACATCGATGGCTAAAAATATGTGGAAAATTCCACATATGGTGATGTAAAAACTCCACCATGATGTGGAAAAGAATTAGTTTGTCAAAAGTGTCATGAAATTAATGTGTATACGTTTCCAAAATCTTTCAAATGGCTAAACTACTAACTACAACACAGCATAATAAACTCTTTAATCTGACTGATCAGAAAGTGCTGTTATTTCTAGATAATCATTTCCATAGTAACAAGCTCATTCGTGAGAACATGTGCCTCCAATAATTCAATATTATTATTCATATATTCATTTTAAAAACGTTTCCTTTTTTTATTTTACTTTAGATACATTTATTTTATGTTTATGGAAGGAGTCTCCAGTATCAGCACTTTGGAACAGTCACAAAGTTTATGCAAGAATGACAAAGAAGAGAAAAAAAAAAGAGATATAGAGAAGCAGAGAGAGGTAGACAGAGATATAAAGAAAAAGAGAGACAGATAGAGGCGGTAAGAGGAAGAATGAGAGACAGGGGACTGATAGAAAGAGAGGGGGATAATGAGAGACAGGGGACTGATAGAAAGAGAGAGGAAGAATGAGAAACATAGAGAGAGGAAGACAGAAGAGAAAGCTGGTAAAGGAACTACACAGAAAAGATTATTCATTTATAACATTCGTCCATGTTCAGCAACAGATTATACGATGAAAGTGGTCGAGCCAATGTTTTTTAAAAATATAGATTATATTAGCGTTTGATACAGAGACTAGCCGATAAAATCCACCAATAAGATGACGGCAGATTTACCAGACAACCGATGGAAAAAAAAGAAGAAAAAACCCAGACAACTCTTCTTAGGTTCACTTTGTTTTTGCAATCGCACAACTCTCTTTTTCCACACAAGTTGACTTCCCAAATATTTTGATTAATGGCGTGAACAGAGAGAAGTCGTTTCCTTTAATGTCAGGTCTATCCCAAGAGAATATTCACAATATAATCTAACAAGAACAACACACCACAATTCAGTATATAATATACAATATAATATACGATTCAGCAGCCCTGATCTGATTCAGTATATTTTCTCTAGAAACCAGTAAAAGTAGTGAAGGTGCGCTTGAACAGCGATTGAAATACGCCATGACACGACATCCTGTGCAGTGATCATGACCCTAGTACAAGTCTGTATATAAAATTAAAGCTAAAAAATACAAAGAAGCATTATTATTCTTTTTTGTAACAAAATGAGACGGCTCTAAAATACCAGAACTGTTATAATCACTAGGAGGCTGCACTGAAACATCAGAAACCTTTAACTTGTTTATTTTTTTAATAAGAGATCGCACTGAAACATATTTTTCTTGATATATTATGGTATTAGTGTTACGAACACAAAAGAGACACCTCTAAAAACACAAGACACTTATGTTCTAAACAATATCGTATTGCTTAGCATTTTTTCTCAAGAAATTGTATCATTTTGTTGACCATCAGAACATCAAAATTCAACTAATACTTTTCCCCTTCATACAAATTTGCACTATTGTTGCCTTTTACAGTCAAAGTCAGCACTAAAACACTTATAAAGACACTAATAATCAACAAGATCACTTATAAAAATAATAATAATACTTTTTTTTCGCATAAGCATGTAATTAAATACCTGTCCTGGTTCTGTGGTGTTATATAGCACTTACTGCTCTTTATTTAACATAAATAATAACATGAGATTTTCCACACATAATAATGCTGTATGTTAGTATAACAACTCTCTAGTACCAATTTTGGTATCTTTTTTTTTTTTTTTTTAAATCAACAAGGATTTCAGATACATATTCTGCATCTGCAAGGAGGTTACGACTTCACTATGGGGAGATGCTTGTGTACACAATTATATGTTTGTGACAAAAAATTTTGACATTTCTGTCTTTCTTTTTTTTCCCTTTTTTGCCTATTTAAAGTAAGGAATAATTTTTGCAATTGTTTTTAATTTATGTTTAAATAACCTCAAATTATTATTTTTTTTTTTTTAATTTATACTTTTTTTTATCAGTTGGAAATGATTTCCTCCGGGAGGAAGTTTCGCTATTAATATTTTTAATATCTTAAACATTATTTATACTACTTACATTTTTTTTTCAATTAATTGAATATTAAATATATTTTTAGGACAACAATTTTCTATTACTTGCAGCTCAAGTTTACAAAATAGTTTGGCTGGACTTTACATTATAATAATATTTAGATTTATTTTTTTCAGGAAGAAATACCAAATACATTTTTATGGTTATTTTGTAAAATAATAATAATAATAATAATAATAATAATAATAAATCCGGATTTTTAAGATATGTATGAAAAAAAGTCAGGGAAACGCTGAAATAAGTCAGATTTTTCGAATAAAGTATAACTAAAATATTTTACAATAAACCATAATAAACATACATTTACTGTATTGATGGAGGTGGAGGTAATAAGTGTGGTGTTATTGTCCATGTGAGGTAAAAGGACCGTTGGAGGGCGTCGAGCTAAAGCAGCTAGCTTCAAACCTACAATCTGAGGTAAAAAAAAAAAAAAAAAAAAAAAAAAAAAAAAAAAAAAAAAAAAAAAAAAAAAAAGAAAGAAAGAATCGATAGAACGAAAGAAAGAAAGAAAGAGTCGCTGTTTTCGTTTTATTACTTTACCAGATAATCCATGTAACGCCTCGAAATCCTTCTGTCGTCCTCAGGAAAGTGAAATCCAAGCTGAAGAATCAAACTTCCAAAAGAATCCGTGAAAAGCGACGGCATCCATAAACTAATACAGTGTGTACATGTGTGTGTATACGTCAGTGTGTATTAGGTTCCCCGCCTCTCCTGCGATAGAGAAACATGAACGCTGGCTATCGCGCTACATTCCAGATTTGAAGATATCTTTTACACATTTATCAACACTCTTTACTTTTATATCCATATAAAATACAAACGACAAAACTCCAGCCTGCGTGTGTGTGTGTGTATATGTGTGTGTGCTCAGGTTTTGAAAGCAGAGTACAAAAAAAATGAAGCCGCTAACGCGACCTCACGTCTGTACTCTCGCGAGACCTCGCGCGACCATCAAATCGAACTTAATTTGGCCCAAAAATAAATCGTAAAACAACTTTTAAAAGAAAATCTGAGGTAATATCATATCTGTTCTGTAAAACCGAACCACATTCCTGAATCCAACCGGCTCCTAAATGTCTATATGGAGCCTGTTTGGCTTTTCGAAGTACTGGTCACGTGATCTGGGTCATTTCCGCGCCTGGTAGAACTAGGTCTCAGTGGCGTCCGCCATTTTGGAGAGGTCCATACTGTAATACATGGATTGTGTGTGTTTGTGTGTGATTGAATGGGTATTAAAACTCCTAAACTTTTAAAAATAAATAAATAGATATGCGTATGTGGTGTGGATTTATTCAAAAACACAATATAGAGTAACTGAGCAAAATTTCTGGAAAATGTTTTTGAAAAAAGGAAATGTGCACTCTAATAACTTTAAATGCCTACCATGATGAAAA
The DNA here is from genome assembly GCA_024362625.1 of Silurus asotus. Taxonomy (NCBI): domain Eukaryota; kingdom Metazoa; phylum Chordata; class Actinopteri; order Siluriformes; family Siluridae; genus Silurus; species Silurus asotus. The sequence goes on from MU551652.1 coordinate 1,825,095, forward strand.
CGTGTCATTTTTTAGGGGCCTCCAAATCTAGTTTACATTATAGTCTGAATTTACATCAGAGTTTTTATAATTGATGTCCCATAACATAAATAATGGAATCACAAAAATTATGATAGTGTATAAACAGCTTTTTACTAACATGTTGATTTGTAATTAAATCAAGTTACAATGTTAGCAAAGCCAACATACATATTTTGTCCTGATAACTACATTACACACGGTAATTCAAGAATTACACACAAATATAAAAAATAACAAGTGACGTGTAGTAAACAAAAGACATTATATACAAATACATTAAAAATGTATATATAAAAACGTGCCTTTTCTTCTTTTAATGTGAGATATTGGCGATTATTTTATCGAATCCCCCTATTTTATTGAAGACCTTACTTGATTTTGTATATTAAATTCATATATAAAGTAAAAGATTGCCCTTTCCAAGATGGCGGAACTGCTAGCCTGTATGATAAGACTGTAAATTGAATAGTATTGCTTTGGCGCCATCTATCGGTCAGGTTAATATAAACATTATTTAGAATTATAGTAAAGCAGCATAATTAAATATTTTTTATTGTACTTTATTATAAGATTATTGTCGCACTATATTTTAAAGACTATATTATCCCTGAATACGTGGCAGTTTGTATCCAAGCCCAATTCAAAGCCATAAAGGTGCAATAAAGCTCATTGCAATGAAGGAATGATATTGTGTAGATGAACTTATAATCAATATCTCAAAGATTATTATTGCACCAGTATCATGTTTGTCGTGTAATTATTACATCATAGAATTGCAGTATGGAGGAAGCACAGGCAGGATTTTTTTCTATTCAAATCATTTAAGGTGAATCCAAGTTTCATTGTACATAACATTTAGACTAAATTTATCATTTCAGTATTTTATTAGCAACTATTAACTATTAGCATCTGTTTTTACTCTTTATTTATAACTAATAATAATTATTTGCATACATATAAACAAATATGTTGTTTGTTTAATTTGACTGCTGTATGTTTCTTCTGTATATTCCTAAAAATACATATATATTTGTATTTTTTTCAGATTTTTATATTTTCATGATGACATATTATTTTAGTTATTATTTTAAAAGTAAGCTGTAAGTGAAATAAACAACAGTAACGTAAAGAACATATGTTTTTAATTAGGTTTATATCTCAGTATTTCTCTGAAAACCCCTCCCTTGATTACTGTTTCGCTATGAGTCGTTTTACAGATTCGATTCTTTTGAACAATTGATTTGATTGAATGAACCCGAGCTTTTTATTTTTATTTTCACTCGTGCTGCTATTTACAAAAAGAAAAAAAAGAAAAAGAAATAGGAAATTTTGTAAATCTGTTCGGTTCCTATTGGGTTTCCCCCCCCAAGATTAGCTCTAGCATCGTTTATAAGAAAGCATTGTGACTCGTCTTACCGAATCGATTCTTTTGTACGCACTCGTTTCTGAGAATGAAATTGTATTTGTTAGATTGAATACGGAATGAAAATGTGTGTGTGTGTGTGTGTGTGTGTGTGTGTGTGTGTGTGTGTGTGTGTGTGTGTGTGTGTGTGTGTGCGCGCAACATTTTGTCCTTTTAACAATCTAAAACATAGCAACGATTTTTAATTCGTTTTAATTCGTTTTAACAAATAAAATACACATACTATACAGAATAATGCATTAAAATTATATATGAGAGTTAGTTTGTGTATATAAAAAAATTTAGAAAAAAAAAAATTTGACCTTTTTTTGGAAAATGTTCAAAAGAGTCGACTCATGAGTCACTTCTCCTTCGCTGGGGCCGGAGACCGGAGTCGGAGAAGGAGGAGGCGGCGGTGGCAGGGACACAGCAGAACTCCGATTTTAATTCTGTCCAAAAAAAACTAACGTTAGAATCTTTATGATGCTAAAATAATCCGCTCGCTACTATTGCGAGGAACTTTTAGAAGAAGTTTTAGAAGAAGCCGAGTGAAGTTCAGTCGAGCAGAAACTCCTCCAAACCCTGCAGCAGCACCATGGCGCTCAGAGCAAGAGCTTTATACGACTTCGTGTCTGAGAATCCTGGAGAGATCTCAGTGGTGGAGAACGAGATGTTAACTTTATACAGCGAGGACGTAGTGGACGGATGGCTGGAAGGAACAAACAGCCGAGGTGAGTCGGGACTTTTCCCTGCTTCGTATGTGGAGATCCTAAGCAGTGAAGAAGGATTTTCATTACAAGGTAACGGGACTGCTGGAAACGTCTATAGCCCCAGGACCGGAAGTGATCATGTGTGCCAAGTGAGAGGGGACACGTCAAGCGAGTCCACCCCTCAGAGTCACGGTTATCCGACCAGCCAAGGCAGCGATGACGACTGGGACGACGACTGGGACGACAACCCGACAACGACTACAGCGACGACGAGTCACGACCCGAGAGTCCATCAGCACAAACACCAGCCCAGTCGTGCGAACTCGGTGTCTTCACGCGGCAGCGCCGGCCATCAGGCCCGAAGCTCGGCTACGGTCGGAAAAAACCTCAACAGGTTCTCCACCTTCGTGAAATCAGGTGGCGAGGCATTCGTTTTAGGTGAGGCATCCGGATTGGTCAGGGACTGCGATCAAATTTGCGTGGTCATGAGTCAATTCGGTCCCGAGTGGCAAGAGAACCCACATCCTTTCACGTGCACCATCGACGATCCGACCAAACAGACCAAGTTCAAGGGGATGAAGAGTTACATGTCGTACGGCCTCCTGCCCAGTCACACGCAAAACCCCGTCAACCGCCGCTATAAACATTTCGACTGGCTGTACGCTCGTCTTGTGGAGCGCTTTCCTGTCATCTCGGTTCCCCACCTTCCCGAGAAGCAGGCTACGGGTCGCTTCGAGGAGGACTTCATATGCAAGCGCAGGAAGGGTCTGATCTGGTGGATGAACCACATGACGAGCCACCCGGTGTTATCCAGGTGCGATGTCTTCCAGCACTTTCTGACCTGCAGCAGCAGCGACGAGAAAACCTGGAAGCAGGGAAAGCGCAAGGCCGAGAAAGATCACCTGGTGGGTGCCAACTTCTTCCTCACCATCGTCCCGCCGACTGCGCCGCTCGACCTTCAAGAGGTGGAGAGCAAAGTGGACGGCTTCAAAACGTTCACCAAAAAGATGGACGAGAACATCGTGCAAGTCAATGTGACCATCGGGGAGTTCTCAAGGAAGCAGATGACCGGATTTAAAAAGGAGTATCAGAAAGTCGGACAGGCCTTTCGCTTGCTCGGACAGGCCTTCGAATTGGACCAGCAGGCGTATTCAGTCGATCTGAACCAAGCAATGGCGTTCACCGGGGCCACCTACGAGACCATCGGGGACTACTTTGCTGAACAACCTCGGCAGGATCTGGAACCAGTGTCGGATCTTTTAGCGATTTACCAGGGACATCTAGCAAACTTCCCAGACATCATCCACGTTCAGAAAGGTTTGGTGAAATTTTTGGAAGTTGCATGGCTGTGTGCATGACAGATGTGTAGTCACAATGGATGCAAAACCAAGTCTGTTTTCATTAGATCTTTGGAAGTAGATATGGTGTTCCAGATGGTTCAAACTGCAAGAGAGGTGCAGATTTTGTAGGTCACACTGTATCTACAGAAAGACTGTACAGACAATTTCTGTTCTAGTAACAAAACCTGTAACAAAAAATTGATAAAAAGTCAACAAATTACATTCTCTTTATCATCTATAATCTGGAGGTTATTGATCCAGAAACAAAATCCAATGATGAGTCTTTTAATATGGAAAAAAAACACCAACTCTTCTCTTTCATATGAAATCGACTCAAATCGCACAGATCAATATCCTGACCACATGAAATTCTCCTCTCATGACGCATCCTTGACATAGCCATGTTTTTTTCTTCCCCCGCTGTTCACCTCAAAAGAAAAAAGAAATTCTCAACGAGTGTGTACAATCATTCAGGCGCCTCAGAGGCTGGAGTTCTCAGAGCATGTTAGCCTGAATTCCTGAGAATCCCATACGCCATAAATCCGAGATTCCGAGAGTTTCTCATCCTGTCCAGGTCCAGATTAAAGTGTGTTCTGAGTGGAATGGTGCAGTTCAGGTTTCTGTAGAATTCATCACAATGAAAATATCAGGTTTTAGAGTTGAGCGTTCTGGAAGAGTGCACATTAAATGCACGTTTCAGATGAATGAAAAAATTACACGTGGAGTTTTTGTCTCTATTAAGGTATAGAAATAGTGCAGTAGAATATATTTGAGTTTATTTCTCTATTTAATGCCTTCGAGTGACTTCACATTGTCTATTCATTCACAGTGAAGTTATTCAGAAGAGACACAAAGGAGGCGGAGTTTAGCTTCTCTTAAATCCAGCATATCTGATTGGTTCATAAATGCGTAATATGTTATGCTGAGGTTTATATTTTTGTTGTAAATTCGCACAAAAACACTGGAAAAGCATTAATTACTTCACCACGAAACATCTGACACAAGATCCCTTTAAAATCTAGAGGCTCTTGAAGACAATCCTGAGTATCCCGAAGACTGAATTTTTACCCAATGCATGAAGATCTGGTTATCATGGGTTGGAGTGATTTTAAACTGCCTTCTCTAAAGATCTGACCTCAACCCTATTAGGATGAATGTGACTGCACTCCAGGTCTTCTCACTTCACCTACCAGATTTTCCTGATGTCTTTGTGGCTAAATGAATCTCCACAAGCAAAATCTAGTGGAACATCTTCCCAGAATAGTGGAGGATATTACAGCAAATGGGACTAAATTTGGGATGAAGTGTTCAAAAAGCATCATATTCTTATTCTCAGGTGTCTACAAACTTTTGTCCATATATGTAATATTTAAATTTGACATTTGTTTCCTGCATTTATGTCGCATCTTATAATAATGGACAGCAAAACAGAAAGAAAAATGCTACTTATGTTTTCAGTTGGTGTTACCTTTCATTTTTGTTGAATACGTAACCAATCAGCAATAAACACAGCTGTTAATCCCGCCCCTTCTAGTGCCTTTATATCCTACCATTGCCTATTTGGAGCAGGCCAAAAAAAACATCCAAGTGGAACCTTCGGTACCGGCCCAATGGCAAACGGAAAACAAGCCCAGGTCCAGTTTTCTGTTTCCAGACATTCCCGCTCTTTGTGTCGTGAAAAAGACTGTTTTGTCTGAGAATTTTATTCACGTCTAGTTTGTGCACTTTGGGTTTCCTTTCAGTAGCCCACATTTAAATAACAATAAGTCCTTTTAAACCCGAAACGCAACTTCATCAGCTGTGTTTAAAACCCAGCGTCTCCTGCTGAGACTGAGAAATGCCCATCATTTATTGCACATGAAAGAACTGCATGTTAGATTACGTTTATTTACTCTGCATCTGTGGTCAGCTTTCGTATCCTGCATGAACGTTTCAGCTCCAGGGGTTTATTAGATAGAGCCAGATTGAATTTTCAACACATCAAATCTTTAACAATAGTTTTATTTATTTTAAAGGGTAAAATATAGTATATACATCAATAAAGATTTGTAGACCCGGGACCATGTGTGTCCTAAACTACAGTGAGGTTACAAGTTGGAACTTCGCATTATATAATATGTAGGAAATACAGCAGGGAATTGAGGAAATGTCAGACCACAGGAATCCTAAGAATTTATTTCATTATGTGTTCAATTATATGCATATTACTGATGTAATCACTTAGTAATGCTTTATTTACTTTCCTCGAAAGTGGGAATTTAGATCTTGGAATTTTGTATGTTGATTGAACTGAATCTAATACGTGTGTTTGTACTTCGCTGTTGACTTGATGTCGCTTGTTAAACGAGTTTCCAACTAGGAATTCCGAGAATTCCTGTAAGTGGTAGGAAATCTGAATTATGAGTTTTGCGCTTACGTTCATGACCAAGTGGGAATTGGGAAGTTTCCAAATTCCTGGGAGGAAAGATCATTTTGAATGGCCATCCAACAAGTAATGCCTAATGGAAAAATTGGCATTTTTTCTTTTGAGTTTCTTTTGGTGTTAAAAAAAACACACAATTTTTTACCATATTTTAAAACAAACCCAACACTAGAATGAAACTGCTCTTTCATGTCATTTTCGGGAGTTTTTAAGTGATATTTTCGTGATATTTAATATTTGAGTAATTACCAACTCAACTACAACTCAAGCAAACAAGCTTTCAATTATACAACTTCCAGCACAATTGGTCAAATCAGTGTAAAACTGATTTCCCATCATCATGTCTGACCTTTGACCCATTGTTTATGCCCTTCCCCCTCCTTTAGGAGCTCTAACCAAAGCGAAGGAAAGCCAGAAGGACAAAGACATGCAGGCGACACACGACATCCACGAGCGCTGCAACATCATTTCCTGTGCCACGCTGGCCGAGATCCAGCACTTCCACCGCACTCGAGTACGCGACTTCAAGGCCCAGATGCAGCATTACCTCCTGCAGCAGATCTCCTTCTTCCAGAGGATCACAGCCAAGCTGGAGGAAGCGCTGCACATGTACGACCAGGCGTAAACCAGAAACGCAGACAGGAACGCTTCGTCTGAGCAACCCTGAAAAAATGTGCACAATCAGGACATTTACACGTTCGCACGCTGTAGACGTTCTCATCACGTCTTTTAAACAGACAAGATCAGGAACACGTGTGCAGGACATAATATTTACACACACATCAAAACAGAGGCCCAGAATATGCAGAACGTCTCTCGCTCTCATTTTTCTCTTTATAGCAAAAAACAATCAAGATGAGAAAACCTAATCTTTTTTTAAACTGGAAATTTATTCAAAATTATGAACAATATCATACTTGTGAATTTCCTGAATATCCACTATATAAAACTTTGTGTGAATTTTATTTAACCATCATTCCTGAAGTTATAGGGCAATAAAAACAATTATGTTAAATAATATTAATCAATTAATAAATAATATTAATAAGAAAAAAAATTTAATGATATGGGGATAACAAATTAATTTATTTAGTGTTTATTTAAAAAAAAAACAAAATGAGAATTTAGATCAAAATATCACAAAAATCGATAAATGTTAATGATGAATACTTTTTATAATTAGTAATCTTTATTTTTTGCTGTAGTTTTTAGGTGCTTATAAATTTTTTAATTTTTAAAATTAATTTTTGTTTAAAAATTGCTAAATAAAAAAAAAGACTTGTTTTTAGAGTTTGTAATTATAAATAATACCTTTAGTTTTTTTCTTAATTTAAAATAAAATTAAATTGGTTACTTTTCAGGATTTAAAGTTACCTACAGAAGTATTTATTTAGTGGATATTCAGAGATTTGTTTTATACATGTGCACATTTGTACAGTCTTTAAAGCGTTTTTTTTTAATCCAGTAACATTTATGATCTAACCATGTTTGGTTTCCATTCAACGTTTCTCATTTGATATATGAAACCGTTTTTTTTTTTACGCAGTCAGAGAAACGCATGACTCGTCAGCATGAACCCAGTAACCCATTTCCTGTATCTCTTTCTTCCCAGCACCACGTCCCCTCACCCCGCTTTCAGCTTTTGGACCATAACGGTGGTTTTGTTTCTAACAGCTGGAATTTGTGCCTTAGTTCAATGAAGTTTTATTTCTTGAGTCATTTTTAAATACAGATCTGTATTTATGAATCTCAGATGTGTTGCAGAGTTTCTCCTTTTTTTCATACTCTGTTCTAATGCAGTGTGAATACCCTGTGTCTGGTTTAGATTAAGAGCCGAGAGAGAGAGGGAGAGGGAGAGGGAGGAGTAACTCGAGAAAAGTGTGACCTAGAAAAAAAACCTTGTGGACCTAAATTGTGTTATCTGGAGGACATTCCAGGCGAGGCAGGGAGGTTCGGGTTGTGTCTCGAGCTCGGTTTACTGCAGCGTTTATTATTTATAAGATTAATATCCGAGGATAAGATTTTTTTCACTGTGCTCGTGCCAGAACTCTTTTTGCTTCGGATTGTGATACTGGAAAATGGACATTCCCTGAATTATTGCTGAAAAAGAAAAAAATCTGGTTTTGCTGTGGCCTTTTGTTTCTTTGGACTTTAAGTCGGGTTCCTAAAAGATTAAAGATCTCTAGAGAAGATGCAAACGGATATCAGGGAGATCAATGAGTGCCGTCTTACCTTTAGTAACCTTTCAGTCTGAACTTCTTTTCATTATAAAAATAAACATCAAAATAGCTCAGCCTCACCTAATTTCACAAGAAGTGACAGATTCTCTAATGGAATATGATTTTTAGCTAGCAAAATAGCTAAATGATTACCTCTTGTGATTTTAACCAGGAATTACAACCATCAGGATGGTTAACATATCAGACACATGTTTGGAACCTGTAAGTGTGAGTTTCTTGAAAAAATATTTTTTAAAGGCCCCTTTAAGATAGAACAACTGGACAACTTTGTAGAAACACGGGACGAAATTCTAGCGTAATACAACATTCAAGAATTATACAACATCACCATCAACAACATGACGTTCTAGATCTATTTTAAAACTTTCTGGATTAACTGACGACATTTTAGAACAACAAAGCAAAAGCTAGATCCATTCAAAATGCTATACAAAATTCTAGAACTACAGTCAAAAACTACTCAGCAGCATTCTAGAGCAACTCAACATTCTGGAACTATTCTGCAACTTTCTAGAAGAACTTCACAATAACTCCTGATCGTGAAATATACAAGAACTATCTAACAGCATTTTAGAGAAAATTCTGTATATACTGCACAACGTTCTAGAACTACCCAACAGCAGTTTACAATGACCTGAATGCATTCTAGGTGCACTCAAGCACAGTTTAGAACAATGTGACACACACAACTTTTCAAGACCATTCTAGAACTGCTCAAAAACTTTCTAAAACAGCATGACACTATTTAGACACAATGCTACAGCATTCTAGAACAATTCAAGAACATGTTAAACCTATGCAACAACACTGTAGAACCACATGCCAGAACAAACACACAATTCTCGAGAGACTCGTGCAGTAACTCTGAGTGAGAGAAGACACGTCAGGCCGTTCTCTGTTACCATGCCGACTGCTGAGAGAGCCACTGAGCTCCTACACACACACACACACACACACACACACACACACACAGCTGAATAATTTATCAGAGCTAATGTTTCTTTCAGCACTGATACGCACGAGCAGACTAGCACTCACGCACTCAAGAATCGAGCTCCACCCCTCTGAGCTTCTGAGTAAAAACAGCAAATTGGGCATAAAATTATTCAGAGGAACATGATTTAATTTAGTTTTAAACAGGTTCAGGTAGGTGAGGGAGAAAAGATCTAGAGAAAGATCTGGACAGCACTTTTGAGAAATCTACGAAATAAAAATGTGAATTGGATTGTTGCCCTTTTCTCAAGTACACCACTGTTGCATGGTCTGCATTTGCATACTGAAATATGATTGGCTGTTATGAATTATGATGCAATACCTGTTCATACGTTCTTAAAGCATTTTTACACTGATCAGAAAGTACATTATATGGCCAAAAGTTTGTGTACACCTTGAACAACCCGTTCCACATTTGATCCCCATTTGCTGTTAGAATAAGCTCCGCTCTCCTGGAAAGATGTTCTACTAGATTTTATGAAAATTTGTGGCGATTCATTCATTCACAAGCTTGTTAGTAAAGTTAGTTCCTTATGAAGGTGAGGTGGGGAAACCTGGGGTGCAGTCAGCATTCACATTCATCCTTAAGGTGTTCAACAGGTTTGGAGCTCTATAGCAGGAGATCTTCTACCCAAACCCATGTGAAGCAGATCTTCATGGAGCTAGCTTTGTGCAAAGGGACATCGTCATGATAATGCATGAATAATATCAATGGAAACACCCAAAACACGTTGAAACATTTTAAGAGTCAACCATTTCCAAAGATTTTTCACAAAGTGGTTCTACAAGTGCGTAAATAACAGATTTAAAAAAAACGTATTGAAGTAAATTCATTTCTTTTTCGCTTTATGCTTCTTCATGCACTGTTGAATTGTCAGATGTGATTGGTCAATTCAGTACCATTTCCATAGTAACAGATAATTTACAGGGCCTTGAACGGGGAACGCGCCACATAATTTACGCCTGATAATAAACAGATAATGTAAATTGAGTGCAAAGGATGTTCTAAGTGCTGGATTACATGACAAGCTAATTTTTTTCTGTTTGTTTTATTAATTTCGAAAGCAAGCAAAGTGAGACAGAGGACAAAATGACAACAGTAGATGTAACCATAAATAGATAAAAAGATGAATGCATTGTTTTGTAACAAAAATATATATCTAACTGTTGCCTATCTGCTCTGGTATACGTGAAATGAAATACCCCATGTTCAGTGAGACGCAATGAGCAGTGCAAATATATACACCAAAAATTTGTGGACACCTGACCATAAGATTGGTATGTGCTTTTTGAACATCCCATTCTACATTGAGGTCCATTTGCCATTATAATAAGGTCCACTCTTCTGGGAAGATGTTCCACTAGATTTTGTGGAGATTCGTTGAGCTACAAGGATGTTGGTAAGATCAGGTACTGATGTAGGTGAGGTGAGGAGGCCTGGGGTGCAGTCAGCATTCACATTCATCCCAAAGCTGGTCGATAGGGTTGATGACAGAGATACGCCATGTAAAGCGTATCTTCATGGAGCTGGCTTTGTGCACAGGGACATTGTCATGCAGGATTTGTGAAAGAAACGCATATGGCTGGAGAATTTAGGTGTCCCAATGCTCTTGTCCATATGGTGTATATTTGCAAAGCTAGTGTAACGCGTCTGAGATCATGAAGATTAAAATATAACCACAGTAACAAAACTTTTAACTTTTCTTAATTTAGATTACAAAATTCCTTCAACAAATTATAATATTTTTGTAACATCTTAGTTGGTCACAAAATAAGCAGTTCTTTAACCTTTAACAGGATGACTAAGCTCAAATACTCTGGATATAACAATAAAAAGATGCACAACGTTTGGTAAACAGAATTTCTCAAAAAGGTTCTAACAGAATTGGGTAATTGGGTTGGGTAATTTCACACAAGTGAGAAGTTAGAAGTGTTTAAAAAACCACATGTTTAACATCCGGTTACTGTCCTTACAGAGTTTTCCGTGGGTTTTCTTTAAGGACTTTTCACACCTTCGCCAGACTAAATTGCTCCTAGGTGGACAAGAATCCTATTCAGAGTATATTTCTGCCTTACGTCAGTATCTTTTCCAGGGTTTATTCCAGTCTTAACTCGTAATCCTGAGATACAAAAACACTTGGATGGATTTAACCATGCAGCCTCGGTTCTTCAAACATGCTGAATAGTCCTAAATTTCATCCCATGAAAAGAAAGTTCTCCCCGTGCAATTCTTCCCACCTCTGACAAACATGGTGGTAAGTGGACTGGCTACTTTGCCAGTAGGTAAAGATCAATTCCATTAAGAGTGCCAGATGATTTCATAACTGAAGATGCAGTTTTAAACCCAGTACTGATTTGGTCTCAGAATTGGTGAACCAGGAGAGGAATGTGGTGTTCCCTCAGGATCAACGGTAGTCCAGGGACAAACAAGTATTGTAGAGTCAGGGAGTGCTATTTCAGGTACTAATGCTGTCTCTAAAACAGGGCTTCTAGAACACCTTGGCATAAGTGGGGTCACTACAACAGAAGGAACAGTTAGACTTCTCTCAGGCAGGCCCAGATAAGGGGTTGGAGACACAATGTCTTCTACAGAATCCTCTGAAAGGTCTTGAATCATGGGTGGCTGAGCTCGCTTCTCTTGCCTGTGCCTGAAAACTAGGATTAAAACAACTAGGATGACGATAAGAAACAGACAGGCCAGGAAAGGTAGAATAATAAGCAGTGGATCAGATGCAGGTCTTGGCAAAGACTCTACCCTGATTGGTGTGTTTCTGTGATGATCGTTGTGTCTGCCTGATGTGGACTTGGGTGCATGAAATACTGAGGACCTTCCTCGTGTGTGGTTCCCAGAACGGTTTCGTGTTTTGGTTTTTGGCGGTACCCAGTCTGGTCTTTTGGTTGGGTGAACAGGTGAATGCTCATTCATGTGTGAAACAACATTACTTGTTCTGTTAAGAGAAGGATGTATGGTTGGATGCACTGGAGCAGATGAAATGACATGTTTGCCTGTCATTGGATCGTAGGGTACAACCATGAAAGCAAACTCTCCAGTGGCAGGCTGAACATTTGCAGCTTTTAAAACAAACACAAACGAGTCATGAAGTGCAGATGCAGATTTGTTCTGCACCACAGCCGTTGTGTTACCGTGTACAGAGAGATAGTTTAGGTGCTCCTGGATGGCAATTCTGCCTTGTTCAACATCTCTAAAGGTAAACGATTCTATAGAGTCTGAAGCAGCTCCGAGATTCACTGTTACTTTTACTAGCTTGCCATATTTTGGAGGACCAATGATCTCAAAAATCGGGTCACTGCCACTGATGGATGCAAGCTCGCTGGCATCTAAAACATCTTTTCTTATCTTAACAGGAATACCATCAGGTATACGGACTTGTTTTCCAAGGTGTATCAGCGGCTTCACTGTGATATTGAACACCTGATTGGTCAGGTTGCTCTCGGAAGTTCCAACTGTGAATTTGAAGCTGTCTCGAGAGGAGGACAAATCAGTCATTTGATAAGAAACCTCACCCAAACAAAGTTCCTCCTGGTCAAAATGTGTGATCTGGTCTTCCTTAATCAAGAGCCTGCCATGACTTGGCTGCTGTGTAATAATATACTTAATAGGTGAGTTTTTCTTGTTTGTTACTGCAGCTAAGTGCTGGAGGGTCAGGTTTCCTGTAGTCAGTCCTTGCATCAGAGTCAATCCAGTATTATTTACAACCTTGATTGTGATATTTTGAACTTCAAGGTTGAAGAGCTTATAGAGGGGACGATGGAAGCCATCGGTTACACTGAAGTAGAATATCCCTGAGGTAGGATGACCTTCTTGAACAAAGTGCACCCTTCCATCATTTACATCAGCTTGGGTAAACGTAACAGTTGATTCATTTAGCCTATCTTCAAGGGCCAGGAAGCCGTTATTAGGTTTGCTGATCACAGTGTAGTGGATATCTTCTGGTAAAGTGTCCAGATCTTCCACGTGAAGGTTTTCGGGTCCTAAAGCTACAGTTTCTCCTTTGACCACCAAGAGACTGGGGGCTTGAGTTTTCAGTAAGGGAGGCAGATCATTCACAGGTGTTACAGTGATATCAAAAGTCTCTGACACCATAACATTTTTCCCATGTGGCTGCCTAACAGGATTCCCGATAGGGTTTAACCACACATCAAAACTAAAACTGTCAAACGTGGTCTCTGAGTCATCGTGCACGTAAGTGATGCCATTTCTGTCAAGGATGAACTGGGAGAAGTCGGGTTTCTCACTGGTCAGGTTACGTTCACCTACAACGATTGTCCCGAAGCGTGGTAATGTAGTGACTCGGTACCAGATCTCGTAGGACTCTCGTTCTTCATCAGGTAGCTTCCCCATCAGATTTGAGGCATCCAGCTTAGTGTTATCGATCAAAACCCGACTGCCTTCGACCACAACAGTTCCTGAAATACCGAATAAAAATGCACATGAACAGCTAATAAAGTGTATATAATCATTTTCTTGGCATTGGACTGAGGTTCTATCTGTACCCCAAAAAACATTTTCTCTACATTTATGCTTGATGCCTGATTACATTGATTCTATCATCGGTCTCTCTGTGTTCCTTTTAACTCATCATTGTATTCCACTCTATCTCACATACCTGGCGTTTTATTTCCTGGTCAGGTGTTTGTGTTTATGAAGCGATATTGATTTGCACTGTTCCTTTGTGTGATTTCACTTCCTAATCAATCCTGCATGCTCAGATGCAATGACACTAATCCTGATTGGGACTGTTTGACTTTTGACCCAATGGCTTGGAGATTTTCTGCCCTCCTCATGAACTTCAATGTTAAAGCTCAATACATATGGAATTGTGTTTGTCCCAAAAGTGTTGAAATTAACATTTCAAGAACAAATACACAAAAAGAAAGAAAGACTTAAACCTAAAGGAATGAAAAGCAACATGGTCTTTAAATAATCAGGTTTCTTAGGTAACAGATTCATAAGTTTTCTGCCCAAGTTTGTTTACATCTTGCAAGTTAGCATTTCCTCATGAGGGCTGGGGCTTAACAACGCTGTAACAACACATTTTCTCTAGTGAGATGTCGATTGGCAGGTCCTGGAAGTAGTAATTTCAACAAAGTTTGGAGAGCGTTCTGGATATGGTTTTCTGTATAGTTAAAGACACTTTGTGGAAATTTCTTTTTTACTTACTGTACTTAGTATATTCATTATTAATTTTTGAGGTTTGGCCCATTAATCAATACTTAATGAATAAACCACTTCGCATATTGCTTCCAGAATGCGCTCCAAAATTTGTGAGCTGTGTATAATGAACCAAACCTCAAATATGAGTTACTGACTAATTAACATACTCCAAACACTGTAACGATTCAGAGAACCACATTTAGAAACTCTCCTCAAAAATTGGTGAACTCTCTACTGCTGGGATTCGGTCATCCAAATCTCACTAACCAATGAGAGTAAAGCACTATTAACCCCGCCCTCAAACAAGCAATTTGTGTCAGAACAGTGAACGTTATTTATTAAAATGTTTACTTATATATTTATTATATCACCCCTTCATCTGTGTAAAAGTGCTTTGAGACCATGTCCATTGTTAAAAGTGCTATACAAATAAAAACGGATTGAAGTGAATTGAATGGAAAATTAAAGAGGAAAAAGAAACATTTTAGAGAATAAACTAAAACTAAGCGGCTCATACATGAACCATTGTAAGTTACGTCAGAAACTGTTGTAACCTGTGTTAGCGAGTAGGACGCTCCTGTGCTCCGGGCTTGTGTTATCGTAGGAGATGTGGATTTTAAAAGTGTGAGGTGGGAAGGAGGCAGGAGGAGAAGATGCAGTGAAGATGAAGGAGTCAGTTGCTGTCCATGCTATCGGTTCAGTGTGTTTATACACAACCAAACTGTCCTTTAACTGCGGAGAAGAGAAATGATTAAAAACATTGAAAATATCATTCAAACTGATTTCAGTGAAACACATTTGTTAACAAAGTTTTCATTTTTACATTCACAAAGACTGTAATATATTAATATGTAATATGTAACTATTATTATTATTTGCATATCAATGATACACAATTTTTTATCGAGTTGCTGAAAATATTTTATTTTACATTTTATCATTTTAGCTACAAAATGCAAAGAAACACAAACTTGTGTTTTCGAAACAGTCTGAAAGTTACAGCTTTATCTCCGACTGTTACAAAATGCGGATACTTGAGAATTCTTCCCTGTTGAGGAAACATCTCCTTAAAGAAAACTTGTGCTCCATATAAACAATATTATTTTTACACCAGAAAAATTATTGCTGCATAGCTACAAAGCTTTCATAGCTACTGATTCAAGAGTTTAGAAGTTCTTCATACTGTATGTGAATTTTTTTTTAAGAAGAACACTATATGGCCAAATGTTTGTGAACACCCGGCCATACGAATGCTATGTGCCTCCTGAATATCCCATTTTACATTTAGTCCACATTTGCTGATATAATAAGCGCCACTCTTCTGAGATGGTGTTCCGCTAGATGTTAGAGTGTGGAGCTTGTGAAGATTTGTGAGACTTTGTGAGACTTTGTGAGATTTGGAGACTTTAATAAGTGCAGAATAGGAAAGTATATTATAATATAAATTCCTGAACCAGAACCTTGCATCAAACTAAATTTCACTTCATTATCATTTCTTAACAGGAACATAACATAAACCACACCATGTTTTGAGTGAAGGTAAATATCGGATTTGTGTCGGTGGGATCGTTGCCTGGGGCATGGATCAGCCTGCCCAGTCTTGGCGGTGAGGTAACGTGATAGACGACGGTGCGATTCTCATGAACGTCATCGTAGTCATTAGTGGCGATGAACAAATCTTCTTTGGAGATGACTTTGGAAGACCCTGAAACAAAATCATTTAAAGAATTCAATGGTGAGTTTAATAAAATTTGGGGAAAGATGAAGTTCAGTGTTTTTATTCATTAAGTTGCTGAAATTTTAATTTTAATATCATAATATTCATTCCTGAACCAGAACCTTGCATCAAACTAAATTTCACTTCATTATCATTTCTTAACAGGAACATAACATAAACCACACCATGTTTTGAGTGAAGGTAAATATCGGATTTGTGTCGGTGGGATCGTTGCCTGGGGCATGGATCAGCCTGCCCAGTCTTGGCGGTGAGGTAACGTGATAGACGACGGTGCGATTCTCATGAACGTCATCGTAGTCATTAGTGGCGATGAACAAATCTTCTGTGGAGATGACTTTGGAAGACCCTGAAACAAAATTATTTAAAAAATTCAATGGTGTGTTTAATAAAATTTGAGGAAAGATGAAGTTCAGTGTTTCAGTTTATCTTGAAGGACAATGCCAGGGCAACGGTGCAAGTGAAACATCATTAGAACAATAACCTGGAAACACTTTGAGTTCACGGTTCCTCTCCAGGCTGAGCGTCAGAGATCGGGCAGCGATGCTGAAAATTTGCCTGGGTGCAAAATTGACTCCATCATTCACCTGGAAATGAAATCCACCAAACATGGCACCTTTGGAGGAGAAACCAAATTCAAATCCAAATTCAAAGTCATCTCATTGCTGATAATGTAATGTGGATCATTATTAAAGAGGGATGTGATCTTGTCGGGACTCACCGCTGTGTACGAACACCAGCTGACGGCGGTGGATGTGAGCCTGGGTGAAGTTCAGGACCGGCCTGGAGGGGGCGCTTTTTAGGGCAAGGTGTCCGTTACTGGGCGGAGTGATGATAAACTCCAGGCTCTCAGGGTCAGAGTCAGGGTCAATCGCACTGAGGTCATCACCCGTGATTTCAGTAACAGATTCCACCCATACCTGTGGGAGAAAAAAGTCATTCTGCTTTCAACATCTATAAACTTTATTATTTTGGCTTTCTGAGAGTCCACAAAACAATTTCTTGCTAATTACTAAATTGTAGTTTCCTTCTGTCACATAAGTGTCCATCATGCTAGCACTTGGGTATTGTTTGTAATGTTAGCTAGTTTGCCTATAATTAGCCTACTTGGCTAGTTTAAATTATAGATTTGCCATGGCTAGCATAATATTTGAATTATAGATATTAATTATTACACATATTATGCTAAAGCATGGTTATGCTGTCAATAACATCTTGTCAATCCTGAGCCAACTTGGAACTTGGACATCGACAGGAGCGTTAGTTTACTCCTGTAGCTTAGCTCGCTAACAGCATTCTTCCAAAATAGGCAAATAGACAAACCTTGTTGGAATGCATTTTAAGTCAAAGTGTAAAAATGTGGTGTTGTTAATGTAACAAACTTTTTTTAATTGGAGAAGAAATGTATATGCTAGAAATACATGAGATATATGTTACATTTGCATTAGGATTCAATCATTTATTCTAAGGTTTTTTTAGTTTGTTTCTGCACAATAATAATATCAATAAAAAGAAAAAGAGTATGAACTGTAAAGCAAACGAATTTTAACTGAAACATAAACTACTGTAAGATCATATTATACCCGCAATGTGTGTGTGTGTGTGTGTGTGTGTGTGTGTGTGTGTGTTTTTAACATATAATGATATCAACGTTGCAACAATATTTTGTAAATCAGTATATTTATTTTTATTCTTCAGAAACTTGAAGTGGATTTTTTAAATTCTAGATCAAACTAAATCCAGACCCAGGAGCTAAAAAGCCAAGCCTGAGTTTTCAAGCCTCCTGGTGGAGAAACTGAGTATTAAAATTCTGAAAATTCTGTTTTCAATTTTTTTCTATATAAAGTTTTGTTATTATATAATTAATAATAATTAATAATCTTATCAAAATATGTATGCTTAAATACTATTAAAGTAAGAAAATCAATTAACTTATATAGATATGTTATTGTTAGGATGGAACCATAAATCATGGCAGGCAGACAAACAGACAAGCAGACAGACAAGCAGACAGACAGACAGACAGACAGACAGACAGACAGACAGACAGACAGACAGATCTATAAACTTTATTATTTTGGCTTTCTGAGAGTCCACAAAACAATTTCTTGCTAATTACTAAATTGTAGTTTCCTTCTGTCACATAAGTGTCCATCATGCTAGCACTTGGGTATTGTTTGTAATGTTAGCTAGTTTGCCTATAATTAGCCTACTTGGCTAGTTTAAATTATAGATTTGCCATGGCTAGCATAATATTTGAATTACAGATATTAAAAAATACATTATTATACTTTAGCATATGCTAAAGTATAGTTTTGCTGTCAATAACATCTTGTCAATCCTGAGCCAACTTGGAACTTGGACATCGACAGGAGTGTTAGTTTACACCTGTAGCTTAGCTCGCTAACAGCATTCTTCCAAAATAGCCAAATGGACGAACTTTGTTGCAATGCATTTTAAGTCAAAGTGTAAAAATGTGGAGTTGTGTGATATTTACATGTAGCTAGAAGTTTAGCAGTTCACTCATTATTTATTTTAAGAGAAGGTGGAAAATATCCCATTAATGTAACACATTTTTTTTAATTGGAGAAGAAATGTATATGCTAGAAATACATGAGATATATGTTACATTTGCATTAGGATTCAATCATTTATTTTAATGTTTTTTTTAGTTTTTTAGTTTTTTAGTTTGTTTATGCACAATAATAATATCAATAAAAAGAAAAAGAGTATGAACTGTAAAGCAAACGAATTTAAACTGAAACATAAACTACTGTAAGATCATAATATACCTGCAATGTGTGTGTGTGTGTGTGTGTGTGTGTGTGTGTGTGTGTGTGTGTGTGTGTGTGTGTGTGTGTGTGTGTGTGTGTTTTTAACATATAATGATATCAACGTTGTAACAATATTTTGTAAATCAGTATATTTATTTTTATTCTTCAGGAACTTGAAGTGGATTTTTTAAATTCTAGATCAAACTAAATCCAGACCCAGGAGCTAAAAAGCCAAGCCTAAGTTTTCAAGCCTCCTGGTGGAGAAACTGAGTATTAAAATTCTGAAAAGTTTTCTATTTTTTTCTATATAAAGTTTTGTTATTATATAATTAATAATAATTAATAATCTTATCAAAATATGTATGCTTAAATACTATTAAAGTAAGAAAATCAATTAACTTATATAGATATGTTATTGTTAGGATGGAACCATAAATCATGGCAGGCAGACAAACAGACAAGCAGACAGACAAGCAGACAGACAAGCAGACAGACAGACAGACAGACAGACAGACAGACAGACAGACAGACAGACAGAATCCTGTAGAGCCCCTTTATAAACAAACACAGCCAATCCTCATGCAGTGATGTGGAATGTAAAGTGTGGAATGAGAAGAATTTAGTCAGATAATGAGAACAAACCTCGTCGTTCTCTCCGCATCATTCACACATAATAAACCAGAGCACTGTGAAAAAGTATTCACCCCCCTTGAACCTGTAAATGAAATGAACTAAAACCAGATTTTGATCATTTAATTTACACAATGAGTCTAAAAATGTTTTTTCTTACATTTGTGACAGTCGGGCTAAATAAACGAAAAAGCACAAATGAGTTGGTTGCAGAAGTATTTACCCCCCAATCAGTACAGTGAAGTCTTCTAAGATATTTCTTAATCAGCATCTGGATCCTGTACAAATTCTCTACAGTTTTGTAATATAATGGACCTGTTTTTAATCACTTCCTGGTCTTTGATTAAAAGTGTGAATGTTGGTATGTTTACTAACAAACTCAGAGAGAACATTTATCACGTGACACTTTAACTACAAATAATGTTGCCAATCACGTCCATTTCAGTTCACAATATGTTTAAATTAAATGTTTCAAAATAATTATAATTATTAATAATATTGGTGTGCGTCAGTGGTTTATGAAGCTCCTCCTACCCTCAGGATCCTGTTGACGGTTATAACTGGAGCCTCGTCGTTCACAGGCATGACGCTCACGTGTATGACACGGGGAACGCTCTGCTTGCGCACGTCTGTGTCATTTGCGACCAGAGTGAAACTATCTGCTGTGGTCTCGCTGCCGTCGTGGACGTACGATATGAACTCGTGTTCAACCTGTGCAGGAAAAGTATAACTTTATACATGTATATTTATAAACAGGCTCGAATCATCATTCTGTACCACTGTGCCGAGCAGAAAAGCATCTCAGCGTGCACAAAACATCACATCCTGAGGTGGAGGGGCAACAACAGCATAAGACCTCATCAACTTTCTTTCCTGTTAGTTATAAAAAGACTATAATAGGAACAGGTTCAGACAAACTGGTAAAGTTTCCAGTCTTCAGCCGCCCAGGTACATGAGATTCTGGCATACTTTTCTGATCATCATGGTTCTAAAGAGTGATTATCTGATGATTTGTGTAACTCTGGTGTCAGCCAGAAAGACGCTTCATTCACAGCATGTTTTTTGTTTTTCACACCATTCTGTATAAACTGCAGAGACTTTTGCGTGTCAAAACAAACAACAACTGTTAAAGCCAATTGGTAAAGATCACACATTTTCTTCATTCTTATGTTGATTGTGAACATTACCTCGAGCTCTTGACCTGTATCTACACGATTCTACACTTTGTTCTGACTGCATAACTGAATTAATGTGCAGGTGCTTTACATTTTTACATTAGCAAACAATAAGGTAAATAAAATAATAATATATTCATATAAGGCATTAAATTCTACATTATGTTAAAATATTTTTTGGGGGGTTGGTATAAATCTGTACATCAAAACAAGTGGAAATAAAATGCTAATAACGCAAATAAAAATATAATTAGAAACCCATATATCGTACAAATGCATGAACAACCAGTGACCGGTTTCTGTTGCATAACCGGAGAAATAATAAAAATTATTGTATAATAATGAACTAATAATTAATAATAATAAATGTTTACTTATTTATTTATTCTACCAAATGAAGAAACTGACCTGCACCCTGGTGAAAGATGGAATCGGAACCCCAGGAATCCTGGAGTGCTCTATACGGCCGTGATGTGGACCTTCGATCACGTGGTACTGGACGTGAAGTCCTGTAAAGTGCCGACCTGCAACCTTGATTACGTCTTGGTTTAGACCTTTCGATGATCCCTCTGTCAAGGTAATATTTGAGACCTCAAGCGGTAGGAAGAAAGGAACGATATCCACAAACACCATCAGATTACTGACTGTAACGATCCCATTTTTGACGTCCAGTGTGAAAGAGTCGCTGGTGTGTCCGGGTTTCTCCTGGACGTACTGGAGGTGACCGGCGTTAATGTCCAACTGTGAGAACTTTCTGATGTTAGAACTGTTCATGTTAGAAAGCTTTAGGTAGCCATGTGATGGAGGTGTTTTCACGGTGTACATGATCTCATCTGGTTTGTTATCCTCGTGAACTACCTGGAGCAAATTATTGTAAAAACTGGATTGATTTATCGGTTCTCCCAGAAATAACACAACAGAACATTCCTTTTATTTTCTAAAGAAATTCTGGATTTTATCTTCTAAAAGTGCAGAAAACACCACCATATAAATTTACACTGATCAGGTATAACATTATGAGATTCTAACATTATGAGTGGTGAAGTGATTAACTCTGAGTATCTCTTCATCACCTGTTAGTGGGTGGATATATTTATAAGGCTGCAAGTGAACATTCTGTCCTCAAAATTGATGTGTTAGAAGCAGGAGAAATGGGCAATCGTAAGGATTTGAGTTTGATGAGGGCCAAATTGTGACGTCTAGACGTCTGGGTCAGAGCATCTCCAAAACTGCAGCTCTTGTGGGCTGTTCCTGGTCTGCAGTGGTCAGTATTTATCAAAAGTGCTCCATGGAAGGAAGTGTCGGGTCGTGGGCAGCCAAGGCTCATTGATGCACGTTAGGAGTGAAGGCTGGTCCGTGTGGTCCGATCCAACAGATGAGCTCAAGTAGCTTAAATTCTGAAGAAGTTCATGCTGTTAATGTTCGACGTGTCAGAACTATTTTGGCAGCAAAAAGAGGACCCACACAATATTAGGGAGGTGGTCAAAATGTTATACCTGATGGGTGTTTGTGGCTTCCAAGTCTCTATGAATAAGTTGTTCATATAGAAACACTAAGATATTACCACAATCAATACCTTCTGACCAATCAATTTTCAGATGCTCCACTATTGAATGATTTGCCATGTTCAAAATAATATCAGTAACTGAGCGATGATTCACTCGAAACAAGGACAAAGACCTGCAATTTATTTGTAGTTGTTTATACACACCTGAACACAGGTAAGTGTGACTCATTAATACACATTCTCTTACACAAATCATGACTATTATCCTTGTGATACAAACCTCAAGATCCTTTTTGCGAATTCTAACAAGTTTCCCTTCTTCCACCACGATGGAGTGGTTGTGGGTGACTTGTGGAGGTTTCTGGTGGCTCTCGAGGTAAACATTTACCACCACGGTCACATCCAAGCGCAGCCCATTTACCGTAGCTGTGAGGCTAAAGGAGTCCATAAGGTTTCTCTCATCGTCATGGCGATAGATTACATGCCCCACCTTCACGTCATACTGCGTAAAAGCATCAGCCTCGATCCCACCACAAAGTAGAATGCCATGACTCGGAGGATAAAATATCTCAAAAAGGACATCCTCGTCACTTCGGACATCAGTGTTGGTAGTGACACTGAAGTTAACTGATTGTAAAACGGCTTCCTGTCCCTTTTGGACTAGAAGGCCAGTGTTGTTAGCCACCCTTAAATAAGGATCCTGTGCGCTTACTTCAAGTAGAGTAGATATATAATGCTTCCCGTCAGATACGAAGAGTACAAAACGTCCAAAGCTTGCACCTCTGTGGAGAAACAGCACTCGCTTTTCCTCCAGATCTCTTTGATGGAACTGATAGAGCTTGTGAGAGGACTCATTTACCAATACTAGCTCGCCAATCGAGATTCCCTGTCTGGTATAAAGAAGCTGTCCGTCATCGTAGTCCGAATCAGGGTCATGGTAACGAAGATCCTCCAAGGTCAGGAGCCTCTGGCCATCCCGCACAACGTCAAAAACTTTGTCTACAACACGAACAGGTTTTTCATCATTCACTAACTGGATCGAGATGTTAAAAATGCCTTCAATGTTTCTCTGAGATGCCAAAGCACAGAAGGTAAACGCATCACGTGTTGTTTCGCTGTCATCATGAGAGTACAAGATGCGTTCCTCAAGAATGTCCTCATCTGTAAACTCCAGTATACTGTTGCTGCCATTGTTGATTCGGATTAATTTCCCATGTCGTGGGCTGCTCCTGATGGTGTACTGCACAGCTCCAGACTCAGGCATCTCAATGAAAAGATTGTCCTTAGTTATGACCTTACTCTCACCTTCCAGGAGGGAAAGTCCATGATTTCTCAGAACTACGCTGTGAACATCGGCTTTGATGATGATCCTGAAGTCATGTCTTCCGGAATAGGAATATTCTGAAAACACCTGAAAGCTGAACATGTCCTTCAGGTTTTTGTTTGGCTTTTCATAAAGTTGATACTGCACTTTTTGATCAGTGATGTTCATCTGGCTAAAAGTAGAGTTCTTTTTTAGGGGCTTGCCATTGAAAAGCAGAAGCCCTTTCCTTGGTAAAGTCAGCAAGCGGATGTGAATATCATTCTCAGACAGTTTCACATTTTTGGAGACTATTTTAAACTCCTGAGCCGTCAGTGTGACTTTATGACCATGGTTTACTTCCATTTTACTCCTGGTGACCTTGTATTGAATCCATCGGACCCTTATATGAACAACAACCTCGTCCGTAGCCACAGAACCAATGCTGATTTTGCATTTGAATTCATCGGTTACATTTATCGACTGGGGACCATGAAAGGTGCTAAGATACCTGAGTCGATCCTTTTCCAGAAGCTTTGGTGTAAAGGTACTAGTTTGTTTCCACTCACCACTGGAATGTAGCCGTTGCAACTCACCGTAGACAGGCAGGTCAACGACGTCGTACCGGATATCCACGGCTTGCTTCACCACATTCACCTGCACAGCTAAATGTCTGTTATCGATGTAAGAAGCTCGGCCCTGGATCACATCCACAGCTGTGTTATTTACAACTTTGTACTCCAAGGCGACAGCCATAATTCCCAGCACGACCGTATTGCTCACTTTTTCTCCATCGCTCACTCTGATCGCAATTCTGGAGTTCTTGATGCCTCTGTGGACGAAACACACCTTCCCCTGTTCCAAGTCTGAGTAGGAGAACGAAGTCACAGGTTTTCCTGGATCATCTGCAAGTTCCAAGAATCCAGCGCTTGCAATTAGATTACCGAGTAAAGAGAATACAAGCTCTGTGTAGCTATTATCAGGGTCAGTAGCTCTTAGCATGTCCATGCTCAAATGTCGCTTGGAATTCTCTAGAACAATAAAAAGGCTTCCCTCTGGAAGGCTGAGCTCCGGGGCATCGTTTATAGGTGTGACACTGATGTTAAACCTGTGCAAGTGGCTTCCCTTCAAATAACCAGGCACCTCTTTATTGGTACTGGTGGTGAAAACAGAAAACATGAAAAAGTCCTTAGGATCTTCTGAACCTCCATGAACATACATGATCCGGTTATGCCACAGATCCAGAAAACTAAAGGTATTTTCCTGTTGACCAGGATCAACATCGAGCCTCAGATGCCCGTGGACCGGCTGCTCCTCGATGCGAAACATGATCTGGGATTGGCGGATCCCAAGCTTGTGAAATTCCAGATTTAATTTAATGTGCTTTGACTCAAGAGGTGCTCGTCCACCCTCGAGGACTTCCAGGTTATTGAGAAGTAAAAAGGCCTGCGCCTTCGTCTTGTCTAACTGAGGATTCTCCGAGGGAAAGGTGTCTGGATTTGTCGTGGTATTTGGTTTAAAATGTTTCACAGGCTCACAACCAACCGAAACGTCTTTGGTCACCGTAGCATTGGCCAGGCCGAGGTTATGGTCATTGACTCTGATATTTCTAAGACAACCTTTAAAGGAGCCACCACTGCTGTGCTTTGGAACTACAGAGAGCAGACCATTTCTACGCACTTCTAATAACGTGTTCGCGTCCACCCCACCCAAGAAAAGGGGGCCATTAAGCTGGAGAGCCCTTGATTTTACTCCGAAGCTGGAATTCAAGATCTCCTCGTCAAGGGTTAACTGAAGAGTCCGAGGTGCTACATAGAGCCTCACTGAGTGCCAATCTTCTCCGGTTATTAATGTTATGGAGCTCAAAGCCATCTTACTGCCATCTACTCTAACTGCAGCAACAAGGCGCTTGTGTCGTATCTCCAGAGCCACGTAGTCCCCCTTCCCTGCAGAGCTGTACAAGAGTAGTCCGTTTTCAGCTGATGTATAAAACTCACACGCAAATACACCTTCCTGAGGAACCTCCCACATCGGCAGAGAGACGTACGCTTTGGAACTGAAAAAACTGATGGAGTCGTTCACTGAGGCTGAAAACTCTGGGCTGCAGCCCAAAGACACCTCATGGACCATTTTATATCCAGAGTACGGCCTTAAAGATGAGAGCAAATTGTGTTTGTTAAATAATACTTCATCCAGACAGCCACGAAAGCCCACGTGAGATAGAGCTGTAGCGCTGAAAAGATAGAGCTTATCCGAATTCTCAAGTCCACCGACGTAAAGTCCGTCCTGAATGCTGAGCTCCAGGTCAGGTCCAGGCATCCCCAGACTGCTCGGGGAGCCTTTATCCACAGTCAGACTAACATTGTGGCCATCGTGTTGGAGTTCAACAGAGTGCCAGGTAAGGTCATTCAGGTGAGCTGCTTTCTCTGAGCGAAGGGTGCGTTCACCTGATCCGAGTTCGATCTGCACCTGCGTTTGATTAAAAAAGTATCAAGCTTATGTTAGTAACATTAGATGGTGTAGCTAGATGAGAATAATTTACATTTCTATATTCATTTCTAACCTTCCTGCTTAAAGGTCTGTTTTGTGTACCAGCCCTCTGGATTTTCTAGATTAGTATTAATTGAATGTACGGTCAGAGTTCTCGATTTGAGACGCCGCTCGAGACAACAATTTTAACGACAACATGAGGTTCTAACAGAGCTTTTCAGAGTGTTTACACTTACAATTATGGTATTTGCCAGACACCCTTATCCAGAGCGACTTTATCTCATTTATACACTGAGCACATGAGGGTTAAGGGCCTTGCTCAAGGGCCCAACATTGGTAACAGTGGTCTAATATCTTAACCACTAAGCGGCCACTTCCCCCTGTTTGATGTCACTGCTAAGCATTTTTCTGTGTGACTTGGAAACCTGATGTTTAGGGATTGTTTTGGGTTTTATGTGCTAAATGACCTTTAAATATACAAAATCTTCTAATGTTGCTTCTGTTTCAGCACACACACACACACACACACACACACACACACACACACACACACACACACACACACACACACACATGCAAAGTCTTGCATCAAAAATAGCCCAGTTTTCTACTGCACTTTGGGTCGTTTCACACACAGGGGGAAATATTTTACTATAACAAAGCAGTATTAAGTGAGTGTATAAAGAGAGTGTTTCTTTGGGTTTTAAATCACGTACGTTATGGACAGTATGAACAGTAGTCCTTTTCATAAATCAGGATTTAAAAAAAAACAATGTGGTGTGTTCATGAATGAATCAAAGTTTTGGGAGTGTCGTCTCTTTAAGAGGCTTTCAGACAGAACCAGAGGGAAAAAATGCATGATTCTGATTGGTTAATCCTGTTTTCTGCAGAGCAAGAAATAGCTTCTAAATTGATTTAGTTCATTTAATTTAGTAAAACTTTTATGAACTTTTATTCATGAATCCACCCTATATGGACAAAAGTATTGGCACACCTGACTTTTCCAGCAATATGTGATTCCTCCCCAAACACAAAGTTGGAGGCACACAATTGTATTGGACGTCTTTGTATGTTGGAGAATTCATTCGCTAAAACTAGGAGGAGATCCAAACCTGTTCCATTATCATAATGTGCACAAGATCTCCTGCTATAGAGCTCCAAAGCTATTAAACATGCTGAATGAGCACAAATCTCCACAAGCACATTCCAAAATCTTCCCAGGAGAATGGAGATTATTATAACAGTAAATGGAGACTCAGTCTGGATGGCGATGCTTAAAAATAAAATCTTATTCTCAGGTGTCCACAAACGTTTGTCTATATAATGTATGTAATGTTTGTTACCTATAAATAAGCATCATAAAATACACACGCTGTTCTAAGCTCCTCCTCAGGCAATGATACATCTGGTAAGAGAATATATTCATCCCTGTCAGACTTCCTCGACTCAGCAAAAACAAGCGAGGACTTGTACATCGGCAGGAATTCGGTTTTACGGGATTCCCTCCTGGGCATGAAGATAATAATTAATCAAGGGTTTCTGAGACATATCTCTCAGGATGGTATTTACCCCAGCTTTAGGACACATCTCTGGAGAAATGCTCAGAGATTTAGAGGATTTTATGTTGGGTTGAGTAAATTATTTAACAGAGCACTGTGTGTTACAGAGAAGAAGATTATTACATCTTTTTAGCTTTTATTTTTTATCTCTATTACATTTTTTTTTATAATGCTATATATTTTTTGTATATTATATTGTGTATAAAGTTTGTATATTAAAATGTATAAAAGTTTGCACACCCCTCCTGTTGTTTCAATAAAGAAATTACAATTATAAACAAAATCAATCAACTAATCAATTAATTAAAACGTTGAATGTAACCAGAACAAAAGCTACAAGATATGTGAAAAAAAAGATCAGTTTGTGGTTTGTGTTTTTTTTTTTTTTTAGCTTTTTATGTAATTGGAGATTCTCTGTTGGATTTTGGATCTGAATGTCATGTGTTCAAATCCCAGGTGCACCAAAATGCCACTCCTGGACCCCTGAGCAAGGCCCTTAACCCCTTAACTGCTTAGTTGTATAAATAAAATCAACACTCATTATAAGAGCATCTGCCAAATGCCATAAATGTAAATGTTCTAATTATTGTGAATGTTGTTGTTCATCGTAACTGCCTGTTTTACGGTGATTATGACATTAAATTCTTGAGTCTTGTGCTTTAAATGAATCTTCTCCACTTGTACTAACTGTAAATGGAATTGTGTCTCAATCTTATCGTTATTACACAATATTAACACTAACATCATACAAAAAAAAACAACAACACACACCTGGATAAAACCAGCCTGTAGCGCCACCCACAGGAAGTCTGTCTCTCCGGCAGCCAGGAAGAGCAGCCCATCTGTGCTGGAGGTCCGAAATCGCACGTGGAGCGAGTTTTTACTCGACGACTCCACGGTTTTCAGCTGCACAAATCCATCGCCATAGAAAGAGGCTGTAAAGTGAGAATGAGATTTAATTCATGTTTTTTATTTATTTTATTTATTTATATATTTCTTTTTAATGGTGTGCAAATCTTTAGTTAATGTTCAGTGTGTTTCTGCAGATCATAGCATCAAATAGGTCTGTCCATCTATCTATCTATCTATCTATCTATCTATCTATCTATCTATCTATCTATCTATCTATCTATCTAAAAATCCATCCATCCATCTATCCATCCATCAATCCATTCATCCATCAATCCAACCATCCATCCATCCATTTATCAATCCATCCATCCATCCATCCATTCCTCCATCCATCCATCTATCCATCCATTAATCCATCAATCCAGTCAAAAACAGGCTTCTTCCACTTTAGAAATATTGCTTAGCTAAGAAACGTTATCTATATCTGATGTAGAGAAGCTCGTCCTTGATGTCCTGCATCATTAATAAACAAGCTACAGTTTGTCCAGTATGATATGATCATATAACCCTAATCTTCTCATCCCCTTCTCATCCCTACACTGGCTACCTGTTAAGTTTCGGCTTCTCCCATTAGGGGGCGCCACAGTGGATCATACGTCTCCATACCCCACTGTCCTCTACATCTGCCTCTTTCAGGCCAACTACCTGCATGTCTTCCCTCACCACATCCATTAACCTCCTCTTTGGTCTTCCTCTTTTCCTCCTTCCTGGTGGCTCCATCCTCAGCATTCTCCTACTGATATACCCCATGTCCCTTCTCTGCACATGTCCAAACCATCTCAATCTCACCTCCCTCACCTTGTCTCCAAAATGTCCTACATGCGCTGTCCCTCTAATAAACTCATTTCTAATCCTGTCCATTGTCGTCACTCCCAACGAACATCTCAACATTTTCAGCTCTGCTACCTCCAGCTCCACCTCCTGTCTTTTACTCAATGCCACTGTCTCTAAACCATACAACATTTCAGGTCTCACCACATGCACATTATCAACTTGTGCTTGTTAATATCCACTGCTTCTCGTTTTCTACCCATCCCGAGGCATCCTGAGGTTGCTCCAGCTCCCGTCACGTCCCACCTCATGAAGATTATGGACATTTAAAAAAGTAGATGCCGCAAACATCCCGAACCATCTAGAGACGTACCAGTGCCAATTGGATCCCAACTCATGTAGAGTTTGAACACTGGACCTCTTGGAGTGTTTAAAGGCTCTGGCATGCAGAAGCTGGTGTTGGATCTGTGATGATCTCAAATGTTGAGCTATTTTATGAGTTGCTCAGTAGCTCCTGGTTTTATAAAGATCATCAGTCATAATCACACACTCCAGTGCTCATGTTAGTTCTCACTCTCCAGTGTTCTGTAGTGTTTTTAAAGACTAGAATCACACTCCTGATGTCACCCAAATGAGGATGAGGTTCTGCTTTTGAGTCTGGTTCCTCTCAACGTTTCTCCCTCATAACATCTAAGGGAGTTTGTCCTTCACCACAGTCGCCATGCTGCTCATCAGAGATAAATACACACCATTTACCTTCACTGTAAAATTCTGTAAAGCTGCTTTGAGACGATGTGTGTTGTGAAAAGCGCAATAGAAATAAACTTGATTTGACTTCATTAAACTATTTTATATTCTATTACATGCACAGACTGCATGTTCAACTCATTTATTATCAGATTCACACTAAACTCTCTGATCTCTGAGATCCATTAGTTCATTATTGATAAAAAAAAAACGAAGCACAAAAACAAGGTCAATGATTTGTAGGTTTAGAAGCAAAAAGGACCGTCGTTCCGCACATTCCGTTCCACAGGGTACCTGAGGGCATCAGGATCTAAAGATTTGTACTTAATAGCTATATATATATATTCACACACACACACACACACACACACACACACACACACACACACACACACTGATGCCCTACAGCATGTTACACAGACTAAGTAGTGCAACTGCTGTTAATGTTAATGTGTTATCAGAATTCAATTAATGCACTGAGTGTGTTCAAAAGCACGACAGCAGGACTGCCAGCGTTTCCAGAGCAGTGTGTCGATCAGGATTACACGTCATCTGTGGAAGAGGATCATCCGAGAGATGACCCGAGTGAATGAACACACTGTTATTAGACGTTTGCATTAAACACACGTCTGCTTTGAACCACACACAGTTTTCTGTAAGGAGACGTTTAGGGAAGGAGTCTCCAGTGTCAGCGCTTTGTAACAATCAGACTTTCCAACATCTTCAGGACTGAACCGTGTAGGATTAGTGGCACAATTTGCAACAATAAATGGATTAAAAGTATGACTCGTTCTTTAATCCATAAAAAAGTGTAATCAGTGTTACATTTCTGCAGTATAAGAGTCATAAAAAACAAGAGAAAAAGAAAAGAAATGAAATGAATACAGGAACTGAAAAAGAGAGAAGATGTGAATAAGGAATTGGGAAGAGGTGAATATAGAATAGAGATGAAGTGAAGGATAAATAGAGGAATAAAAAAGAAGGGAATAAAGAACAGAGGAATAAAAAGGAAGTGAATGAAGAACAGAGGAATAAAAGGGAAGTGTATGATGAACTGAAGGATGAAGAACAGAGGAAAAGAGAGGAAGTGAAGGATGAAGAATAGAGGAAAAGAGAGAAGGTAAAGGGTAAAGAATAGAGGAATAGAGAGGAAGTGAAGGATGAATAATAGAGGAATAGAGAGGAAGTGAAGGATGAATAATAGAGGAATAGAGAGGAAGTGAAGGATGAAGAATAGAGGAATAGAGAGGAAGTGAAGGATGAAGAATAGAGGAAAAGAGAGGAAGTAAAGGATAAACAGTAAATATCTCACCTCCGTTCGCAGTTCTGTTCATCACAAATAGCAGAAGTAACTTCTTCAGCAGGTTCCTGACTCTCAGCGCACACCGCCGCATCTTTCATAGTCTGTAACCTCGTTTAGAAACTATTTATTTGGCGGGAATAATAATAATAATAATAATAATAATAATAATAATAATAATAATAATAATAATAACTGTGCGAGCTCTAAACACACACACACCCTGAACTAAACCCCTGCACACAGTGTCAATCAAAATACCTGCACGCTTCCATGACGTAAACCGCTAAGCCCCGCCCACACACTCAAACTTGTGTTTATAAGGAACCATGAATCGGATCAGGGGCAGTTTCTTCTCTGGCTAAGTTAATAAACGTGAATAAAAACCTGTATTACCATATTTATATAATTAGCTGCAGTCTATTATACTGATTACAGTCCTAAAGGTGACAACCATTTTACCTGCGTGTAATCATCACGTGATCTCAGTATCTTTAAAAAATGTGGGTTATATTGACGTGTGCAGTTTCCACAAAAACCACTAGATGGAGCTGTTTGATATATTAAATTAACAATGCAACTAAGCAACAAGTTTAATGTCGACTGTCTGTTTATTGTTAAAGTTTTAACACCCTGACATCAGAACAATGACACACACACACACACACACACACACACACACACACACACCTGGTACAGTTTTATATCTACACAAAACACTCCAACTCTAAAGCTCACTGTCTGTATGTATATTTTGCATATATATATATATGAAAATCTGAATTTTTGAATAAAATAAAGTTTATGACGTAGCATTAATTTGTTAAAAAAAAAACATTATATTGACTACTTAATTATGAATAAGTTAAATAAGATGCAGGTCCTTTATTTAAGATTAGTGTGGCAGCTTCTAGTCATTTAGACATAAACCTCTAAAATGAATTTCAATTAAGAAGTAAAAAAGAATAAGAAGAACGAATGAATAAAAAGAGTAGACTTTAAAACAAAGAAAATTGCACATAATTGTGATGCCTCGATTACTGAATTGTGTCCAGAGGTATATAGAGCA
This sequence comes from Silurus asotus, assembly GCA_024362625.1. Taxonomy (NCBI): domain Eukaryota; kingdom Metazoa; phylum Chordata; class Actinopteri; order Siluriformes; family Siluridae; genus Silurus; species Silurus asotus. The sequence goes on from MU551652.1 coordinate 1,857,368, forward strand.
CAAAGTCTAAAACCATTAGTGATAAGTTGCACATTGTATAGATAGATAGATAGATAGATAGATAGATAGATAGATAGATAGATAGATAGATAGATAGATAGATAGATAGATTTGTTTGTTTCTAATGATGCCAAACTATCAGAACAGCCACCAGGGGGCGGCATCTGGCTGCCATATCTAGAGGTGTGCCGGAAGTGGGGTTTTCTACCTATTACATACAGTATGATTACTTTTATTCAGTGTGTTTCAAAGCCTTAATGTTCTACAATGTTTTTTAAAATGATGTGTGAAAACAATTTAATAAGATTAGTGATGAAATAAATAATTTATAAACTGCACTGTAAAGATCTCAACCTGCAGCTACTTCTTTTCCTGTAAGAAGGATTTTATAATCTTTTACCAGAGAAATTGACTCTGGTATATAAACAGACTTATAAATAAAATTCCCTCTGATTTTTCTCTTTCTTGAATTTAATGAGATAAAATTTGCAGCTTGTCATGTTACTGAGAATCCACAAAATGCACTTCTGAAGAAGTCCAAAAACTTTAGAGTTAAAAAGCACAGGAGACTCCTTCCATAAATCTCCTCACAGAACCCTGAGACGTTACTATAGAAACGATAACGTTTTCGAAGAAGCACCTTGACCCACTGAACACCTACGATGTGCATCTGCACTACTGTCAAAGCTTCTGCTATAGAAAAAGTCATCAACACCTTCTGATCAGATCAGGATTTTCCTGGAACCTCATAAATAATCCAGTGAACATTTTGACATCATTCACTGTCATGCAGAAAAGCGACATCTGTCCATCGCAGGAGGAGCCAAGCCTCAGAATCATTTCTGTGAAGAAACCAGCAGCTGACGTGGAGGTGAATGATGCATCCAAACACGAGCAGTGTTCAGCAGCTGTCTGTAAACACCACACCAACATGTTTATGCTCTGAAAAGGAAAATCTGTTCATCTGCGTTTCACTGAGGTCTGGAAACAGGAGGAGATCAGATCGAGGTCAATCGCTCACAGTGGGTTATTTATCCAAATATTGTGGATCTGATGTGTATGTGGTGTGAAATTAAAGATCGTGTTTTGTGTATTTAAACGAGTGTTAATGTAAATATATGAAAAGACACGGTGTTTTTAATGCGGTAATAAACATCTATAAAATCTAAATACTATAAAATGTGAATAAATTGGAATGATGAAGTGGTTAAAACACTGTTCAGAGTTGTTAAACTAAAGATGGCAATATAGATTAGAAGGCGGAGACAGGGGTCAGTAAAATTGCAAAAAAGGAGGCGTGACCAGGCAATCGAAATGGGCGTGGTCAAGAAATCGAAATGGGCGTGGTCAGGAGATTGAAAAAGGGTTTACAGTTTAGAAATTTTTACAGAAGTTGAATCACATGCCAAACTTTTTATTGTCATTGTTTCAATGGGTAAATTATGATTGGTCAAGCAGGGATTAGAGGCGGAGTTTAGAATAGAGAGTCATTTTTCCCGTAAGCGTTTTTGTTGGCTTGGTTGCAGGGTTCAAGTAAAGCAGGGCTGAGATTTGAACTCTTAACCTGTCAATTATCATCCCATGTCTTTAACCACGAGTCCTATGATGCAAAAAAGTCTCCCACATCTGGGTCATTCTTAAAATGAAAAAACCTCCCTCTATTTATATCCGTGTCCATATCCGTAACGTTCTGACCTTTCGTAGAGTTTCTCAACGGTCATTTGAGTGCAAACCTTTTACTTGATGATTGTGAAATGGCTGGAAATCGTGAAAGTCTCCAGTCATCAGAAAAGGTTACGACATCACGGTTTTTCCTTTAGAGAAAAGTCACATGACTTTAAAGACACGTTTAAACTTTTTATTAATTTTAATGTGCTGCTGTAATTATGATCCTCTGGAGAAAGATTCAGTTTATTGTGCTCGATAAAATTTGACTTTAGTACATACAGCGAAAAGCATCCTCACGTGTTGTACATAAACATGTACTTTTTTCAGCGTACGACAAAAAAAGGTTGTGTTTTTATCAGAGAAATCTCTCACTCATTGATCAGGGTCACGCTAGCCAATCACATGTGAGCTCATGTATACGTGAGAGGATAAAGGTGTGTATTGAAGCATCGACTAAAAGAAAAATCACACGTCTGGTTGTCAGGTGTCTGGGAGGAAGCATACGTTAAACCTTTTACATCCCTGTCATGTGATTAAGACGTGGCTGGATGGTGGGTGAGGCAAGATATCACTCATGCAGGATTAATACTGCGCACACATCTGGAGCATTTAGATTGAAATCATTTATAATAAGCGTCAGGAGTGAGAACGTTCCAGCAGTGAGAAGGGTTAACATGCTGAAGATCTGATATCTCATGATAAAAGACAGAGACTCTGCTAAGAGTAGAACAAATCCTCCTCCTCCTCCTCCTCCTTCTTCTTCTGAGATGTAATGGCTTCCTGGATGGTGTATTTCACCCATTTTATATAAATCAGTGTCATTTTTCTCCAGTTCCTCTCCTAATTGTTTCAATGTGCAGCAGATGGAAAGCGAGATGGAGCACTGGATGGATGAATTCGGATGAATGATGAATGCAGGCTTTATCTGCACAGGCGGGTGTGGGCAACTTCTGGGTTCTGGGTTTGTTATGTAACATGTTGGCCTTTAGGAAAAGTGGGAACGAGCCACATCCAGGCTCAGAGTGTTCATTCTTTCCATGTGTACTCCAGCATCCATGACTCCTGGTGGGAATGTCGGTGGGCGGAACTTCTGGAATCAATACGAGGTTACGCAACAGACCGAGAAGAGAGAAGGAACTGAAAGAAGGAGATAATTTACAGTTTTATACACACACACACACACACACACACACACACACACACACACACACACACTCATATATACACTCAGATATATACTTACATACACACTTCATAGACACATGCAAACAGTCCACACCCACTGAACACACTCATACACATATACACCACTCCATACACACTGAACACACTCACACACACTCATACACACTTACACCGTCATGCACAGACACTCTATACACACTGAACACATGAAAGAAGGATTGAATGAATAAAGGCATTTGTTTAATTATGATATAATAAGTAGAACATATCATATCTTGATGATATCTTTAGAAAATTATATATTAAATGTAAAACACAATATATAACAATTTAGATCATTTTACAAATATTTTATTGACTTTTTTCCCAGTATTCTTTAATAATAAACTATTGCATAATTACAAACTGATCTAATGTTTAATTGGTTTGGTTTAATTTATTTGCTTTTGTTCTAAAAGGTTATATTTTTATGTCTATTAAAGTTATTTCAGCTGCACATTTTTCTATGTACAGAATTTCATTGTTAATGCCACCCCCAGTGTCCCTGAAAAGCCTTTCCCCTGATCTGCATGGGCTACAGTAGGATCTCAGCTATGCTGAGGACCAGTAAAGTAAACTAAAACTTGTTTTTTTTTTCAGAAGCATGTGTGCTGGATGGAATTCCTTTGACACTCGATCTTCCTCCACATCAGAAAGTGTGGTGGTGGGGAAATGCCAGCTGGTGTCTCTCCAACATCCCCGATGATTGCAGAGTAGGGTGTGTAAAGTGGCGAGATGAGAGAAAAGTTCAGCGTAGATCCTCATGAGGAACACAACTGTACAGGACGTCTTTGGATGCAGTGGCAAAAAAAACATTTTCCTTCACTTCAACTGGGAGACCCAAATCTGTTCCAGCATGACAATTCCCCTGTGCACAAAGCCAGCTCCATGAAGATCTGCTTTACATGGGTTGGAGTGGAGGATTATGAGTGAAAATAGATATAGATCTTTTAGGAGATGTTATGGAATGAGTCTCCAGTGTCAGCACTTCATAACTCAGCGGTGAAGCTGCAAGTTTTCCAACACTTTCCTTTGTAACATAACAAGCAAATGTATTTATTCAAATAAACTACATGGAATAATTTAGAAAAATCTGTGTGTGTGTGTGTGTGTGTGTGTGTGTGTAACCAGATTCTAAATACCTGTAACTTTTTGTAAATATTGATATAAATATGGATCTATGCAAACTGTACAGAATGTTCTTTTATTATATAATACATTAAATTTGGAATAAAGCCACGATGCAGGAACACAGGATGAGCTCAATAATCCCAGTTCTGAATCCTTATCTATAAGTGTGTGTGTGTGTGTGTGTGTGTGTGTGTGTGTGTGTGTGTGTGTGTGTGTGTGTGTGTGTGAAATCAGCATTGACGCTGCAGGTCTTCCTGAGATCACGGCCCAGACTCTGCTCCTGGCCTGAACACACAGCTTTCAGACAGGAAGGAAAGTGTGGAAGGGCGAGTCTGAAGCTCAGAGAGGAATAAGGAAGCCATGATAAGCAACACCTTTTCCCATAGTGCTCTTCTCAACATTGTGCATTTATTCATTTGTTCATTGAGAGGATCAGAGTTTCTAAAGTAAACCAAAATAAAATGCAAGGAAAGTGGAAATGTAGGAGTCCTGGGACCTGAACTGGCAACCTGCTGGTTCACAACAGAAAACTCTCTCCTCATAATGGAGATATGTGAAGAATAATGGACCACTGAACTCCATCCATCCACATGCAAGGTTAATAGACACCTGACCATAAGATTGTGTTTTTTTAACATCCCATTCCACATTTAGTCCTTAATTGCTGTTATAGAAATCTCCACTCTTCTGGAAAGATGTTCTACCAGATTTTGGAGTGTGCTTGAGATTCATTCAGCTACAACAGTGTTAGTTAATTCAGGTACTGATGTAGGTGAGGTGAGAAGGCCTGGGGTGCAGTCAGTCTTCCCCTTCATCTCAGTAGGGTTGGAGCTCTACAGCATAAGATTTTCTTCTTCAGTCCATGTAAAGCATATCTTCATGGGTCTCCAAGGGTTTGTGTCTTCAAGTTCAAGTGGAAGAAAATATTTATGCTACAGCATCCAAAGACGTCCTGCACAATTGTGTGCCTTCAACTGTGGCCATTTAGTGTAATTCTCCAAATCTTTAAAATACATTTTGCATGACGTTACAATTGGCAGCAAAAACAAACAAACAAAAGAGATTTCCATATTTTATATTTTTTATCCCTGATTCCAAAAATCTAAATCCTAATCTGAGAAAATCTTAAAAACTTTAAGCACCAGACTCGAAATACAGGCTACACTGTGAAGATTAGTTCAGTACTGGCGTATTCCTTTAACCCAACTTCATGCCAGCTAAAATATTATCACACTCCAAACACAAGGCTCAATCTTCTACTCTCCATTAACCCAAGCAAAGCAAACATTAGCCTATGAGTTCACCCTCTGCCCTGCTGTTTCCCTTTTCTTCTCTGACCCGAGTGTTTAAAACAATAGCCCCAGCTGTGTTTACCACACCACCACCGATCTCCTGCTGGGCTGCCCTTCACAAACCGCTCTTAAAAATACAGTATGAGCAGCCGATCACCTGCAGATACATTCAGGACTCGCTGGGACACACCGTGCTTCCTGTTGACAGTAAATGCTAATCGTTTTTTGAAGTATCAGTGTATTAGTGTAGCACCAGAACAAAGCCGTAGATCAAATCTGTCCACATCAGCAGGCCGAGAGGAAGCCCAGTTTTCTCTGTGCAGAATTTGAGGTTGTCAGGTTCTGGCTCAGACATCGGCTCTGGAGGTGGTTTTGTTTTTCCAGAAAGTTGGCTGGCATTCTCTCTCTCTCTCTCTCTCTCTCTCTCTCTCTCTCTCTCTCTCTCTTGCTCTTTCTCTCTCTCTCTGCAGTAGGCTTTCTCACAGCTCCTGAATCCGTGCCACAGAGGCCCACGTAAGGCTCAAAAACAGTACAATATGACAGAGGAACAATGCTAGAGCCTGAGAACGGTCATGTTATGTGACTTGGAGCACGTCAGAAACAAAATGTCGGTCTGATACTCAAAACAGTGACTGTAAACAAGCGCAATTCAACGTAAAGCATGAAAAAGAATAAAAAAAATCTACTCCACAGAAATAGATGTGTGAATAAAGAATCAGAAGCTCAGTAAGTCTTAAAGAGAATGATTATGATGAAGCTACTGGACGTAATGACGCTGAGATAAAATCTCGCTTCTGGTTGGTCAGAAGGTGTCTAAAATTTCGCGTAATAAAACACAGGTCACAGGACAGAATGTGTGCAATCACTGCTGCATGGAAGGAGTTTCCAGTGTCAGTGCTCTGTAATGAAGCTGGAGCTCTAACGTGAAGCGTTCAGAAGGTCACGCTCTCACACGTGGATTCTACAGGGTATGAGAAATGACCTAAACAAATAAGCAAAGAAATAAACAAAGAAATAAATGCATTTTAATGATTTGGACTGTTTCTGTATTTTCTTATTGATTTGTTTGTATGTTTTAGCATTTCTTTTATACTTTCTTTCTTTCTTTCTTTTTTTCTGTCTTCCTTTCTTCATTAAGTTATGGTTTCGGCTCTGCTGTTTACAGCTTCGGCCTGCAGCGGCTGATCTCTCGTATTTGGCATTGTTGCCATCATCACCCATACCTTATCTACAAGCTACTAATTTACGCTGTTGATGTTGAATCAGGTGATGTTGTCCTGAGTTACTGATAACATTTTATATCCCACAGGTCATAGAAGGTTCGCATGGCTACACTGTGGGTAGGAAACCTATCTGAATCACTCTGCTGACCAATGCTGTGTGAGATCAGGACCGCCCACCCAATTAACATACACACACAGAAATACAAAAAGAAATACATAATTAAAGAGAGAGATAGAAATATAGATATGTGAATGAATGAATGAATGAACGAATGAATGAATGAACCCACACAGTATACATATTCCTTCTGCTAAAACTTTTACAATTCAGCCGCATCCTGAAGGCCGTGTGTGTACTGGTCTGATGTAGGTTTTGCTTGGGATACACACTTTGTTTGTCATATCAAAAGAGAGACACAGAGTGGGTGAGACAGATACATAAATTAAGAGACAGACAGAGATAGACACAGAAAGAGAGACAGAGACACAGAGAGACACAGAGAGAGACACAGAAAGATATACGTAGAGACAGACAGGCAGTGACACTGACAGACAGACAGTAATTGAGAGACAGAATGACAGACAGAGAGACAGACAGACAAACAGACAAAATGAATAAGACAGAACGACAGACAAAGAAAGAAAGAGAGAGACAGAGAAACAGAAATGGACAGACAGACAGACTGAGAGATAGACAAGACAAAATGAAAGAGACAGAATGACAGACAGAGAAAGACAGAGAAAGAGAGATGGACAGACAGACAGACAGACAGACAGACAGACAGACAGACAGACAGACAGAGACATTGACAGACAGAAAGTGTTTGAGAGACAGACAAGACAAAATGAAAGAGACAGAATGACAGACAGAGAGAGACAGAGAAAGACAGACAGACAGAGACATTGACAGACAGAAAGTGGTTGAGAGACAGACAAGACAAAATGAAAGAGACAGAATGACAGACAGTGAGAAACAGAAAAAGAGAGATGGACAGACAGACAGACAGACAGACAGACAGACAGACAGACAAACAGAGACATTGACAGACAGAAAGTGATTGAGAGACAGACAAGACAAAATGAAAGAGAAAGAATTACAGTCAGAGAAAGAGAGACAAACAGAAAGACAGACAGACAGAGGGCGGGGTTGTGGGAATAAAAGGTCGTGTCTTGTGAAGGTTGTTTTCTCCTCCAGTTTCCCTCTTTTCCTAAAAAAGCCTCCTCCCATTGTTTTTCCTCCCGGGCAGCTGGACGTACTGTTCCCTCACACTCATGAGTCCTCGTGGAGTCTTTCCCTCCCTTTCCTTAGAGCACTCTCTTTCTCTTTCTCTCTCTCTCTCTCTTTCTCTCTCTCTCTTTCTCTTACACACATATACACACATACACACACACACACACACACACTCACACACACACACACACACACACACACACACACACACACACTTTTTAGACACACAATTTAGACATCTGTCTGCAAGCTTGGACATCTGAGCAAATGGACTGCGTTTACAGTAACTCGGTCTACCACAGAAATACGTAGGAAGGCACGAGGGCTGAGCAGCACAGAGGGAACGAAATACACAAAGTCAGGAACAATTTTTTTTACTTTAACCAGCAACAGGTCTGTTTTTTTGTTTTATAATAAAAATTTAATAATTCATTTGATCGTAAAATTCGGTGTCATGCCCTGGAGTTGACATGATTTCAAATGTAAAAGTGCAGAAAAAACTTCCCCTTGCGCTATTCAGACAAAAAACAACACGGAAGCTACAATGCACATTCAAATGTAGCTGAAGGCAGATAAAAATGATACCTCGTCTGTCTTTCATTAATTACTGTTATGACAATAAGCACCAGAAACAACACCTCGGGATATGCAGGTCTGGAAAAACGGTAACTTCACCAGCACTAACTCCACCCTGTTGTTGATTAATTTCCCACAAGGCAGCACACGGTGAACATGTGCAGCTCTGGAGGCTTATCGTGTTTGCTAGGGGAAGGAGGTCCATCTTCCTGTTTGCGTGTTCAGCGTGTTCCAGCACCTGCAGCCGAAAACGAACATGCTCCTGTCAGCGCTCGGGCTTCACCCAAACCTCCAGCCAAACACCAGACGGCTCTAAATGAAGCTCTGCGGTGTTTATACTGAACCGCTGTAGCACGTCAAACCGGTTTAACCCTGAATTTCATGTAGGTTTGAAAAGCGCTCGTAGCTGAAGGGTAACGCAGATCAAATTACAAGTTGACATAACTATAAGCAAACATTCTCGTCATGTGACCCGACCTGCTTACATTCTCTGTCTAACAAAGCGAACATCTGTAGAAGACAAATTTAAGTATCAACACTGTCACAAAGCAGCTTCACAGGAATGAATAAGAAGAAGTGAATATACGTTTCAAATTCATTGATTAGGAATCCTGAGATGATAGTGGTGAAGAGAAAACGTGCTGAGACAACATGATGAACAAACCTCCAGAGGAACCAGATTTCAAAGGGAAATTGATCGTATCTGGGGATAAGGGGCAGTGATTCAGGAACTGACATGCAATATTTTCTGTATTTTATATATTAGTGTTTTTGTGCTCTCTTTGTGTACGTGTGTTACCTGTCTTGGCTGTTGATTGTTATATGTTACAACTGCACAAAGGAGCTATTGAAGAAAAACTATAACGTTCTGCTTTGCACCCTGTTCCCAGAGGTGCACAAACCTTTTCCTAAAAAAAGGAAAATTCAGACTTGACTTGGAGCTGAAAGTAAATGTTGCATTGCACTAAACATATTAAATAAAATTTGCTATGGTTTCCCTTAGTTATGATTTTATCCTGTGGTTTCATCATGGACAGCAAACATGAAATTTTCAAACGTGAAAATGGGTAAATCTGCCACAGAGTCGATTGGAGGTGTTTTGAGTGACATGCGTTTCAAGAAGTGAAGAACATCACAAGAAGAAGAAGACCGTCAACAAGACCTTGAACATTTTTAAATGAAAATGTTAAAACCTTTCAGAAACTCGCGTATGATGATAGTCGGAGAACAATCTACATGATCTCACTTCCGCACGCACTTACTCGCCGAATTTGGCGAATTTGGTTCCCATTTTGACACCAGTGCGGAGATCCGGAGCGAATCACAGAAGGTGCTACACACGCTTCAAAAAGAAGACTTCCAGGACACATTCCAGAGGAACTCTGGGAACGCTGTGTTGCTGTTTAAGGGGACTATTTTGAAGGTACAATAAGAAATTATCCAGTTTATTGTACAAAGGAGTTCAATGCCTGGCAGTTATTCAGTGATCTCTAATGAAAGACATGAAGCTGGACCTTATTTTTCAACACTTTTTTCAAATAGCTTTTTTTCCCACTTTATTCTTCTCATGTATGGCATAGAGGCCCAATCAAAGATCACCACAGGCCAGCTTTGGTCCACAGACCCTCATTTCTCTGGTACAGTGCATTATTTTTGTTTTAAAAAAATGTGTTTTTGTAGACTCACAGAGACAAAGTGTCATGAGACGTTCATTTTCAGTGAGAGCCGGTGACTAGATGTGGGCGTGTCCAACACAAAGTTGAGGCAAGTTGAACTTTGTGCAAAAAAACAAAAATGGTTTAACAACTAATGACTGGAGTGAAGATGGAAGTGTGCACTGAAAGTATTCAGTCTTTCCAGAATGCTAGTTGCACCACCCAAGGTTACTATGGCAACCAGTAGAAGGAACAATTATTTGCGACTTCAAAGTAAATCTGACATTGCAAATTGCTAATAAAAACTTTAAAGGGCAACTTTTGCGTTTGCAGAAATCTTTATTACAGCCATGGCTAGACTTCAAATGTCCATGGTACATAGCCACAAAATGGATCATAAGTATGGACAGATCATTTTGCAATTAATAAAATCAATCCCTGAATAAACATTGGCTCGTTGGTGAGGTATAAATGGAATAAAAAAACTTCAGAAAACTTCGCTACATTCTTTTAATGTAAAAATCATCGACTTCTCGGTGGTGACACTGAGTAGTTACATGAACCCGTTGTTGTTATTTGTTTTCCCGTAACAGCGTGACTCGGAGTCTTTCAGTCCTGCTTTGTGTTGTTGTACAGTATGAGGTCAGTAGTGAGTATTATAATGACTCACAGGCCATAGACTTTTCCTCGGAACAACATTTGAAACGCTCCTATTTTGAGCAAACCTCCAGATGACAGCTGCACAGCTGGAAATATTAAAAAACACTACGCTGTTCGTGTCGATCTCGTGTTTTTGGCAGTGAGACAGGGGGTCTGGTGTGGACGCTTTCAGTGTTTTGGAGAGAGGAAGTCATCAGTTCTGTGCACAGAGGGGCTTTATGTATGAAGGTCAAAGGACTGAGGGGGAGTCGAGAGGGTGTGAGGGTAGAATCGTGGGCGAGTCGGTGGGAGTCTGAGTCACACACACTTACTGGAAAGCAGTGACTCAGTGTCACCCCCTTCTCCAGACTGCTCAATTGTTAGTGCCACAGATGGTGTAGCGCTCGCTGCTAATGAGCTACAGGTTTTGTTTGCACTGTCCCTTGGAATTTCCCTGTTGTGCATTTTTGGAATTTTTTCAATTTCTTGTTCTTCATGTAGGAACAATACATTCTATAGAGCTGAACAACAAGAGCATAAACATAAACCGGGACATTTTTGGTATATTAAATCACTGAATAAAACTGAAAGATGTTTTTTAACTCATTCGCAAATCTCCTATAATCCGGAGAGGATAATATGAAAAGAAATTAAATCAGATTTAAAAAAAAAGAAAAAGTTTTCATAGTATAGAATAATTGTACAATTTTCTGTTACTTTATTAAATCGATATAATTATTAACCATTTGACAACATCATATGTAACTATAAATCTATATTTAAAAAGTGTGATGTCATTTTTTTTAAGTGTTTCAGTAAGAAAGGAATAAACACTTTGTAATGTGCCGTTGTGTAACTGAGATAACTGATATCTTATGTAGCATTTTATTTATTTCTCTACGAAACAAGTCACACGGACATGCATGAGATGAAATGAGCTGACATGTGAGGCTGGGCGTCAGTGGGAGGGATCCGCCTGGAGTTCATCCACGAGGACTGTTTTTGAGCTCAGGCTCAAACCGGAATCCTCTTATAGCATCATTCAGGTGCCTTCTGGCTGGTGTGGGCGAGCTGTGCATCGTTCAATAACAGCCTCTCAGGGGGAGATTTATTCTCGTGGAGGAGCTGAAGAGCTCGAAAATGCAGTCCACCCACTGACTGTGTCAGCATCGCCTTTCCAAAATGCTCGCTGGTGTTTACATGATTCAGGGGTTATGTAATGAAAACTCCCACTATTCCACAGACACACCTACTGATGGTGAAAAAAAAAACCTGACGGGAAACGAGGGCATGTAAATGATGGTGCTGATGATAAGTTTGAGTTTCTTCTGTTGGGGGGAACGAAGTTGAACCTGGCAGAAATCCTGCTGGTTAATGCTGGTTCAGGCTTAACATGCTAAATGGCTTCCGTGTATCAGTATCTGATAGTTTGGGGAAGAACCACGTACAGTATAGCTGGAAAAAATCAGGTGTCCTGATACTTTTCTTTATTTAATGTATCTAAATTTTATAGCCATGATGTTGTTACATGTCGAAAATGTGTTCGTATCATGTATGAACACTTCAGTACAACTTTTAAACACCAGAAATTCAAAGGTTATACATTGGACCATTGTGTATTATGATTTTAATCCAATCAGATACATGCAAATAAACTCGAAATACTTGATAGAAACTTTGAATGCATTCCTTATATAGTGCAAAAGCAGCTAAATATTTTACATATTTTAACATTTACAACAACATGCCTATCAGGTTCTTCCCCCTATCAGGTTTTATTCCTCTTTTCTACTATTTGCATTAATCTTAAAACACTCTAAAAGCAAAAACACAACCCACTTCTAAAGAGGTGCTTTATGTTCTTTACAGACTTTACAGATTTACTCTCAGAGTCTCCGAATCCATTAAAAACACTCCAGTATTAAACCCAGGTTTTGTTTGAGGGGCTTTTGGAGCATCCTGTTTATGAGATTAGAGTTACAGAAAATCATTCTAGAACAATACCCTTTCCTCATACGTGTTCGTCATGTGATCGCTGGACGTACAGTTGAGTGCAAATAAATTGCAATCTATTTATAACACATGCAGAAACGCACAGCGCTGTTAATTCTGGATACTAAATAGTCAGAAGGAGTTGATACGTTTCCTAAAACAGCACTGGAAGTGACTGAAATCACAGCACAGAAAGAAAATAGTACACTGAAAGAATGTAGAGTTGAAAGAGAGAATAAATGTAAATACACAGTATATGAGGGAGAATGTAAAGAAGATACAGGTGTGTGCAGGTACAGTGATGATGTGAGGTGGTTGTGCAGCAGACTGTTTAGTGTGAACATTGCTGATACACCAACAGACCTCGTAAATTATCTTTGAGCAGTGCGGTAGAACAAAAACACTCCTTAACGCTGTGTGATCACTCCACCCTGTCGTAATATTTATCCAGAACATCACAACACTAAAACCAGTGTTTTATTCTTTACACCTAATTATATTAGAATGAATGAACGCCTGTGACACTTCATTCATACGATACATTGCTTCATCTTTGAAGCATTTTGTTGTAAGGAAAAGTGAGATGTTTATGCTAGCTTGTTTACACCGTAATAGGATTACAAACCCAATACCAAAAAAAAGTCTGGTGAAACAAAAGGCTGAAATGTAAGTGTTACTAAAAACCAGCTGGAGGAATATGTTTCAACTAACGAGGTTAATTGGCCACATGTCATAAAATGATTGGGTATAAAAAGTGTATCTATTTAAGTCCATCAGAAGTAAAGCTAGGCAGAGGTTTTTCCAAACTGCACCGACAAACTATAGAACAATTTTAGAATATTTATCTTTCCACATTCAAATTACTGGAAGTTTAAAGCTTTTGCCGAATACAAATATTTGGCACATCATGAAACAAAAAATACAACAAAGAATACCCAGGAATGTTAAGCCAATAAAAATCTGTATCAGACACAAACTGAACAATATTCCTCTACAAAAACTCCAAACTGGTGTTAAAAGAACACAGTGGGAAGTGATGTGAGATGTGTAGTTTTTTGTTTTGTTTTGTATTTGTTTTTTTTACTTAGTTTCAACTTTTCATTGATGTCTTATGCAGCATTAGAACTTTTTGGAACTGGGGTTACAATAATAATAATAAGAATGATGAATAATGTATCTTTACATCAGATGTAAAACCCAATGAGCCATTACTGAGATGGATATGGAAAGTGCTCTCGTGTACACTTAAACGCTGTTGTATCAGATTTAAAAAAATCTAGAAAAAATCAAGAAAAAGTTTTGTGGATTCCTGAAATAATTGCCGCTCGAATGTGATGGTGTTCATGCTGTAAACACTTTGTTGTGCCCAAAAAGGTGACTTTCTTTCTTTCTCTGTCCAAAAAACTCCCACTTGAGTGTTTTGAACAATGACAGACGTGCCAGGGACCAATCAGATCGCTGCACACGTCTTAAATTGGCTGTTCTCAAAGCGGATTGGTCGGTGCGTGTACAATGGGCGGGCGCTTGTTTCCCGGTTTTCCTCTTAATGCTTCCCGCAGTCGCGCGTCTGCTGGACTGTAACTGGATATTCCTCCTGCTATGGTGAGACAATGGAAGTTGGAAAAACACCGATTTCTAGTTTATAAACTCGGAACGGAGTCGGGATTTGATTTGTATTAATTGAGGGATTAAAAACAGAGCACTGATTCGTGAGTTTTTTGCGGAGTTGCGTGCGTAATTTTTGTCGGTTTCGGGTTACAATCCACTCCAGGAATTTTCAGAATTTTTGCTTAATTTTTTTTTTTTTTGCAAAAATCTGGTAAGTGAACAGGATTACATTTATATTGTATGCTATTTTTCAATTAAGGATTGTATACACCTTAAACACTCCAATCATGGGGAAGTTTATTAGTAGTAATAACAACAGTAGTAACAGTGTAACAGCACTTCTGTTTATCCTCATGTGCAACAATGTCATTCTAATGTATTATTCTGAAGTCTGATCATCATTTTACTCTGGTTTTTAGTATAAATGCACAGCTCCAGGATGTTAGTGATGAGAGTTCAGCCTTGTTGTTGTTGTTGTTGTTGTTGTTTGTTGTTGTGGTTTGTTTTTTCCTCTCTTTGAACCTGTTCTGCTGCAGCTGATTTCCAGTCCAGCCGGAATGACTCAGTCTCCAGCCAGTCATTCAGGGAACCTATTTACCCTGGCTGTGTTTTTACACCTCCTTTTTCTCCCTTAATCTGTCATCATTTCACAAATATTTTCTGTCGCCTTTACGACTACAGGAGAAGAAAGCACAGTTCATGATGATGAATGTGTGTACTTGAAGGATATTAGTTACCTGGATGTTCTTCAGTTCCACCTGTGTTTTTTTTGGGGGGGGGTTGTGAATCGGTGATACTGTGTGAAGTCAGTCATGAAGGAGATGGAGAAGGAGATGGAGATGGAGATGGGTAATAATTAACAGGGAAGTGCTAATAAAGGTGTGGGCAAGGCTTTACATGTTGTAAAAAAACAACGCCTCAAATTGCTTCAGATTCCTGTACTCGGTTGAGCGGAGCAGATCGATTTCACTCTTGAAGTCCGTCTTGGCTAAAGAAATGACATCCTGAGATACTTTGCTGTGCATCAGGACTATAAAGTGTTTTCAGACAGATCTTTCTGCTGAACAGTAGGTTTCACATCAGAATGGATGTTTATTTGTTTTGTTTTTTTGCAACACTGTTGTCTGCGTGAAAATCCAACCAGGTCCAGAAACCAAATTTCCCCTCATTGTGATGTTTGATGTGAACATTAGCTGAATGATTTACTTGTTTTACACATCGAAAGTTCTACAGGTGGTTTTTATGGTTAATCATTTCCAAGTGAACCTTTTTGCTGAACATTTACTCCGTCGATTTGCCTCCTGTTGAACGTTCGGGTTGGTCCTTAAAGTTAGCATTAAACATAGCTTAAGGTTGTTCCTGTAGATGTTGTTGATCCGCTTGATGCATTTTATACTCCAACCAATCACTCGCTTGGGAATTGGATTTGCGTGTCTCTGTTCATTCCACCTCCAAGATCGTCTTGTTCAGCATCTTTGCTGAGTCACTCGGGTTATTGTGAGGTGTTGCATATCTCCTGTTCCTTAAACACAATCAAACACATGGACATATAGAATTATACAAATCTCATGACATCGTTAAGAGACGTAATGCAAGTACAGGAAGCTCTAAAACAGAACCTCAGCGTGGCAGATGTTCATATTGACAGATGTTCATGTTTCCCACAGGACTCCAGGATGCCCCAGACGACGCCATTCGCAGCCCAGTTTCCTCAGAACCCCTACGGAGGAGGTCCTACTCGCTACCAACCTGCAGAGGAGAGCTACGGAGGGCTGAGATTTCACGACAACAGCCTGGTATCAGGATCGCTCGAGGCTCTCATACAGCACCTCGTCCCCACCGTGGATTATTCACCAGATGTAAGCCAATGGACTTAATTAAAAATAATTTAAATATAGAAATTAGGGTCACTTTAAGCAGTATTATGACTTAAAAGTAAATGAATAAATGTTTTATTTCTCTTATACCACACCATTTTTTACCGTACAATGTCATTAAAGGTCAGACATTTTATCCTTAATGTCCAAGTCAGTTCCTGTTCTCACGTAAGATCGAGGCAGCGTGTCCTGTTACAGAGAAACTGCGAACAAAAAGCTCTGACAATGAAGACTCCTTCCATATAGGACGTCATTTGGGTGCAGTAGAACTGAGTTTCCACTTCACTTGAATGAAAAGACCCAAAACCAGCTCCATGAAGCTCTGCTTTAAATGGGTTGGAGTGGAAGATCTCCAGCTATAGAGCTCCTTTTGAACACCTCCTCATCTCTCCTACATCAGAACCTGACTTTACTGACACACTTGTGACATCTGGAACATCTTCCCAGAAGAGTGGAGCTCATTATAAGAGTAAATGGGGACTACAACTGGAATTGGATGTCAAAAAGAAGCACATAGCAATCAAACTTTGGGCAGTTGAATGTATCTGATGTGTTTATACTCTTACGCCTGTAATTTGTTTAAATTATAACCTCGTGTGTTTAACACAACACTTGTTTTGCCGTATATTTCAGAGGTCGTACATCTTCACCTTCCTGCTGAGCTCACGTCTCTTCCTGCATCCCTACGATCTCATGACCAGGGTGTGTTACCTGTGTGTGGAGCATCACCGAGTCGGCGACCCTCAGATCGATAAGGTATTTTTATTTTATAGATATAAGTGCGTTTGCCTTGTACGCTAACTTGTGCACAATAAAGCTGAATCTGATCTTATCTGATCTAATCTAATAAACAATGCTATTTACATCATTTCATTTTTTTATTGAATTTACCTGTAAATTGTGATCGAGCTCAAATTAAATGCAAATTACATGGAAATGTTCGGTTCATGTATCTGCTTCAGGAACAAATCTGATGTTTTATTTAATTTTTATATTTGATCAGAAGCGAATCCGTGACATCGCCCCCAAGATCGTGCAGCTTCTCACCGAGTGGACGGAGACGTTTCCGTACGACTTCCGGGACGAGCGAATGATGCGCAGCCTGAAGGAGATGACGCATCGGCTGGCTTTCGGGGACGAGGTCAGCACCATCTCTTATCATTTCTGACCTCTGAAGATGATGTCATTTCTCACACACAGCGATGACATCATTTCCTTCAAGCAGACTCTCTTTCTCTCACTTTAAAAGGATGGTCGCTTAGCAACGCAGACGATCAGCTGTGTATGTGTTCGTGCGTTAGAGTCGAGAGGACATGAGGGTTGTTGTCAAAGGAGTGGGCGATACAGTGCAGATATCAAATATATCACAATATATCAAACCACAACAATCCAGTCGAACTGTACGCACGATTCTATACGAGTAAATGTCAGAAATATGCGTCACAATTAAATTTATTTCCGTGTGTTAATCAGGTTTATGCAGTACTGATGTGCTTGTTTGAATACAGTATCGTTTCCATAGTAACCATTTATTCACTTCACACAAATGTGGTATAGTGAAGTTCTGTGTGGACGGAGTCTCCAGTGTCTAATGTTATAACTTATTAACGTCGAGTCCTGATGAGGGAACGAGTGTTTATAGTTGTGGAACAGTAAATGTAGCTATAAACGGATAAAAAGTACAACTCTGTGGTGTTCTAAAAATCAGGGAAATTGCACTGTGGTATAAAAGGACGTGGTGTTGCAGGACAAGAACAGGCTGTTGATGGATTTTCCGTAACAGCCGATGCCGAGGTGTTTGATCTCACACTATTCATGTGACCTGTGTAGTTTGTTGTTGTCACGAATGAGCTCCTCACGTCTCCTCTGACGTTGTCATGTAGCTGTCTCGGAGAGCGATGCAGCGTCTGATCCAGCGGCTCCTGCGCAAACTCACCATCCTGGGACAGTACGAGGAGTCTCTGGTGACATCCGGCTCGGCGGTCGCCGCGGTTACGGCGTCCTCGTCTACGGCGGCGGAGAAACCGTCTGCTCTGAAGGCGAAGCAGCACATCCGGAGGGAGGAGTGTATCCTGAACGTGTGCGACGATCCGTTCATCCTCGCTCAGCAGCTCACACACATCGAGATGGTGAGTGGAGGGAAATGAGAACGTTATCATCCTGCGGGTTTTACAGTTACTCATGCAGGTGTTACGGAATGGCACGCTAACGATAGCATGCTAACGATGGCTAAATATTTACATGCATTTTAAATATTGCGCAATATGGTGGAAACATTACTTCAATGTTACACAAACGTTCATGTGTAAGATCAATTCTAAGCAACCAGAACGAAGGATTCTGATCTGTTTGTCACGTTTTGATTGCAGGAGAGACTCGGGTACATCGGACCTGAGGAGTTCGTCCAGGCGTTCATTCAGAAAAGACCTGCTGATAATCACAAGGTGAGCTTTTGTCCATTATTTAATTAATGAATTCTTTAAAATGAATTATCTTTTCCTTTAACGACCTCAGGACGACTTTTTCAATCACATGGCTTGCGTGAACAAATATCACTTTACTGACACACACTCAAATCTGCTCTTTTATGTCATTCTATTTCTTCACTGTTGATTCCTTGATTTCTTCTAGACATTGTCTCCTCACGAATGATTCCAAAATGATTGTTTTGTTTCGTTTTTCCCTCTCAGGGTTTTTTTAGTAAACGGAGAGTCAGTAACCTGGAGGCCTACGTCGAGTGGTTTAATCGCCTCAGCTACCTGGTTGCCACGGAAATTTGCTTGGTGAGCATTTTTTTGTGTGAAAAACATCAAACACTAGTGTTTTGTTTGAGGAATCATTCTTAGAAATCTCTCCCTCCTTGTGTGTGTGTGTGTGTGTGTGTGTGTGTGTGTGTAGCCGGTGAAGAAGAAGCACAGAGCTCGAGTCTTAGAGTTTTTCATCGACGTGGCTCGGGAATGCTTCAACATTGGCAACTTTAACTCCTTAATGGCGATCATCAGTGAGTGAAGCTTCAATCCCCGACACCTACACACTTATAAACGTGTAATAACTAGAGGTCAACCCATTCATCTGTTTTGCCGATTGATTTTGTTTTAGTTGATTAGTTATCGATCATCAACAAAAATTCATAACGATAGTTTTTCCTGGTTTCGTTATACAGTACGAGAGCGGCCTCTAGAGGTCAATCACTGATGCCACATGCTGTTTATTTGCAGTGTCAACATTTTTTTATATATTTTGGATGTAACTGTTTATTTATTTAGTGTTACTTTTTGTATTAGTTTGAATGCATGTCTTTTATTTTCTTATATATTTTTTAATATAATGAATATTTTAATATTTATGGCATTTAGCACATTTTCATGATTCAGTAATTATTTTTGTATATTTTTTAAACTATTCGTTTGATTAATCGGTTTTCGGCAAGTACCATCCTCTAGTCATAACCCCTCACGTAATAAAATATTCACCTGGAATTATTTATTATTCTCACAGCTGGGATGAACATGAGTCCCGTCTCCAGGCTGAAGAAAACCTGGGGCAAAGTCAACACGGATAAGTTCGAGATACTGGAGGTGAGACGCCATTTTGTGTATCGAGTAGTAAATTTTTCGTGTCTTGTTTTCTTTTTATATACAAGTCATATATAAATATATAGTTGGTGTGTTTTTTTATTTTAGCATCAAATGGATCCATCTAATAACTTCTATAGCTACAGAACTGCACTGCGAGGAGCCACTCAGAGATCAGCTACGGCTCACACCACCAGGGAAAAGGTAGGTCGTGCACACACACACACACACACACACACACACACACACACACACACACAATCATTAAGCACAGTGTTGAAACACCACATGTACACTATTTAGAAGAACAAAATTATTAAATAAAAAAATGTATGAATTTAAATTTATGAATAAAAACAGTCATATAAAAGTAAAGCAAATGTTAGAATAATGGACTGCTCTTGCACCTGGACCAGGACTTTGCAGAGCTCGTGGCTTCAAGAGTTCGTGGTCAAGTCAAGAGCAATTCAACATCAGGACAGGAAAATCAAGCGTAGTTTCCATTACGTTGTTGTAACTACGTGTATGCAAAATGGCTGAACAAAAGAAGCTCTGATTTGCATCGTGTCTCCCGGATCATAAGGCTGATTTGAGCTCAGGACGACAGCGCAAAGATTTATACACTCGGATCTCGTCATTGTGTTTACCGTGTTTATTTCAACTTTACAGTCTGAGACATTCTGCTTCTGATCATCTATTGCCATCTAGTGGACGTTGCTTTTAAGCCGTTCTTTTATTGGTTTTTGAGAAGACAATACACCATATAGTCAAAAGTTTGTGGACACCTGACCATAAGATTATGTGCTTCTCATCCCATTCCACATGTAGTTCCTATTAGCTGTTATAATAACCTGTACCCTTCTGGGAAGATGTACCATTAGATCAGGGGTCTCCTAACTGTCACATTAACTTTCCAATAACCAGTTAAACCAATTAACCGATTTAAAATAATGAATATAATTATTGAATAACTGAAAAAAAAAAAACACAGTGTATAATAGTACTGAACTGATACTAAAATAAATACATTAAATCATGAACATGTGCTTAATAAATGTAATTAAATATAATTATATATTTAGTCTCACGTGTAAAAACAAACAGCGCGTGTTGTCAGTGATTCGCCACTAGAGGCCGCTCTTGTAATGATAGCGGACCGGAAGTTATAGTGATTAACTATGAGTGGCCTATTAATAATTAATAACTAATGTAAATTTTAGTTTGAAGGACAACCTTAATTTTTAAGATATGGTTTGAGTAAAAAATATATTTATTGAATTAAATTTTTTAAATATGTTACTTGTGTATACTTTTGTCTAAAAAAGTTTCTGTGTTCGAGAAAAGACAATATTTTTATCACAACCCTTTGATTATGTTTAGCGTGTTGAATAATTTCTTTCTCTCTTCCTTTTTTTAGATCGTTATTCCTTTCTTCAGCTTGTTCATTAAGGACATCTACTTCCTGAACGAGGGCTGCTCCAGCCGCCTCCCGAACGGACACATCAACTTTGAGGTAACAGTCTGAAAAAGTGATTATATCCTTGCTTGTTTTGATTGCTGATTCCTGCGGTTCTTGACGTGTCTTCATTTTGCGATGATAGAAATTCTGGGAGCTGGCCAGGCAAGTGAGCGAGTTCTTGGCGTGGAGGCAGGTGATCTGTCCGTTCGAGAGAGACAGAAAAACTCTGCAGTACCTCATCAGTGTTTCCGTCTTCACAGACGACGGTGAGTCGCTTTTTATTGTGGAGATAAAGAACACACTCTGATACAGATACCACCAGCTAGTTAAATATTGTCTTATACCCGCGAGCCCTGAACATGTCAGAAGACCTGGTTACATCTTATCCATACACCTGTCACTGGAAACTCCTTCTATAAATGCTTACATAAACATTTATTCTTTGTTTTTGTAAAATCCGTTTCAGAGCTGCAGTTGGCTTCGTATGAGAGCGAAGGACCAGAGAACAACCTGGAGAGAGACACACGCCGCTCCCTCAGGTAGAGACTCGCATCACGTGTTCACGTATTTAAAACGTACAAAAAGAAAATGTATAGCTACCTTTATAGTGTAGAAAGCTATCTCATGATCATCACATGATCTCGTCACGCGTCGTAGTGCGTTAGAGGTGTAACGGAAAACGCAATCGTGCGGAACAGAGTTCACTCAGGAACGTATTACGTGGCAGAGCACAAATTCGTTTAGTGTTTCGCCTCGTACTTACGTGCAGCGTCACCGTGGTTACTCGACCCGTACCGGAAACACGTTTTGTGCAAAATCACTTTCACTTCCTGTCATCGCCAACGTTTTTACGTCAGTCTAGAGACGTGGATTCTTTTGCGTTTTATGTGCGGCTTCAAGAATTTCTCTTCAAAGGAGAAAATCCTGACAATTCCACATCTCGAGGGAGTGAAGGATGGAAGGAATGAAGACATTTATAAATAAATAAATACAAAATAAATAACTTGTGTGTTTCTTAAATGCGGACATTTTTACGCTGAAATAAGCAGAACTTATCTTTAGAACATCAAATATTAAATGCGAAGAAAAACAACACAGTTTTAATACATTTTATTTAATTCTATTTACTTTAATTATATACTCAATATAATGAATACTACTAAATAATCATACTCGATATGATACAAAGTTTTGTTTTGCATTTATTTGATTTCTTCTATTTTGGTTTTATGGCTTTTTTAGGCATTTTATTTAAGTAAAAAAATAAATGAACCTTTGATGTTCAAAAATGTTAATAATAAACAACATTAAAAAAAAACGACAAGCATTTTTTTCCTGTAACTGTAACGAAATTGATCCGAACTGTGATTTAAAAACCGAGGTACGAACCGAACCGTGAATTTTGCATCGTTTCGGACACACTACAACCACAAATCTCTAAGACGGTAGGGGGCGTGGCCTAAATGTAAAAGTTGGAATTGTTTGACGTTGTTATTAAACTCTGAAGTATTGCATGAGAACGTGGTGTTACAGAGATGCACTAATGATGCTAAACTGGATATCTGTAATATTCCAAACATGTTAGCCACGTTAGCCTACCAGAAAGATGCTGAATGTGTCCCGACCAATCGATTACGTCTGGAGTAAACAAGCTAGACAATTTAGAGTTAAACCAGAACTTGAGAATAGAGTTCTGAAGAATATATTCTGATGTTGTATTTCGTGTGTTTTGCAGGACGTCCCTCAGCAGGATGTAGACGAGCGTGAGAGCGTGGTGAAAAATATCAGGAAATTCGGTCCTGACTGAAAAGGAAATGAAGTGAAACACTGCACAATGTTTATATGAACCGTCTATATATAGAAGAATGAGACTGGTTTCTCATCACAGCATCATCTCAGTTTTTAAGAACCATATTCATCTCATCTGATCTCGTCCGATCTCGTGTACCTCATGTAAAGCAGTCTTTGTAAGCTTAATGTTGGAATCTTGTTGAATGAAAGTCGCTGGCTGACTCCTCTATTCTTTGTGTAAACTGTACAAATGGATTTTTTCTGTATTGTGTGTTTTTGTATGGATTTGGTGGCCTCATGTATATAAATTACAAAGAAAGTCTTAATGTATAATTATATCTCAGAAGTTCTTTTATGGTTTCTTTCGATTCTGCACTTTAATATTAACATCATTTAATAATCATGTCACATATCATCACCCTATTGGACCATTTGCATTATTGCCATATAAGAAGTCGTGTTACTGTGTTTTAGAAAATTTGCCTCACCCCTGTTTTCTTAATTAATACAATTTTTCCAGAGAAGAAGCGTGGTTTCTTCTAAACCATTAAATTATTTTAGTCAAGTCATAAAACAGGCAGAGACTAGCTGACTCGCCGTTGTGCATTACTGTACCCTAAAATCTCTGAAAAAACTTTTCACAACACACATCGTCTCAAAGCAGCTTTACAGAATTTACCAGTGAAGGTGAACGGTGTGTGTTTATCCCTGATGAGCACCATGGAGACTGTGGTGAAGGAAAAACTCCCTTAGATGTTATGAGGAAGAAACGTTGAGAGGAACCAGACTCAAAACCTCATCCTCATTTGGGTGACATCAAGAGTGTGATTATAGTCTTTAAACACTACAGAAGACTGGAGAGTGAGAACTAACATGAGCACTAACATTTAATAAAATAGCTCAACATCTGAGATCATCACAGATCCAACACCGGCTTCTCCATGCCAGAGACTTTAAACACTCCAGGAGGTCCAGTGTCAAAACTCCACAAATGAAGTGGGATCCAGCTGGCACTGGTACGTCTCTGGGTGGTACGGGAAGTTTGCGAGTTCCACATGTATTTCTTTAAAGGTCCATAATCTTCATGAGGTGGGCCGTGACTGGAGCTGGCCAAAATTTGTGCATTTTGATTTTAAAGTGTGTCCTTCGAAAATGTGTCAAAAAACCACAGAAATCACAGAGCCACAGAAATCAGATCTTTTTCTTCATCGGTAGAAGATTCTCCAAAATTTGCAGGAACAGGTTCATAAGATGTTGCTCTTCCCTGCGATCCTGGTACTGTCAGGTACGGCTTAGCCCAGGCTTTTTCAAACAAGAGATAGAAGATGTTCTATATGTCCTGCCCTGACTTCCTGTTTCAGTTCAGTTTAGGGTAACACTCTGAGGAGCATCGTGTGTTTTAAGGCACTTCATGGGGACTTTTACACTTTGTTCAGACTCTCACTAATTGTTTTGCATATCCTGTCTGGCTCACCATTTGAGACGTCCTGGTTTGCTCACCGCTATTCATGTCCTACCTCCAGGCTGTGACGGGTTCACCACCAGTTCTGACCAGCTTGTTATTTTTCCAGGACCTGCGGTGCCTGTCAAAGGTTTTTATACCGCTAGTCTTTTATGGTTTTTAAAAACCACATGCTCTTTCTTTTAGTTTCAATGCAAGAAACTAAGTAATGTATGAAGAGTACTACTTTCTTGTGATCCAGTTAATCCCAGAGCAGTTCAATAGGATTCGGATGCGGTGACTGAGAAGGTCATTCCAAAAAAAAAAAACCCAATCCAGACGACTGTTTATGTTTTTGTATTTTACTCAAAAACTTTAAAATACTGTGTCCCAATTTTTCACTGGAACATAATTACAGACTTCCAGAAATGTCCACATTCTCACAGGATGGATTCCAATTTGAGTCCAGAATCAGGTCAGGACCAGGGTTGTCATGGCAACATGTTAAATGGCACTGAGCACGCTCTGTGATTTATCATTCTGGTCACGTTGCTGTGACAGCTTTGCACCTCAGACTCCTGTGGCAATATAAAAAAAGACTTTCTGCTTCTTCTTCTTCCTCTTCTTTCAGCTGCAGCCTTTAGGGATCAACACAGCAGATCATCCATCTCCCTTACCACATCCATAAACCTCCTCCTTGATCTTCCTCTTTTCCTCCTTCCTTGTGGCTCCATCCTCAGCATTCTCCTACTGATATACCCCATGTCCCTCCTCTGCACACAAACCATTTCAATCTCACCTCCCTCACCTTGTCTCCAAAATGTCCTACATGCACTGTTCCTCTAATAAACTCATTTCTAATTCTGTCCAATGTCATCACTTTTAACAAACATCTCAATATCTTCAGCTCTGCTACCTGCAGCTCCACCTCCTGTCTTTTTCTCAATGCCACTGTCTCTAATCCATACAACATCTCAGGTCTCACCACAGTCCTATAAACTTTCCCTTTCACTCTCACAGATACTCTTCTATCACAAATCACTCCTGCTATCACTCTTCTCCACCCACTCCACATTGCCTGCACCCTTTTTTTTTCACTTCATCAGACCTCATCATTTAAACTGTTCATCCACACTGCAAACAGGAAAGGGCTCAGAGCTGATCCTTGATGCAGTCCCACCTCCACCTTTCTACTGCACACTTCACTGCTGTCACACTGTCCTCATACATGTCCTGTACCACCCTTACATACTTCTCTGACACACCAGACTTACGTTACTTATGACTTAAGCATTTATTATACAATATTTAACAATAAATTTTAGATTTTTAAGATTTCTAACCTTAAGAATGAAGAAACTCTTCCAGAGGAGTCTGAGTTCTCAGTTCAGTGTTATTGTTGTGTTGGTTATCCCTTGTTTTTTTATATAATGTAATTTTAAACTGCATTTTACATCAAACTTGCAGCAGAATCACTAAACACACTGCATTTAGATTGTTCATGTGTTTCCTGGTGGAGTTTAGCTTTTATGTAATTGATATGATGCTGGTTGAGAAAGATGAATGTGATTGTCATGAATCCTGACTTCTGATTTTTGTTTTTATCGACACTGTGGACAGATTTAATGTCAGTAGTACGACAGAGGGTGCTGTTCTGTTTGTGCGCATGCGCACTACGGCCAATGGCTGCTATCGGACGTTTGCGAGCGAGCGCCGCTCTCGTGGTTTTGTGCGCGCACACACACACACACACACACACACAGAAATCAGGGCTGGCAGAATCTCAGGCCTCCACAATCGTACTCAAGGGATTAAAGGATCTATTCCCTGGAGATTTTTTTTCCACTTTAAAATATTAATTATAATATTTTTATTCCTAATAATTGAACATTGTAACTATGGCAACCCGGGTGGTATGGAAGCTCGCGCTGTTGGAACGCAGTTCGGTGCAGTTCTAACTGTTCTCCTGAGTTCGGAGAGAATGCGGGTTATCGCGGTGTGTTGCTCTGCGCCCTAGTTTTCTTTTGTTGCGGGTTTTGTTTTAGTGCTCGTGCACGTTCGGTGTGTGTCCCGGTCGGAGAAATGCACGTTCACGCAGCCGCGGTTCGGTTCCTCCGCCTGTGCGCGCTCGGTGTGTGTGTGAGTGTGTGTGGAGGAGAGGACGGGTCCTGCCATGGAGCTTTTGATTTATACTTTGTACTGGACAGGTGAGTGCAACCACGCCCACTTCATAATAATAATAATCACCTTCATCATCAATCATCATCATCATCATCATCATCATCATAAACTACTGACGATTAGTTTTGTGTTGCAGAAAACTTTTTTATTTTAAAAGTAATATTTAGCCATATTCCAAGCAAGTTAATAATTAAACATGTTAATTTAAGTATTAATTATGCATTATTCTAATTATAATAATTATGATTATGATAAATAAATAACTAGAAATTTCTTTTAGCATTTATAAAAAAAAAAAAAGAATTATATTATTAAAAAAATTAACTGGCCAAAGGATAATAAAATATCTAAATAAAATGTATTTTTTCCCTTTAATGATGATGATGGTGATGATGATGGTGGTGATATTTTAATAATAAAATATTTATAAATAAAGGGTGAATATTGTATAATTGAGCAGCATATATCAACTCTTAAAATCCTCACTAAGCCTCTGCTGAAGAAAAAAAATGAAATGAAAGAAAATTATAATTAATTTCAAAATGTTTTAAGCTGCATAGATAGATAGATAGATGGATAGATAGATAGATAGATAGATAGATAGATAGATAGATAGATAGATAGATAGATAGATAATGGGATAAATATATAGTAGTAGTATGTGGGGTATTCAGGGGTCGTGTGGCAGAAATGTTGAGGAGTCTGTGTGAGGCAGACGGGGCGTGTGGTATTTAATGCATCTCAGTATGCTGTTATAAAAACATGATTATCAGGATGATTATCCACCTGCATACTGTACATACCTTCCTGCTGCTCCATCCTCCTCCATACTGTACACACCCTCCTGCTCCATCCTCCTCCATACTGTACACACCCTCCTGCTCCATCCTCCTCCATACTGTACACACCCTCCTGCTCCATCCTCCTCCATACTGTACACACCCTCCTGCTCCATCCTCCTCCATACTGTACACACCCTCCTGCTCCATCCTCCTCCATACTGTACACACCCTCCTGCTCCATCCTTCTCCATACTGTACACCCCCTCCTGCTCCATCCTCCTCCATACTGTACACACCCTCCTGCTCCACCTTCCTCCATACTCTACACACCCACCTGCTCCATCCTCCTCCATACTGTACACACCCTCCTGCTCCATCCTTCTCCATACTGTACACACCCTCCTGCTCTATCCTCCTCCATACTGTACACACCCTCCTGCTCCATCTTCCTCCATACTGTACACACCCTCCTGCTCCATCCTCCTCCATACTGTACACACCCACCTGCTCCATCTTCCTCCATACTCTACACACCCACCTGCTCCATCCTCCTCCATACTGTACACACCCTCCTGCTTCATCCTCCTCCATACTGTACACACCCTCCTGCTCCATCCTCCTCCATACTGTACACACCCTCCTGCTCCATCCTCCTCCATACTGTACACACCCTCCTGCTCCACCTTCCTCCATACTGTACACACCCACCTGCTCCATCTTCCTCCATACTGTACACACCCTTCTGCTCCACCTTCCTCCATACTGTACACACCCTCCTGCTCCATCTTCCTCCATACTGTACACACCCTCCTGCTCCACCTTCCTCCATACTGTACACACCCTCCTCCTCCACCTTCCTCCATACTGTACACACCCACCTGCTCCATCCTCCTCCATACTGTACACACCCTCCTGCTCCATCTTCCTCCATACTGTACACACCCTCCTGCTCCATCCTCCTCCATACTGTACACACCCTCCTGCTCCATCCTCCTCCCTCTCTGTATGTCTCTCTCTACCTTTCTTTCTGTCTCTCATTCCATGTCAATCGTTTTTTTTCTTTTTATCCCACTTTCACTTGTTCGTACAATATATGTTTTTTTTCTCTCTCTTTCTCTCGTTCTGACATTTTCTCTTTTTAAAATCTTTTCCTTTACCCTTTCTTTTCCTCTTATACGTTTTTCCAGTCTTTGTCTCCGTCTTTATTTGCTCTTATTTATCTCTTTTTTTCTCTGAAGCAATTTAGGAGGCATTGAACCCTTTATCTCTCCAAAGAAGCTCTCCGAATGCCACAAAAGTTTAATCCTCTCTCATGTTTCTCTCTTTCTCTTTGTCAAACCTGTTCACTCTTGTTTCTGTTCTCTCTCTCGCTCACCCACACCTCTGAACACGTTCTACATCCTCTTTCAATCTGGAGCCCTTTTATGGACCTGTTTACATCACAGTCCAAACAGTGTGTGTGTGTGTGTGTGTGTGTGTGTGTGTGTGTGTGTGTGTGTGTGTGTGTGGTTCCAGGTCCGGCAGTGTGTCCACCAACTGGGGGGAGATATACGGATTTGTGGAGCAGCTAACTAATCGCTTTGTGAGGTCAGCAGTCTCTGAAATTCAGTGCTTTATTATTTTTTTTCCGAGTTTCAGAACCACGGAGAGAAACCACACGAAGAACATGTGCTCACTAAATATAAGTTTAATAACAAATTGCTATGTTTAACATTAGACATTGTGTTACGCTGTGTGTGCGTGTGCATGTGTGAGTGTGTGTGCATGTGTGTGTGTTTGTGTGCGTGCGTGTGTGTGTGTGTGTGTGTAGCCTTAAACCCCACATGACTGCTGTAGCCGTTTAGCAGGCTGCAGTGAACACTAACATATTGTTTTAGTTTTAAGTAGAGTCGATTTGCAAGCTGCAGTCTAGGAGTTTTACACCGATGTGTTCATCTGCAGCGATCTACAATATCCACATGCTTTTATTTCACAGCCCAAAGATGAGGGTTTCATTTATCGTGTTCTCCACGAGTGCTGAGGTCATTCTTCCACTGACTGGAGACAGGTGTGAACAGGTCACTCACACACACATGCACGCACACAAGCATACATCTAAAGTGGACCAGCCAAGTTTAGAAAGTCTTTGCTGATTTTTTTTACTCAGTGGTTTGTATTTTTTCCTAAAAATATAAAAGTAGGTGGCGCTAAACACAGGAACTGTCACATAGGTTTTTACTAATCTTTTCAGCAAACACAGGTCACATGACTCTTCTTCTGTTCTCTTAGAGATGATATAGAGAAAGGTTTGGAGCGCTTGAGTAAAATCAGACCTGCTGGTGACACCTACATGCAGGAGGGACTGAAACTGGTAAGGCTGCATTCTGGATTGGTGGAGGTGAATGAGGAGGATGGTGAGGAGGGGGAGGCAGGAGTGAATCAGCCGGTGGAGGTGGATGAGGAAGTGGAGGGTAATAGGGTTGGATGAGGGGGTGGAGGAGTATGGGGGTAGATGTGGAGGTAGGGGTAGATGTGGAAGTAGTGGTAGATGTGGAGGTAGGGGTAGATGGGGAGGTAGGGGTAGATGGGCAGGTAGGGGTAAATGGGGTTGTAGGGGTAGATGGGGAGGTAGGGGTAGATAGGGAGATAGAGGGGTTGTAGGGGTAGATGGGGAGTTGGGGTTAGATAGGAGGTCGGGGTAGATGGGGTTGCACGGGTAGATGGAGAGGTAGGGGTAGATGTGGTTTTAGGAGTAGATGGAGAGGTAGGGGTAGATGGAGAGGTAGGGGTAGATGGGGTTGTAGGGGTAGATAGGGAGGTAGAGGGGTTGTAGGGGTAGATGGGGTTTTAGGGGTTAGGGTTAGAGCTTTAAGAGTGGACTCCTTTACCATGTTGAAACTGGTGTGGATGTGTTCAGGTTATAGAGCAGATGAAAGCTCAGAGCACGAAGGCATCCAGCATCGTCATCGCACTGACTGATGGGAAACTGGGCGTGTACCCACATGAGCTTTCAGTGCAGCAGGTGAGCATCTTCTCAACATGAATTACACACCTGAGTGTCACATAAACATAAAATAAAATCTGAGGTGTTTTCCGTGATGTTTGGTAACCACTAACTCACCAAATGCATAAATATGTCTATTAATTACTTAATAATAATAATAATAATAATAACAACAACAACAACAACAACAATAATAATAATAATAATGACATAATAAATAAGAAGTCAAGCTGTCAGTATAGGAAAGAATGTTTACTCTGTACTGACTCTAAATTGTTCCTGTGTGTGTGTGTGTGTGTGTGTGTGTGTGTGTGTAGGCGGATCTGGTGAGGCAGTATGGAGCCCGTGTTTACTGTGTAGGAGTGAAGGACTTTGATGTTCTACAGGTATGTGACGCATTACGATGACGATGTTTCACTATAATATATGGAATAAATTTGTATAAATGATGTAAACACTTTACAGAACGTGAACAACGAGACACTGAAGCTTCAGTACATTCAGATAAAGTTAATAAACCTTTACGAGTTTTCACATGGGAAGTTCTCCTGCTGTAGAGCTCTGACCTCAACCTTAGTGAGAACCTTTGGGATGAATGTAAACGCTGACTGCACCCCAGGTCTCCTCTCCTTCTCACCTACATCAGTACCTGACTTTACTAACACTCGTGTCGGGAATGAATCTCCACAACATCTCCACAAGCACATTCCACAACATCTAATGGAAACATCTTCCAGGAGGAGTGGAGCTTATTATAACAGCAACAGGGTATAAGATGTGCAAAAAGGAAGATATACAAACTTAAAGATAAAAAGAGAAAGTATTAATGCTGATTATTTTGAAAACACTTTCAAGTTTTATAAACTGAAATGATCTAAAGCTTTTATATACACATACAATCAAACATGCTTCTGTGCATCTGTTTTGTTGTCCAGAAGGGCGTACAGTCTTTTGCACTACTCTACTGTTCCCCTGACAGACGTTGGGCTCGGGGTGAAATTTGATCTGAGGATGTAATTGGATTACAGCTGCTGTGCCCTTCCTGATGACTGTACATAAATGAGAGCTGGAAGCTTTGCAGATGGCACATCATTTACCGTGTGTGTGTGTGTGTGTGTGTGTGTGTGTGTGTGTTTTCTCCAGCTTGTTGATATCGCAGACAACAGGGATCAGGTGTTTCCTGTGCTGGATGGATTCCAGGCGCTTAAGTCGATTGTGAATTCTGTAAGAAACAATATTTTTTACAGTGAAACCCAAAGAGGCTGTGCGATACAGCGAAAATATTGTATTGCGATATTTCGTGAAAATATATAGATATTTTTTACTGATATTAATGTAAATGAAGTTACAACATTACTATATTATGATAATGATATCATGATGCTGATATTGCGATATTTCAGTATTGAAATTCGGATATGATGATATTGATATTACAATATTAATTGCAAATATAAATTGAATATTGTTTATTTACAGATTTTACAGAAGTCCTGCGTGGAGATCTTAAACGTGGAGCCTTCCAGTGTTTGTGTCAACGGTACAACGCGGATCTGGATTTATTTTCTATTTTAGAAATTGATACTTGGAATTAAAAATCAACTGCTCTGTTTCAGAATCCTTTAACATTGTTTTAAGAGGGAGGGGCTTCACTCAGGGGCGGAGCTCGGAGGGTGTGGTCTGTACACTGTCTGTGAACCAACAGGAAACCTACAGTAAGTTCTTACACACATCAGATTTAATAGATCTATAGAGCTCCAACCTCAACACCTACTGAACACATTTGGGATGAACGTGAACGCTGACTGCACCCCAGGTTTCATCACCTCACCTACATCAGAACCTGACTTTACTAACACACGTGTGGAAGAATGAATGTCCACAAATCTTCACAAAATCTAGTGGAACATCATCCCAGAAGAGTGGAGCTCATTATAACAGCACATGGAGACATGGAAGGAGATGTTCAAAAAGAAGGACATACCAATCTTATACTTAGGTGTCCACCAACTTTTGGACATATAATGTATATTTATATATAATAATGAATATTAATTTTACATTTGCATTTAGACACATTTCAAACTTTCCCCCTGTAGTACTGCAGTAATTTCTCTCTTTCTCTCTCACACACACACACACACACACACACACACACACACACACACACACACACACACACACACAGTACCAGTTTAATATGTGATGAATCATTACTATTTTTAGCCTCTTTTCCTTTTTTGTGTAAATGGTGTTGTTGTTTAAGAGACTATGCAGCATGACATTATGAAATTTCCATCTCTGGGGCTGCGCTGATCTCATGCTGATGTCTTTCTTTCTTTTAGATGAAAAGCCGAGCATTGTGAAGGACTCTTATGTGCTGTGTCCGGCTCCAGTGTTGACTGAAGTTGGACAGTGAGTAACATTCTTCATCCTGCTCCCGAATTAGCAAACAGCAGCTGTACAGAGGAGGAGGGAGAGATAAAATCCGCTCAATCTCTGTTTGGGTTTCAGTGGCAGCCATGAGAGTGCTGATAAGGAGAGGCTGCACCCATAAACCGTGTGTGTGTGTGTGTGTGTGTGTGTGTGTATGTGTGTGTGTGTGTGTGTGTGTGTGTGTATGAACTGCATTTTAGTTTACCTTGGCCTGATGCCCGAGTTCAACTTTGTTCCTTTCATTTTCACAAAAAACCCAGTGTAACAGTTTTACCTCTAACAAAACTCTGACTCTGGAGACTCCTTCCACACATAGAAGTAAAAACTCACGTCTTTATTAAACCATTTATGTGAACGAGCTGTTACTATAGAAATAAATACACCTGGAACAAGCGTACTGACAAAAACACAAAGTACTGTCAAAAATAAATGTGTGAGGTATCTGCAAGAAAAAGCCCTCTACCCATCCTAAATCATTTTCTACCCATCCTGAGACATTTTCTACCCATCCTGAGTCATTTTCTACCCATCCTGAATCATTTTCTACCCATCCTGAGTCATTTTCTACCCATCCTGAATCATTTTCTACCCATCCTGAATCATTTTCTACCCATCCTGAATCATTTTCTACCCATCCTGAATCATTTTCTACCCATCCTGAATCATTTTCTACCCATCCTGAATCATTTTCTACCCATCCTGAATCATTTTCTACCCATCCTGAATCATTTTCTACCCATCCTGAATCATTTTCTACCCATCCTGAATCATTCTATACATCCTGAGTCATTTTCTATTCATCCTGAGTCATTTTCTATACATCCTGAGTCATTTTCTATACATCCTGAGTCATTTTCTACCCCTCCTGAGTCATTTTCTATACATCCTGAGTCATTTTCTATACATCCTGAGTCATTTTCTATTCATCCTGAGTCATTTTCTATACATCCTGAGTCATTTTCTATACATCCTGAATCATTTTCTACCCCTCCTGAGTCATTTTCTATACATCCTGAGTCATTTTCTACCCCTCCTGAGTCATTTTCTACACCTCCTAAATCATTTTCTATACATCCTGAGTCATTTTCTACCCCTCCTGAGTCATTTTCTATACATCCTGAGTCATTTTCTACCCATCCTGAGTCATTTTCTACCTATCCTGAGTCATTTTCTACCCATCCTGAGTCATTTTCTATACATCCTGAGTCATTTTCTACCTATCCTGAGTCATTTTCTATACATCCTGAGTCATTTTCTACACATCCTGAGTCATTTACATTTTCCTGATAGAAAATCTGTGAACTAAAGAGCAGAGTCCACCAGCATGGACACTAAATTGTGAAGGATCTGGAGAGATTTTGTCTGGAAGAACTTTTCTAATACAATGCAAATTGGCAGTTTTCCGAGGCTGATAATTCCGATACATTTATCCTCTGCAGCAGAGGTAGCTATTGGTGTTCCTTTTCTCCTTTTTCATCATAGTGTTTATTGCAATTGGAGATGCATTTAAAGCTTTTGAGATTTTATGGATTGACTGATTTCCTAAAGTATTGATTGTATTTAACTGTAGGGTTTTTCGCCATAATATGGGTTTTACAGTAGTTCTAGTAGTTGTTGCACTAATAGAGCTGTTGACTCTACACCCTTTTCTCAGACAGACTTCTGATTCCTGGCTGTGTCTCTCCACAGCTCAATCGAAGTGTTGATTAGCTTTAATCACGGCCACTCCTTCGTTTCAAGTCCGATCACGATCTACGCCACCGCGTGTGTGAGTATAACCAATACCATGTGACTACAGAGTATTTATTACTCCTGCGTGTTGTAGTGATGGTGCTTCTCCACCTGACAGTACGGTACCATATGGTTTGATTATTTAAACATATCTAGAATCTGTTCTCCAAGAAGGTTCCTGTATTCGGTTTTACATCAAACTTTTATGATTAGTATATACAATAAAAATAAATAAATAAATCTATCTTGTGTAAGGGGTGCCAATAATTCTGGATCACTGATAGAGACTAAATCAAAAGTCACTATTTGATGAGAATTCATTCATTCATTCATTCATTCATTCATCAAAATTCTATCAATACTTTTAGAGCACAAGTTGTAAAAGTAATTATGCAAAAGTATTGGCACCCTTATTACTAATAATTGGTGCATCCTTGCTACAAAACGGTTTGTAACTTTTCTGTGTGTGTGTGTGTGTGTGTGTGTTTGTGTGTCTGTGTGTGTGTGTATGTGTTATGGCAGTCGAACGGCATTGTGGTGGCTTTGGTTCTCCTGGTTCTGCTACTGCTGGTGGCACTGGTTCTGCTGTGGTGGTTCTGGCCGCTCTGCTGTACCGTGGTGAGAAACACAGTACAAATTCCCCGACTCTCTCGGTCACAGTGACGGCAGGGCAGCAGGAGATTTTTAATTAATCACCATTTCATTTTCCGACAGGTCATTAAAGATCCTCCACCCTCTCGACCTCCTCCACCTTCTCCTCTAATCGTAAGTTCCAGAACCCGTCTACTCTGTCTTTCTGTTTGACTTTTACATGAGGACATATTCTGTAATTGTGTATTAGGAGAAAACAATGCCCTCAGTGTCCTTATGTGTGTGTGTGTGTGTGTGTGTGTGTGTGTGTGTGTGTGTGTGTGTGTGTCTCAGGAGCCAGAGGAAGACCCCCTACAGAAGAAGAAATGGCCCACTGTGGATGCGTCATACTATGGAGGCCGAGGAGTCGGGGGGATTAAACGCATGGAGGTAAAACTTTCAGGCTGGAATAAAGACCACGTCCAGCTACTTTAATGACTTTGGTTTGACTTTTCACTGAGTTGAACATCATGTATACTGAAGGTATCAGATGATCCATGTGTAGGAAGACCATGAGTAGAAAATATTACACCTGAAATCATAAAAACAAACCTTCCAATTATTACTGCAAACTAAAGTAAACTTTGATCATCTGATCAAAGGCTGGTTGAGATCAGATATGAGGAAAAAGCACTTGCCAATCTCCTCACTCGGGGCCCAGGCTTCACTCCCCTGCTGTGTGTACTGTGCTGAGCGGTGAGATGTGAGAAACTCAGGTTTGAGCAGGTTCTGAGGAGAGACCTTCTCCTCACAGGTTCGTTGGGGAGAACGAGGCTCCACTGAGGAAGGAGCACGACTGGAGAAAGCCAAGAACGCCGTGATCACAATGCCCGAGGAGGAGGAACTGAACGAGCCAATTGAGAGAGCTCCTCGTAGACCAGCACCACCCCATCCACCCCCACCCCCTACCAAATGGTACACCCCGATTAAGGTGAGAGAAGTGTTTCTATTAGGTAGAAACACTTTTGTGCAGTTACAGGAAAATAATCAGTGTTTTATTTCTCTTAACCCACAGCGGTGGTGGATGTTTTTCTATGAAAAATGAAAAATAACTAGCTGGTGGTTTTATTTGTGTCTTCAGGGCCGTTTTGACGCTCTGGTAGCGTTGCTGCGGCGACAGTACGACCGAGTGGCTGTGATGAGACCTACAACACACGAAAAGGTACGCTTCTGTTCCGTCTGTCTGTCCTGTAAAATATACAGAGCATGTGAAACCATAGAACTTAAATCAGAGTCCTACAGGAATGAGATCTTGAAGCTTCTGACATCGAGACACACTTTCATGTTTGTCCCAAATGAAAACAGGAAGGAGCAATTACTGGGTGGAGCTCAAATTTCTGCTAATTAACACGAAAGAGTAGGAAAGTGTAGAGCTGTAATCAGGACTAATAGACACACACACACACACACACACACACACATGATAGGTTCATCATTAAACTGGACATTATTAGGCACATGAACATCATGAATATTAATATGCAGACTTTGTTTACTGCATCCAGCTTAGTATGTTGGTTAAAACTGACCTCTACACTAAAGAGACGTGATAACTGTTTGACATTCTAGATAGATGGACAGACAGACGGACAAACAGGCAAATAGCTAGAAATAAATCCTGAATAAAACTCTACTGACAGTCTTGACTAGGGTGGGGCTAGAGACGGTACTGCAGTCAGCCACTAGAGGGCGTGAGAGACGGTTAATCAACGTACATGTTATTTATTCTATTTTTATATATTTGTTTGATTATTTTTTACTCTTTCTCCCCACACTGACAACTTACATTTTGCCACTATTATTGTCTTATACAAAACATGTATATTCATTGATCTTATTATTTTCCAGAGTGTA
This sequence comes from Silurus asotus, assembly GCA_024362625.1. Classification (NCBI taxonomy): domain Eukaryota; kingdom Metazoa; phylum Chordata; class Actinopteri; order Siluriformes; family Siluridae; genus Silurus; species Silurus asotus. The sequence continues at coordinate 1,894,347 of MU551652.1, forward strand.
TGGTCCCTGGCAAATTTGTACGTTCCATTCGTACCCATAAAGCACATTAGAATTGAAATAAAAAAATAAAATAAAATGTTAGTCTATAAATAAAACATGTTCTCATAATAAGGGTTCATCAGAAATATAACCGAAGTGTGTGTGTTGTGTTTTGCAGGGTCGCTGCATGAAGTTCACAAGGATTCAGAGTCACTAGTTTTCCCACCGTGTGTTATTGTTGTTGATGATTTGTTATAAGCAATGCCCTGCCTTTAGAGACTGCAATCTATGTCTCTAATCTAGACTACTCTGAAGTTCTCTTTTATTGGTCAATTCTGCTGATTTTTTAAATTTTTGCACTTGTGCCTTGTTTTGACACGTTTTGTATAAAGTTTTACACATACACACTATTTGGACAAAGAGTTTTGGATACCTAAACATAAGACTGGTGTGGATTTATTTTGAAAAGTTTTAATTCCATTCTATATTTTTTCCAAATTTGCTGTTATAATAAACTCCACTCTTCTGGGAAGATTTTGTGGAGATTCCATTCACCCACAGGGGTGTTAGTAAAGTCAGGTACTGATGTAGGTGAGAAGGTGAGGAGACCTGGGGTCCAGTCAGCATTCAAATTCATCCCAAAGGTGTTCAATATGGTGGCTGGAAAACTATAGTGTATACACCCTGAACTCAAATAACACCTTATTAGTATTTATCAGTAACATCAAAACAGTTCTTTAGATAATTTATGGATTTTCAAGTGTCAGAACGACACCTGAACACATCACTGTGCCAGGCATAGAACTACTGTACATGATGCTCCAATATGCATGAAAAAAAACTCACTTTTTAGACTTTTACAACACTAATGTCATGATAAGTAGCATCTTCTGCACTGATGACTGTAAAGAAAATAAAGATTTTATTATAATAAAGGTCTGAATAATATTGAGCTGTCTACTGAGAAAATATGTATATAGTTATATACATGTATATAGCAGAAGACTGCTGACTCGACAGTTGTCCAGAAGACGATCATTGACCCCCTGCACATGGAGGGTGAGACACAAAAGGTCTGTAATTAAAGCAAAAGGAGCCGCTACCAAGTATTGAGTACATTTACAGTAAGGAAACATACTTTCCAGAAGGCCAACAATTCACTAAAAATGTTTTTTCTTATTTGACTTATGGAGTATTCTTTTTTTTTATATAAATAAAGTGAATTGGTGGGTTTTTGTTAATTGTAAGCCAAACTCCTTAATGATATTCCATTTTTTTCGAGATGCACCTGTATATAATTCTCACAGCACCCTTTTCCTATAAATATATTTTTGCATAAAACGAGATAAACTACCGTGTGGGAGACACATTTTAATCTACAACCATGTAATAATCAATAAACTATAATTATGTAATCAATAAATGTATGACATAAATCTAAACCCTTCACACTCTCACACCTCCTACATCCTTATGGAGCGCACATACAGTAGAAGCGCTGCATGGTGTCGCGTAGTGTTTACGTCATCGCTCAGCGTCGCAGGATTACCTCGTCAACAACAACAAAAATCTAACAGCTGCTAATATGGCGGTTGTCAATAAAATAATAACAATAATAATTAAACCCGCACATGCGGTGATATAAAAGATATCTAATAAACCTGTACCTCAAGGTGAGAATTTAACTTTTATCACTTAAGTGTTGTATCAGTGCACATTTCTGTCGCACGCGCATTATAATTTAGTTGTTAGCATGTTAGCTATGAGGCTAACGTTAGCCAGTCGAAGGGTCAGTAACAGTTACAAACATTTGCAAACATTTATTTAAATTATAAAAATAATAATTAATTCGCCAAAGAAAAAAACGTTTATAAAAAAAATTCACCTTTAATGTCTGCTTATAATTTAAACTTGAAATAATATATTAATAAATATTAAGAAATTAATTTATCCTAAAGATTCTATTTTTATTCTGTCTTTATTTCACACTATTTTTTTCCTATTTATAGATTAATATTTATAATTTTTACTTCCTGTAATTTATTTTAGTAACTTGTTTATCATATTTACATTAAATTTAAAATATTAATTTAAATGTTTACATTAACAAATATTTTAATATTTTATACTATTATTCATAAAAGTTTTTATTATTATTTTAATGCCTGTACTGTTGTTTTTTAGTTTCGTGCACTGTATTATATTCTTTATTTCTCTTTTTTTTCCTAGCCACTGATTTTATTTGCTTTTTTTTAATAATAGATTTAATTTTACTGTTTTGTTTTTTGATTAAATTGAAATTGACACTGTAAATCACAAAGTGTAATAATAATAATAATAATAACAATATTAATGGATTCTATGCGTTTCGTTTATTTTTCTCCACAGTGCTGAAGCGAACGCTGATGAACCACGATGCCTCAGAAGATCCTTAAGAGTCCTCATTACATAGAACTGGGCAGTTATCAGTACTGGCCGGTTCTGGTGCCCAGAGGGATCCGACTTTACACTTACGAGCAGATCCCCGTGTTCCTGAAGGAGAACCCGTACATCACAGATGGTTACCGAGCACATCTGCCTTCTCGCTTATGCCTGAAAAGGTTAGTATCCACGCTGGATCCTTAAAACCATCCCACACATTTAAGATAAAGTGTTAATTATTGTCGTTATCATTATTGTCTGTGTGGGTTTTTTGCAGTATATTCGTTCTGTCTAATGAGACGGTGAACATCTGGAGCCATCTCCTGGGCTTTGTGCTGTTCTTCTTGTTGGGGGTGAACGACATGTCCACAGTGTTACCGGCTGCAGGAGCTTCCCGAGAGGATTACGTCATCTACTCTATAGGGCTCTTCTGCTTTCAGGTGAACACACACACACACACACACATACACACACTTGAACCATGAGCGTTAACAACGGGGTGCTTCATTTAATCAGAGTAAAACAAAAATCTATGAAACCAATAAAAATAATGATAATAATCATAATAACGGTTCATTTTATATTCCAGATATTATTCAAAAGTCTATAGTGTAACAGAAGTAAATAAAATATAAATATGGATTTATTATATGACTTTTAATATTTGTATAAATACCGCAGTCGTGCTTGTGCGATGTTAATTGTGTGTTCAGGTGTGTATGCTGTGCTCGGTGGGATATCACTTGTTCTGCTGCCATCGCTCGGAGAAGACGAGCCGCCGCTGGCTGGCCCTGGACTACGCCGGGATCTCGGTGGGAATTCTGGGATGCTACGTCCCGGGAGTGTTTTACGCCTTCTACTGCGACGGGGTACGACTTCTCCACTGTTACACGATTTTACTGCACGACTGCTTCACAGAGGCTGTCAGAGTTCAATCCTGGTGCTGTTTTTCATTCTGCTTCTCATTTAAACATTTTCTTCTGCAGTTCGATAAAAATCCAGCTTTGGGCCGTTTATCAAAATCTGTATTCACTATATAAGTTCTGCCACATCCAGAAATCCTCTGTGGAGCTCCATAAGATCATTAGGAAATGTGTACAATCACTGTCTCACTCTAAATGGAACTGGAGCTGGATGTTACTATGGTTACAGGAGTTTATAATCAGCGCATTCATTTAGATTCAGCAGACAAACACAAACTACCCGAACAATCACAATCCACTATTCACGTACAGTATTTTGTGTACTGATCGCTCACTTGTGTCTCCCCCTCCCCCCTCCTCAGTTTTGGAGGCAGGTGTACCTGATCACGATTCTGGCTCTGATCCTGTCCGTGTTCTCGGCTCAGATCCACCCTCTGTACCACACTCAGGAGTGGAAGATGCTGCGCTCGGTCATTTTCTGCTCCGTGGCGGCGTATGGCATCGTCCCCGCCTGCCACTGGGTGTGGCTTAACGGAGGCTTCCGCTCGGAGATCGTTCAGGTGCGTACACACGCTCGAAAACGCACTTGAGTTGTGATTCGGAACGTCGTAAAAACGCGCTGTCCTTGTGTTTGCAGCTGTTTTTCCCACGCGTCATGGTCCTGTATCTGATCGCTGCCTCAGCCTTCCTCTTCTACATCAGTAAAGTGCCTGAGCGCTACTTCCCAGGTAAACACTCAGTTCTTCAGGTGTCCTGTCTTTCCTGTGTCTCGTCTTTCGTTTATTCTTTAAGGAAGGAGACTCCAGAATCAGAGTATATATAATTTTATTAAAATTTTTTTTTTTACATCAGGCCAATTTGCTGTAGTAAAAGAGGAATAAAACACAGCATGCTGTTGTTGAAGAGACGCCTCTTCATGATCTTTGAAAACCTCAGCACAGAAGATATTTACAGCATTGAGCAGATACTCCTTATTCACAGCAACTTACATTGATCTCATCACAACTGAGCCGTGGTTCGGATTTGAACTTACGACCTTCAGATCCAAAGTCCAATGCCTTAACCGCTGAGCTGCCTCCTTCCCCAGAATGGGAGAATATCAGATATCGTAATCGCTGATGCGGCGTGTTTTACTCTCCACTCTCTGGCTTGTTCGTTGCAGGGCAGCTGAACTACCTCGGGGCCAGTCACCAGCTCTGGCACGTTCTGGTGGTCATGATGTTCTACTGGTGGCACCAGACGGCCGTCTACATCACACATTACAGGCACAGTGAGCCGTGTCCGAGCTACAGCTAGATCCTCTCTCGCCGTAGACACCAGGTGCTTCATCACCTCTCCTGCTCCAGGACCGAACAAGATTGTGAATTTTTTTTTTTCTCAGCTTGAACGTAACGATCACACGGGAAGCCTGGTTTTCTGTATTTCTAAATCCTTCCAGCTAAAGCTTTATAGAACGAAAGCAGACCTGGGAAAGGGGCGTGGCCTAAATATTATGTGTTTAAAAAACATAAAGCTCCCGTGAAGCATAAAATGACAGAAACTAATCCGGAAATTTTTTTGTTTTTGCTTAAATTAAATGTAAACAATTCAGTGGCTCTGTAAGGTCAGTAATGTCGGATCAGAATCGGACGCTTTTGAGCTTTAAAGACTTGAATGTGAACGTAAACAAGCCAGTCTACTGTACTTCTCATGAATCTGCCTGAAAACACTTGTAACCTGAAATGAATGTGAAATATATTAATATTATTGTAATATTTTAATCATATGCGTCCCTTAAGATTCTATCTTCAGTTCCATGTTCATCTAAAACACTTTGGAGATAAGAATACACCTGGAATGGTGTTCAATTCCGAGTACGTGATCCGGATCTTAATTCCGAATCAACATTGTGCGCGTTTAAAGGTGTGATCACTTTTATTACAAGTTCCTGCATAGTGTGGACCAACCACATTTGACCAATCAGAACAAAGAGTTTTGATGCATTTAGTTACATCACATTCTTTTTTTTTTTTTTTTATCTATTGATCACCCTTTTTTTTTTTGTGGAACAGTGAAAGTGTTTTTCTCTGTCCTGGAAATATTTTCTTCTTCACATCCGACTGTTACAAAGCACTAATACTGGAGACTCCAGAAACTGTAAAGGTAAATCGATAAACTTTTTTTTAATGATCTTCTTCCGGCTTCTCCCATTAGGGGGCGCCAAAGCGGATCATTTGTCTCCATCCCCCCCTGTCCTCTACATCTTCCTCTTTCAACCCAACTACCTGCATGTCTTCCTCACCACATCCATAAACCTCCTCCTTGGTATTTCTCTTTTCCTCCTTCCTGGTGTCTCCATCCTCAGCGTTCTCCTACTGATATACCCCATGTTCCTCCTCTGCACATGTCCAAACCATCTCAATCTCACCTCCCTCACCTTGTCTCCAAAACGTCCTACATGCGATGTCCCTCTAATAAATTCATTTCTAATCCTGTCCATCGTCGTCACTCCCAACGAACATCTCAACATCTTCAGCTCTGCTACCGCCAGCTCCACCTCCTGTCTTTTACTCAATGCCACTGTCTCTAATCCATACAACATCTCAGGTCTCACCACAGTCCTATAAACTTTCCCTTTCACTCTCACAGATACTCTTCTATCACAAATCACTCCTGCTATCACTCTTCTCCACCCACTCCACCCTGCCTGCACTCTTTTCTTCACTTCTCTAACACACACTCCATTACTTTACACTGTTGACCCCAGGTACCTGAACTCCTCCACCTTCTCCACCTCTTCTCCCTGCAACCGCACCACTCCACTGCCCTCCCTCTCATTCACACACATGTACTCTGTCTTACTCCCACTGACTTTCATTCCTCTTCTCCCCAGCATGTACCTTCACCTCTCCAGGATCTTCTCCACCTGCTCCCTACTCTCACCACAAATCACAACATCCGCAAACATCATAATCCAGGGAGACTCCTGTCTGACCTCGTCCTTTAACCTGTCTTTAATCTGTTTTTGTAAGAGAACCTCATTGACTAAATGTATTCGCCTTTGAATGCAGCATCTTTTCAATATTTCAAAAAGGTCAAAAAAAAGCAAAAAAAAATGTTTTTGGGTTAGTGGTTAAAGTATTTCTCCTGAGCATTTCACACAAAGCACTGATTTATCACATGGTGTGCACCTGATCTTCACCCCTGTGCCGCTTTGGAGTTACAGATGATCGTTATAATTTATGTTTTGAACTGTAAATGCTGTTTATTTGGGATTCGTCTTTATTCTCTACTTTTCAGTGTGCACTTAAAGAGAGCGAATTCATTCAGCATGCTGTATGTGGTGTTTATATTTGTAGCCGTTTGTTTGTGTGTGTTTTTTTTATTACCTTTCTGTTTGATGGTTTAAATATTTCTGAGCTGTAAAATATCGGAATGCTGAAACGGAATTAAAATCCCGTGTGCACATGGATGCGGTTTGCTCGGTTTTTTTCCTTCTTCTTCTTTTCTTCCTGGGATAAAAGTGAAGGGATTGTGATTATTGATGATCAGCGATGAGTTTATTGACAGTATCGGATTACACGGGTCGAGTCACTGAACTGCCGATGACGACGTTCCCTCAGAACATGTGTAGTGTGATTACGGTGATGATGAAGACAAAGATGATGATGAAAAACTTTCACATTTTGTCCAAAAGATAATTAACCTTGTAATAAACAAACATTTACACAGTTTTATTTGAAGGTAAATAATCAAAGCAAATAAATAGTTTGAGTGAGTTTTATTGCTCAAAATATAACCAGTGTTAATATAAGGCTCAACACACACACACGTGATCATCTTCATGCTGTAAAGAAATGTAAAAGGTTTAAACCAGCTACACGTCATACTTCATATGTGTGATTATTACTATTAAAAGTTTTCTATGTTTGTGTAAAAACAGAAATGTGGAGGACGTTTAGGAAGCAGCGGCATTAAGGTCCGAGTTTTTATCTCCATCCTCCCTCAAGATCAGAGCTTATTTACCATCTGCACCACAGATCCCCAGCAGTGTTTTCCTGTAGTCCCCTGAGGTGTCCGACTGGAACACACACACACACACACACACACACACACACACACACACACACACACGTTTATACAGCTTTTACACAACACACACTTTCGCTCTGACAAGTCAAACCTACAAGCTGCAGGAGACCCCAAAAAATCCTTTAAAAACTTTTTACACTTGAATTAATAAAATTAAAACAAAAATTAAAAAATAAATAAAAAAGCGCAAATGGGAGAATTTAAAACTTGATTATACATTGGATTTCATTTTTTAAGGTTATTCCATTAATAGTTTAGAATTTATTATACATTTTGTGTACAAAAGTTTTGGGACACCTGACTTTTCCAGCCATGTTTACAGGTGTGTATCCACTATGTGTTACTATGGTTACAGGTGTTTATAAGCAGTGCATTCATTAAGAACTCCGATTCACAAACTACCTGTGTTAAACGCTCTGAACTTACACCTTCCAACCAATCACAATACATTATTCACACCTGAGCTTCCAGCCAATCACAATCCACTATTCACACCTAAACTTCCAGCCAATCACAATCCACTATTTGCACCTGAACTTCCAGCCAATCACAGTCCACTATTCGCACCTGAACTTCCAGCCAATCACAATCCACTATTCGCACCTGAACTTCCAGCCAATCACAATCCACTATTCACACCGGAACTTCCAGTCAATCACAATCCACTATTCGCACCTGAACTTCCAGCCAATCACAATCCACTATTCACACCTGAACTTCCAGCCAATCACAATCCACTATTCACGTCTCTGGATGCAGGAGCACGAAATTTTCCTTTCACTTGATCTGGGAGACCAAAACCTGCTCCAGCATGACGATGCCCCTCCCTCCCTCCCTCTCTCCCTCCATCCATCCCTCTCTCCCTCCATCCATCCCTCCCTCCCTTGCTCAACGTTTCGTTTGTATGCGAATGCAAATAAAAAGATTTGTTTGTGAAGGAAAAACAGCCTGAAAGCTTCACACTGGTAAATTTCCAGAGGGCAGAAAGATCACTGCTGCTCTCAGTGAATAAAATCCATCTGATTTAAATCACACATTTGATTCATTCATTTAGAAAATACGTGCAATTTTTTAACCTTTATTTTGAAGTTTACACTTTTTCTTTTTCACACACTCCTTTATTTTTACTTATTTTTTCTTTTAATCTCTTGTATTTTTCTCCTGTGCACTTTATTCCTTTTCATCTTTCTCTTGTTTCCATTTTCCTTTTTTTTTTTTTACTTATTTGTTCTTTTTCATTTATTTTTTCCCCTTTTTCATTTTTTTTATATTTTTTCTTTTCTTTCATGTTTTCCTTTTTTTGTTCATGAACTTAAAGAATGTATTCTCTTTCTTTTTTTTTGTTCTTTTCAGTAGAAATGTGAACATGTTGCAGTAAAGTACCTCGATGGAGGAGTATAAGGAGTAGCCGAACAGTTTTTTATACTCGGCTTTGATGTCCATCAGATCGATCTCGGAGCGGCTCACCATGATCCGAGTCAGCATGGCCTCGTTAGTTCCTGCCCCCTGAAAAAAAAACAAACAAACCAATATTCCAGACAATATCAGCATGTTGATGTGTGCGAGATGGTCCATCAGAACCGGCTCTGTAACAAAGAAAACCCGGCAGCTTGTCTACTTCTTGAGAAAGCTGAGAAACATGGAGCTCCCACCACCACATCCTCATAACGTTCTACAGAAGGAACATCGATAGCAACCTGAGCTGCTGCAGCTACTTCCTGGTTTGGGAGGTGGACCTACAAGACCCTACAGTGAGGAACTGTACAGGACTGTGTAACTTTTCCCACAAGCCACTCGACTACTCAATATAAAGGGAGTCACACACACACACACACACACACACTCCTACCTAATTAAAGATATGAGTAAAAGTGGGCGTGTCTACAGGAGGGAAAAATGGACAAATCGCAGTGCATTAAAAAGTGGGCGTGTTCATGAGTCATAACCATTATTCATTACCTTCTCTCGCTTATTATTACTCGTTTATTTTTCTCCTCTCTTTTACACACTCTTTATATTTATCTCTTCCATCTAGTTACAGTATCTCACAAAAGTAAGTGCACCCCTCACATTTCCACAATCATTGTAGTATCTTCTGAAGGGACAAAACTATAGAAATTAAACGTACAGATTTACTGTCCACTAGAAATAACATTCAGCCACTATTGTCTAAATAACTGCCAACAAAAGTAAGTACACCCCTTAGTGATAACAGCTGTATGTCACAATCATGCAGTCACATCTCCTTTTCGTCATGTTCATGTTTTTTTCTCTGCTCGACAAAACCATACAAATTTGTGTATCTTGTATTAAAGCAGTTGAAATGTCGGTGTATATTTTTTAACTAAAATCATCAAAACAATGTTGTATTATATTTTATATGATTATTATTTTTTTTAAACAGAAAGAAAACTTCCCTTCTTGTCACTGTGATCAGTTTGTGTTCTTTACCTTCATACTCTTATGGAGAAGCTCTGCCATGTACGCAGGGACGCTCTTCACGCATTTCACTGTAACGACACACACGTTCACGGTGTTACAGGAGAAAACGGTAAAAAATTAAACACCTGATTCATCAAAATGTCGTACCGATTGCTACTAATGTCTCCTCCAGATTTCCAGACATCTCACCCTCGATGCTCTGCTGCAGAGTTTTCCCACTCAGGTCCTTATATTCCAGAAGAGCTTGAAATAAAACACACACACACACACACACACACACACACACAGGGCATTCAGATGTGTGTGAGTTGTGATACAGTACAGGAAGTTGATTTGCAGTCTGCAGTGTGACTCTCACTTTGTCGGAGTTGAGGAACGCTCCTGTGACAGAGGATATCGATGAACTTGCTCTCATCCGTCCCCCATTTCTTCTCTCCGGCCTCGTACAGCGCCTGTGCAGTGACACGGGGGGAGTCTCTAATTTACACACACAACCTAATGATGTGAAATTTTTACATTTTACACTTTTATTATGATTTTAACTGAACACCACGCCTCCTTATAAGCACAGAGACCTTCATTAAGAGTGATAAGCAGAGGCCACGCCTCCTCCATTCTTAAGCACAAAGGCATTGCCTCATTTATTAGGAGTGATAAGCAGAGGCCACGCCTTCTATATTAGGAATGATAAGCAGAGGCCACACCTCCTATATTAGGAATGATAAGCAGAGGCCATACCTTCTTCATTATGAATCAAGTTCAGAAGCCACGCCTCATTCATTAGAACTTAAGCAGAGGCCACACCTTTATTAGGAATGATGAGCAGAGGCCACGCCTCCTTTTAAAGGAATGATCAGAAGAAGCCACGCCTTCTATATTCGGCATTAAGCTCAGAAGCCACGCCTCCTTCATTAGAACTTAGGCATAGAGGCCACACCTTTATTAGGAATGATCAGCAGAGGCCACACCTCCTTTATTAGGGATGATCAGCAGAGGCCACACCTCCTTTACTAGGAATGATTAGCAGAGGCCCCGCCTCCTTTATTAGGACTCATAAGCAGAGGCCATGCCTCCTTTCTTAGAACTTAAGCATAAAGGCTACACCTTCTTCATTAGGAGTGATAAGCAGAGGAATTGTTTTTTCAAGTTGAAAATCAAAGTCAACAGAATTAAATAGTGAAGCTCCACCCCCTGCTCTCCTGCCCACAGTAGCCCTGGTTACTCACTCAACCATTTCATTTGCATGAAAGTCTTTCAAACAAAATAGCCCTAGTTTCTGTCATCATCATAGCTCACCTGTAGCTTTTTAAATAATTCTTAATTGCAATAAATAGTTAAACTCATTATGGTATAGAAGCTCCGCCCCCTGTCCCCCTGCAGCCCTGGTTACACCCCTGGTCATTTCCTGCTTCTAAACAATTTCACTTTACCTTCGCATCAGCTTTAGCTTTGGCCACGTCCACGTTTTTGCTCTCGTCCCTTTTGCCCTGCGAGATAAACAAAAAGCGAGCAGCTCACGTTACACACGTGACTCTTTTTCACCCCAAATCCATCAAACAGAAATGCAAAACATCCCATAATGCACCAACCTCAGCCAGGATGAGCAGCGTTTTCCCAAAATCCCCTGAAACCTCCGACTTCAGATCGTAAATCAGCGCTCTCCCCGTCTCTGTAACACACCGCCATCAACGTTACACCCTCCACATTTCAGTGTGTAACAGTCACACAATCCAAGCACATAGAGCACAAATACAAACCCTGCAGGTACGCATCAGACAGAGCTTTGATCTGCTGGTTGGATCGGGACGCCAGGATCTCGATCAGCGTGCTCTCTGTGGTTCCAGCTCCCTGAGACACCGACAGAGAGACTTTTAACCCAATTATACTGTTTAACACACACACACACACACACACACACACACACACACACACACACAAAAAGAGCAGAAATGATCTTCAGAAAGCTGGAAATAAAAACGACTACATCACACATGAATCTGAAAACACGGAAATGTTTTTGTCTACATTCTGATCTTTCCTTCACAGAGACGATGAAGCCGACGGATTTAGTGTGGACTGAGAAAACGGAGATTTTCATAACAACGAACAAACAAGATGATGGACGACGTTGATTCCGTGCCCGATCTCCACAACGTTGTCAAGACAGAGAGCTGCATCTTCATCTTTAGAAAGAGGGCGAAGTCCGCAGAAGCCACATCTGGAGAGTAGTGTGGGTGAGGAAGTGAGATCATGTGGAACGTTCTCCGACGATCATCATGAACGGTTCCAACATTTTCATGGGTTGAGCTTGTTGAAGGTCTTTCTGATTCCTCATCGTATTCCAGTGATGTTCTTCAGCTCTCGACGTGGATATAGATATATACACACTTATCAAATAAGTACTTTTTAAATCACAGCAAAAGAGCGACGACACACAGAATATAAAACTCTTAAATCTCTTACTTTAATTGCCTTTTTAATTTCCTGCATGTCAAACTGCCCCGGTGGGGTAACAAGAGCCACCAGAACATCCTCAAAGTGTCCATGAGTGTCTCCTTCCAGAGCGTCCACAAGAGCCTGCAAATCAACAACCACAAAAAAAACTAGAATCACAGAACAGCGTTGTATACACGTTACATACATTACCATGGAAACCGTATGTAACCGAGCCACTGTTAATGTTTAACTCCTGACCAATCAGAATCCAGATTTAAGAGGAAATACCTTTCCAGTCATGTCCTTGTAAACTTTACAGATCTGCTGACGCTGAGCGCTGCTTCTCTGAGTCAAAATATCGATCAGAATTTTCTCTGTGGTGCCTGAAGATGCCACACACACACACACACACACACACACACACACACACACACACACACACACACACACACACACACGTATGAAAGGTAAATTTACTCAGGGAGTGACTGCAAACAGCAGTAAAGCAGGTTGCTGAAGTTCCTCTCACCGATTCCCTCGATGGCCTTCCTCAAAGCAGCAGCATCTTCACCTGCATTAAATCCTGCTTTATCTTTAATGGTTCCTCGAGTCTGAAAGACAAAAAGGAAACGACTCAATCACCTACTCATGAGTGAAGACGGAGGATGGAGGAGACATAAGGAGACAAAAAGTCTTACAGGGTTGGACATTGAGTCCGGGAAGTCCAGAAGGAGACTCAGGTCATCCTGAAACACACACGTGACACAAGACAAGAACAATAATCCTTAAACCTACATTAACACATCAAACACACCTTCATCCACATCTTCATCTCCAAACACACCTTCATCCCCAAACACACCTTCATCCACACCTTCATCTCCAAATACACCTTCATCCCCAAACACACCTTCATCCACACCTTCATCTCCAAAACACACCTTCATCCACACCTTCATCCCCAAACACACCTTCATCGCCAAACACACCTTCATCCACACTTCATCTCCAAACACACCTTCATCTCCAAACACACCTTCATCTCCAAACACACCTTCATCCACACCTTCATCTCCAAACACACATCCAAACAGTTTCAAAAATTTTATAGTTTCTGTGTCTTTTCCAACATAACAGGACATTTATTCTTGTTTATTTGTTTATTTATTTCTCTCAGCAGGCGTGGGTGTTGGTTCTGGCCGTCATGTGATCGGAGAGAGAAGGATGATGGGTGGGGACCTGGCGAGTGACCAGATTTTGGAGGAAAATCACAGCTTTTTGATCCTTTCTGTTTGTCAGCATGTCAAGTTTCTAAATCATTGTGTTCAACTCATACCAAAAAATATTTATTTACACACACACACACACATACACACACCTGACTCCATTCCCAACCTCTCACCTCACCCCACATAAATACACCTTCATCCCCAAACACACCTTCATCCACACCTTCATCTCCAAATACACCTTCATCCCCAAACACACCTTCATCCACACCTTCATCTCCAAACACACCTTCATCCACACCTTCATCTCCAAATACACCTTCATCCCCAAACACACCTTCATCCACACCTTCATCTCCAAATACACCTTCATCCCCAAACACACCTTCATCCACACCTTCATCTCCAAATACACCTTCATCCCCAAACACACCTTCATCCACACCTTCATCTCCAAACACACCTTCATCCCCAAACACACCTTCATCCACACCTTCATCTCCAAATACACCTTCATCCCCAAACACACCTTCATCCACACCTTCATCTCCAAAACACACCTTCATCCACACCTTCATCTCCAAACACACCTTCATCCACACCTTCATCCCCAAACACACCTTCATCGCCAAACACACCTTCATCCACACCTTCATCTCCAAACACACCTTCATCTCCAAACACACCTTCATCTCCAAACACACCTTCATCCACACCTTCATCTCCAAACACATATCCAAACAGTTTCAAAAATTTTATAGTTTCTGTGTCTTTTCCAACATAACAGGACATTTATTCTTGTTTATTTATTTATTTATTTCTCTCAGCAGGCGTGGGTGTTGGTTCTGGCCGTCATGTGATCGGAGAGAGAAGGATGATGGGTGGGGACCTGGCGAGTGACCAGATTTTGGAGGAAAATCACAGCTTTTTGATCCTTTCTGTTTGTCAGATGTCAAGTTTCTAAATCATTGTGTTCAACTCATACCAAAAAATATTTATTTACACACACACACACACACACACACACCTGACTCCATACCCAACCTCTCACCTCACCC